>JALMGA010000011.1:25295086-25862586 GCA_023333525.1 Aspidoscelis tigris stejnegeri | reverse complement strand
AATTGTACGGTAAGATCAAGCTTTGTACTTTTGCCATGCTATGAAGTCTGAATCAGATGCAAGAAAATTCGCATTCATTCAAACAGATCCCCTTCTAATGGGGTAGGATTCAAATTCAATACGAATTTGATATAAATCCCCACTATGAATCGCCTGGGAATCGCCTACCAGTCACATATCAATCTCATTTGAATCTCATAGGAATCCTTAACGAAGCTTTGTACGAATATATCGAAATATTCAATTTCAATTCGAACTTCAGTCTCCGAATGTGCCAACATCTAATCACTGACGCCTCTACTCCCCTCTTCAGAGTAAATTAAACCATTTACTGAGCAAGCATAGTCATGGGGAGAGAACCACCACAAAACCAAAAGGATGCAATTAGGAAATCAATGTCACGAATAAAGTTTTTATGCAAGTGACACAGGAAAGGGTAACACCAACATTCTACGTAACCCGTCAACGGCGTGCGTGGCCTTTGAACTAAGCCCTCTGCTCTGGCATCCGGGCAGTCGTGGCTAAGTAACTGCTGTTCCTCTGGCAGCTGTCAAGGAACAAAGGACTGTGGGATCTACTTTCTCCTGCCTCGACTCCAAAAGAATGAACAGCCAAGCAGCTCTCATCTGTCTGTACAATGGAGAGGGGAACGGCAAAACGCAGCTTTCCAGGCATGCATTCATGCAAAACTGCCTTTTGTTTTCCGAATTAATTAACTCAGATTAACTTTGAGCCTTCTGTCAATCACTGGCAATGCTGGGTGAAACTGTGCACCTCTCACATGCATGCACAGAATTAATGCGGGTAAATCACTCTATGGTCACTCCTGTAGTACCTGCGCTGCACACACAGGATCGCTGTGGTTTTTCTGTCTGGCGGACCAGAAGAACTCAGAGCAGAGCGGGCTGTGCAGTTTCTAAAGCTCTTCTGCCTTCTGGTTGGATATTCTTGGTGAAAAGATGTCACCAAATAAGGCTGCCTCCCCATGTGATCTCTGGGAACCGCCCAATGGCAAAAGGTGCCAACAAGTTTGTTTACTTATGTATCCATTATCTGCATTTCTGTCCATTCCCCTACCCAGAACAGAAGCAATAACAGCTGCAGTGTCTCTGAAGGAAGCACTTTTATGCCAGACAGCGGATGTCTCTTCTGGTCTGGCTTGAAAATGGCTCCCCATAATCGAGGGCACCTAAGGTTCTTCTACCACCCTCCGTTCCTCTATGCAGAAAGGAAGGGCCAATGGGGTAACCATCTGCCCCCACTGCCAGCAGGCCTGGCCCACACCTCTGTCAATTCTGGGTGGGAGGAAATGTGACGGTTTCAGGGCACAGGCTGCAAACTGCTTTGCTTTCTGTCTTTGCAGGCTTCTAGCAAGCTGCAATAGCCAGCCTCTTTGCAAACAGCCTCTTGCGAGCCCCGGGCAGAGGCTGCAAAAAGGGCGGGAAATCCTGTGTGGGCCTGAGTGCAAGGATTGGCTACAGCTGGTATTTGGAGGAAAAAGCTGTCTGGGGATCTTAGAGCTGGAGGGGCTAGAGGAGGAGTTTCCACCAATCAGGCGTGTGGAACAGGCACCTCTACCAGGAGTTTCCAGCAGCATTTTATTTCAGCAATTTTCCCTAGGAGGTGACAGCCAATCAGGGCCACAGGGAAAAAGGTATAAAGGAACACAGATCACAGCAGACTAGGTCTTCGTATTGGGACAAGAGCTGAAGGGAACAGAAGAGAGCTGAATCCTGAAGGAGCCGGACCAGTAGTTGACCAGGGGTCTTCTGACTGGAAGATCTTGGAGGAAGACTTCGCAGGCAACTGACCAGAGGGTGATCGGTCAAGCAAGGACGGACTGGGCCTTGTGATCATCCAGAGCTGCGTTCTAGGACACTGGCTAGGCTTGGGCTGAAGCAGAGCTGAGCAGGGTGAGGAACGTGGAGAGGCTTGTCTTTAAAAAGGGAACTATTTTCCTTTAAGAAGGGGAGCTGACAGGCTGGGAAGCTGGTAACCTTAAGAGACTCATAGACTTAAACCAACAAATACCTGAACCTTATTTTCCTTTCTAGTATTGCTTGTGTATAATAATAAACTTGTTTTAGTTTACTGTTCAGACCGCTTGCTACCCGTGTCTGTGTTTTACACTGTAGTACTCACTCGGCCGTTGCGTGAACTCAGCATCCTAACAGGGCCAAGCTACTCCTAGAGAGGGCAGGCACTTACTGGACCGCTGGGGATTGTGGCAGGAAAGGACCAAGGGACACTTGGGAAGGAGTGTATGTGAAGACACTCTCCTGGGGGCGTGCAGATGTGGACGTAAGAGAATAAAATATCTACCACCTCATTGGCTTCCCCATCAAACTGCACATTTCTCCCATGTCTTTGTCGCCTCAATATGAGTCTGGCACTCTAACCACAGGGCCAAACTGGCTCACTTTACTTTCATCTACCAGAGTTGTGACATCTGTGCATCTCAAATGACTGATGTGTTCACGCCCTTCAATCTCACTTCCAGCGATCACCTCTTCTGCTCCTGCCATTCTTATCATGGGTTCCAGAGTTGGCTAAGTGAGCATCTCTCTCTTCCATGGACATCTACTGTAAATATGTGTTTAAAATCTTTCTCGTTCCCCCTCTCTAAATGCACGTTTAGGATATATTTTGATACCATTTTTGAAGAATGAAAACGGGTCAATTATATGTGTCAGACTGCTGGGGTGACTAACTGTGTATCCACACGTCCCTTTGATGGATATACTTAAAATGTATCTTCATAATATTTGTAATTTACATACCTAACTTCTGTTTAATTAATTCTCTCGAGACACCAAAACTGTATAATTATCTTAACTTATGTACTGTCGAACCGTTAGTGCTGAGGAGGGTTGATTACAATAAACTTAATAAGATGAAAGTTCAGACAGGAAATGAAAATTAGTACATGTCGTCTCTGAGTTGACCAAGGAAGGGTGAAACCCTCAAAGCCTAAGAGCTAGGGGTGTGCACAAATATTCAAAATATTCGTTATTTGTACAAATTCATATGAATTTCTACATTCATATACAAATTGGATGCTCAGGCACTCATACTTTAGTATTTGCACGGATACAAATATTCTGAGCTATTCATACGATACATATGCATTGGGTACATATCCCTACGCATCTTGGGTGTATCTGTACGCATCCATACTGATACATACAGGATGAAAACAGGATGCATATGGGATGAAAATGGGATGCGTAGAGATGTGTACAAGCACTCTGCTAGGGACGATGGGCATTTTTGCACTTCCCTTCCACTGGACAGGAAAGAAGCGTGATTAACTAGTGTTGACTAGCGCTCACAAATTGGAGCGCTAGTCAACTTTGGCCATTCCCCCCCCCCCCCCCCCGGGATTGAATACTTACCCTATTCAATCCAGGGCTGGGCTTCCTCTGGGTGCCACCATTTTGGCTGAGGCATCCTCCATGACTGCATGTTCATCAGCACCATCACCTTGATGACTTGGACGCTCTGCGCATGGGCAGTTTCGTCTGTGGGCATCTGAAGTGCTTGTGCGGTGCCGCAAATGACCCTGGAGCACCAGAAGAAGAGCAAACAGTCAGTGCCCGGACTCTTCAGAAGTTCACTAATTGTGCACTAGAGGCCATAGTGCAAATAGGCTTCAAGCCTTACCTGAGTATCATAAGAAAGATAAAAAGCTGGACTGAATTGAACATGCTGTAGCAATAGCAGTGTTCTGATCCAAGCTAAAACAGATTTTTCTTTTGCCAGAGATACCAATAGTGTTTGGTCAGCAAATGCATTTTCACTTTTGCTGACACACTATCTGCCTCTCCCTTCGCCTTGAAATCTAGGAATTACTTATAAGGTTTTTGGAAAATCCATATTTTGTTCTGAATATTCAGAAGGAATGCAGTTCAGCTCAGAAAGTCTACTTAAAAAGTCCAGATTGGTCTTATTTAATTCAAAGGGTCTTTCTGCACTTGGGCTTATTCTGGAATGTGTCCTGGAATAAGAAACTTCCTACCTGCCTGCATTTTTTAATTTATTGCTTTGTTTGTTTATTTGAATCTTTATCCCACCCTATACCCAAAGGTGTCCAGACAGGTTACAAAACTAAATGCTACTACATTCTACGGCAGACCCCAGGTGAGACCTGCCATAATCTTCATTAGCGTGTGGACAACAGCTCCCTATCCCAGGATATATTCCAGAATAAGGCCAAGTGTGGAAAAGGGCCAGGGTCCACCCACTCTAATGCTCACACCTGATCACCAGGAGATGGGAACAATGAGAGGTGGCTGGCATCACATTGGCCAAGGACATGGTGTTCTCGACCAACACTATAAATTGCATCCAGACACATTTATACTGTGCAGTGGAACGCACAGTCCCGATCAAGGCGTCACACATGACGATTGATGGATTCCCCGTGGCATCACTTTATCCAATCGGGAATGTGCACTTAATGTTGGATCAAGGACACTCGTTGCACACTATAAACAAAATCTGAAGGCAGAACAGTGAGAACAGCAAGACGAGAGCAGGAAGGGCAGCTCAAATTTGATTGGCTGCCTCAACCCACGTGACGGCGCGCATTGACTCAGCTCTCGCAGCTCCAGTGGGGAAGCTATGGAGCTGCCTTTCGAGCCAGGATGGCCGGTCATCGGTGCGCAGTAAGTATACTGCACTTTTACCTTATACCCAGAACTAGAGCAAGGATCAGGAAAGGCAATGGCAGTAAAGCATTAGCAGATCATTTCTTTTCTTTTTACAGTAAACCATCCAAAAGGCTACAGATAGCAAAGAAAGCAAATGCCCGTGACATACACACCTAGGCAGCTTCCAGATTAGTGGATTAAATCCACAGATATTAAAAATGCACAGGTTACCTGCTGCAAGGTGACAGCTCCTTGTCCCCACTCCCAGTGGAGATCTGCAGCTTCTTCCTTGGTGGCTGCAAGACTTCCGGGCATGTACAATGAGGCGCGCATCACATGGGAAGGGGCAGCCAATGAGAGCTGAGCTGCAGCTCTCGTTCACTGTTCTTGCAGGTAAGATTCGAATTTACCTTATACTGCGGTATAGGCGTTGCTCGTTCCACAGTAGGTAAATTCGAAGTAGCAGTGGCATAATGCGCCACCACTACAAAGGGTCAGGTGTCAGGTGTGACGACCACTCCTTGGCTGAGCATTCCAAGTCTGGACATCACACTGTTTCATAGCAATGGGTTCAGAACCATAAGAACCTAAGAAGAGTCCTGCTGGATCAGGACAGAGCCCGGTATCCTGTACCACACAATGGCCAAACAATTGTTTGTAGACATTCTCAAGCAGAAAATGGAGGCAAAATTTCACCTGCTCTCAAATCCCTGCAAATGCAACGTGGAGGTAGTACCTAGGCATCCCTTCAAGTAGCCACTGATAACCCCTGTTGTCCATGAATCTGATAATAGCATAAGAGGAGCCCTGCTGGATCAGGCCACAGTCCATCTAGTTCAGCATCCTGTCCCACACAGTGGCCCACCAAGTGCCCATGGGCATCTCAAGCAGAAAAGACAAAACCCTCACCTGCTCTTGACTTCCTGCAAATGGCATCTAGAGGCATCCTGCCTGTCCCTCCATCCTGGAGGTGGTACCTGGGCATCCATTTTAATAGTCCCCCTAGGTACACCTGAAACTCCTCAAATTTGTCTGACCCTTTCTCAGAGACATCAAGGCCGCTTGCTGTCATCACTTCTTCTGTTGGCAAATTCCATAAGCAAAATTGGCTTACTGAAAATCTCCCTTTTGCAAATGAAATGCCTCTAGAAATCCTAATTGACAATTATCCAGTTTATTAATACCTTGCTCCCTCCATATCAGAAGGTGACGCTTTTTACATAATGTTTAATCGGATTGAGATGCAAATAAGATGCTTGAGTGCCCCTCCCGGACAGGATCCTGGGAATATTCAAGGCTCACACAGTTGTGCTCATTCTAATCAGTTAATTTTCTGATATTAATGATTACATTTGAAAAGGGCAAGATGGGGGGTTGGGGTTGGGGTAGAGGGATGGAGGGAAGATCAGTGCGATGGAAAGGTAAAATGAAGACAACCCAGGGGGGACCAGAAGTGGCCAGAGATTAAGCTTATTTGTGAATGCTGCAATTGCAAAGGGCCTAGAATAGGGCATCCCAAAGGAACTCTGATTTCCCAAAATCATCCCAATATACCAATGTTCATTTTCCAGTGTCAGTTCCTACACTTTCTTTAAAAACCCAGTGTATTCTTTTCAGTGCCAGCACAAAGCATGTTTGATGTGGCCTTTATAGTGGCAGGTCCATCAGTTTGGGGGATGCCCTTTTTGCTGTTTGAATGCCTCTTATTTTGGATGACCACAGAAAGGGCATGTTTTCTAAAAGGGGCAACTGGGGAAAAAAGCCCTGTCTGATCGCACCCACAGACCGCTCCCAGCAGATATCAAAGGGATGCCCCTCTGTCTCCTGGAAGCCAAAGCAAGCTAATGGACAAAGCCACGTGTCCAAAGCATCTGAGGGGCAGGAGTTTGACCATCTGACATGGAAAGACACCAGGGGTGTGTGCAACTATTATTTGCATTCATATTGAATCAAATGCGAAAAAATTCATATTCATTCAAACAGATCCCCCTCGAATGCGGTAGGATCCGAATTTGATACGGATATTTGATAAAAATCTAATCTGAATCCCCCCTAAGGATCCCTTACAAATCCTTACATATCCCCTACATATTCCCTGTGAATCTCCTTCACATTCGCTCTGAATGCATCAGATCCCTTCTCAATCTACTCTGAATCCACTTTGGATCCACTTGAATCACTCTGCGATACGTCACAGACGTGACTGGGTAGCCGCTTTCCCACCTCCCCAGGTTCACTAATGTAACAAAGCTTCGTACGAATATATCAAAGCATTTGATTCTAATTTGAGTATCAGTCTCTGAATGCACCAGCATCCGATTTGAATTCAAATGTCCGAATTCATATGAATAATCATGCACATGTAGCTAGGAGAGGTGCTGAAACAGGAGGGGGCTATGATTCCAAAAGGCCACCCATGGACAATGCTTTTAATCTGCACCAGAGGGGTGGCTTATAGGGAAAGATCTCTCGTTTCAAGGGTGTACAGCAGCAGCCCAAGGTAATACTGATGGCTTTGGCTCTCTCTCCATCCCATATCTGTGGCTGAAACAAACATACATATCTATTCATTCCTCCCCCCACCCTCTCTCACACAGAGTGATTTTCAGACGGAAGGCTCAGAGAAAAAAATGGGCCTGACTAATAGTAGCTGGTGCTCACTGTAGCTAATGGGGTGGAGGAAAAGCCAGCTAAAACAAAGTGATACCAGGGGTGAGAATAGCAGCTGAAACACTGCATGCAGCTGTACACAAAGCCACATGAAAACTGACATAGTGGATTAGGCGCAAATTAGCCAGTCCTGAACTGAAACCCAGGTGAGTGGTGAGTGGACTCAAATGCTGCATTGCTCCGTGTGGCTGGTTACTACCTACTTGGTCTATATATGTCGGCTGACCATACATACTATAAGATAATAGACGGAGCTGTGGACAAGAAGATAGAGAGGCATGAGAAACACATAACAATATGTTTGGTACAAATGTGTGGGCTCTTGGGGCTGGGACTGCAGGGAACCGTGCTTAGGATAGTTTCATTTTTCTTTATAAATAAGTTTCAAAATGTGTATTGTCCTCTCAGTCTTGTAAATTCACTCTTTCTCCAGTAATTCTTAACCTAGCTATTTACTACTGCTACTACTTCTACTTCTACTACTACTGCTGCTGCTGCTACTACTACTACTACTACTACTACTACTACTACTAATAATAATAATAATAATAATAATAATAATAATAATAATAATAATAATAATAATAATAATACAGCTCTACCTTCTTATTATTAATCCTTTTTAAAACCCTGAACCTTGAAGTCCGCCTTAATTCCCATTTGCCGGCCATATCCCTCCTCCTCCCACAAGGTTGATTTTCATCTTCGATTTAAGTTTTCTGGCTCCTACTGGCATTCACAATCTAAAGCTTCCTATTGTGGCATCTCTGGGCCCATGCATTATTCATCGATTTCTGTCTTCTTGAGAAAGAAACCAAATAAATATTAATTCCAAAGTAATAAAAAGCTCCCAGTCTCTCCTGCAGCAGCCTTGCATGGCTCTGGGGACACCCCACACAGAGAAAGTAGAAATAAATTACCAGGAAATAACACATTATCAAACAATTATCAAAACAATTATTCTCTACTGTAATAGAAACGAACAGTCGTGTTACACGGGAGCGTCAAACGCTATGAAAGGTGCTGAGTGGCCGGGTGCTGGGCTGAAAGCGCCACCAGTGTGAGGAAGCAGGAATCCTTACTGTGAGCCTTAAGCAATGCAACTCCTGAACCTTTAACCAACGGCCTCACGCAGCAGAGCTGAGCCGAGTTCCAAGCATCAGGTGCCAAAGGTTATTTACAACAGTGTGTTCTATGGCAGATCATAATGGGCGGCATGAAAAGCATCCCTGAGGCCAGATTTGCACTTGCACACGGAGGTGGCTCTGCTCACGGCCCCTGGGAGAGCCACCACAAGGGATCCCCAGGAGGACGCCTCTTGTCTCCTCTTCAGAGTGAGGTGGAGCTTGGGGTGGGACTCCAAGGTGACTCCACACAAGGCAATGGAACTGTAGCAGTGTTCAGGTCTGCTAACGGAGGGGTGCCAGTCGCTGCTGCGGGTGGAAAGGAGCAGGCCAAAGACCCTTCGCTAGGTATCTCACCTGGGAAATGGGGACATGGCCTTAGTCAGGTTAGCACAGGCCTCTTAGAATCTCACAGCAAGAGCAAACTCAGCGGTTTTAAGAGTTATGCTATGAGATGTATAAGATGTTGGGTCCAGCCAGATTTTATTTTCCTGCATTCTCTACAAGAAAGAAAGAAAGAAAGAAAGAAAGAAAGAAAGAAAGAAAGAAAGAAAGAAAGAAAGAAAGAAAGAAAGAAAGAAAGAAAGAAAGAAAGAAAGTGGCATGGCATTTGGGGCAAGTTAGAAAGTAACTTTCAAAATCTGAAAAAGATTTTTTAAAAAGCTGTAAGCAGAGGACACAGAACAGAGACATGCAGACAACTGGATGAAATGCAAACACTTCCACTGGATAATTTCCTTTTCCTTTGGGATTCTACAAATGTTTTATATCCTTTATTTTATGCTGAAGGGAGTCTGTTCTTGTGAGTGTCGTGGTCCTGACTGTGTTGGCGAGTTTGTCTTTTGAGTCCTGATGGCAACAGGAGTGATAAATCTCCAGCTGAGCTTTAGCGGGGATGCCCATGGCATACGGAATCAGGCCTGCCTTTCGGTGACTGCTTGGAGAGATTTGAGCCATTTTCTTGTTTTTGGGTGGGTGATTGGAGTTGCTTATAAAGCTGGCAGATCCATTTGCTGTCACTGGCGATTCACATCTGTGAGCGTGCAGCTTCAGTCCACTTTCAGAGCGGTAGAATACATCAGCGAAGTGACAAGCCGTTTCCTTTTGGTATTAAATAACTCAGAAAATTCACCTTTGGGATAGAGAACGTGGAAAGAAAGTTAGCAGCCACTTTGCTGATGCGTTCTCTCTCTCTGAAGGTGGACTGAAGCTGGATTAAGCCTCAGGTGTGACCACAGCCTATGAGATGGCCTAGTCCAAATCCCCTTTCGTGACACAGGGGGCGCGTCTTCATGGCATGTGTTATTTCAGTTTAAAGAATTCGAAATAAAAGAAACGGAACAAAGCTGTCCAGACGACTTGCAAGTTGATCCGGTTCCGATGGCAGCCTTAACGCGGGATCAATACTCGGAGTCCAATGGCAGCATTGTCCTCCTGCCCATTGCCCACACTCTCTCCTGTGATTGGTTTTCCCTGCCAGGATCCCACCCTCCCTTCTCTTTGCGTCATGCTCCGCCGGGAATTCCCTGCCCAGTCCACCCTCCCCCTTCCCAGCAGCAGCAGCAGCAGCAGCATCCATCCATCCATCCACCCATCCATCCATCCATCCATCCATCCATCCACCCATCCACCCATCCATCCATCCATCCATCCATCCATCCATTCATCCAGGCGCTGCGGCGCTGCGGCGCTAGCGGCTTCTCCCTGGGGCTCCGCTGCCGCTTTTCCCCCGCTTTGCCGCCACTTTGCCCGGCAGAGGAGGAGAGCCAAGGGGTGGACAAGAGGGCGAAGGGGGCTCCTCGCTTGCTCTTCCCCCCCCCCGTGGCCGGGAGGGAACTCCGCCCCCCCCACCTCACAGGGACCGAAGCTGGATTAAAACCTTGGCTTGTGGTCACACCTAAGGTTTAATCTAGCTTCACTCCACCTTCAGAGTGAGAGAACACATCAGCAAAGTGACCAGTAGTTTTCTTTCCACATTATCTAGTCTAAAGGTGGATTTTCTGAGTTATTAACCCTGAAAGAAAACCAGCTTGTCAGTTTGCTGGTGTATTCTCTCACTCTGAAAGTGAACTGAAACTGGATTAAACCTTAGGTGTGACCACAGGCAAAGTAGCCTAGAGGGGGCTCAAAGCGGTTGACATTCTGTTTTCACCCTTCAAGGGACTAAGTGGCTGACAAGCCTTCTCACCCTTAAGGGGGCTGAAAGCGACTGTTCCGAACCTTCAAAGGTCTGAAATTGCGCAAAATTGCAACATTGTTTTAAAGGTGTGAAGTGCTTAGATTGATACAGTGTTTCAGCTTTAAGGACTGGAGGTTTATAGTGGGTGTTTGAGGGTGGATTTTTTCAATGAAGGAAACCCTAAACATGACGTGCTTCTAATACGTTCAGCCATTGGTTACAGTGCGATTGGGGGGGCGGGACAGCCTTAACACTGAATCTCATCCCGGAACGATACTGTCCACACAGTTAAAAAGGAAACACGTATCGACGCCCGATCCGGAGTGAGACCTGTTGAGATCAGGATTTATTTCTAATCGGGATAACGTCCTTTAACACGGAAATACCGTGTTAATCCGAAGTGCCGTCTGAACTGCGCAAACTCAAAACGTTTTGAATTCGAGATAACTATGCCATGAAGACGCACCCAGGAAAACCTAAAGGCACTGCAAGGAAGCATCTCTGTGAGCGCGACATTCAGCTCACATCAGAATTCCCACCGGAGTTTGACAAGGTCTCAGTCGTCTCCACGCTCACAGATGTGAATCGCCAGTGACAGCAGACGGATCTGCCGGCTTCGCAAGCGACTCCAATCGCCCACCCAAAAGCAGAATTCTCAGTGTGAGAAGGTGATGTGGAAGTCTGCAACGGGGCAGCGCCGGCTCCCTCCTGAAACTGAGTGTGGCTTTCAGTTATTTCAGCCGAGGTGCCGTTTGGGAGAAAATGAGGTGCCGCTTATGGGCGTCGGAATGAGAAGCAATCGCTGGGCCAGATGCCCCACCGCGCAAGCTGAAAACACAATTCCAGACAGGTTTGGCTCCTTGTGTCAAGACAGACAAAGAAATGTGCTTGTCCCTTGCAATAAGCCCCACGATTTGTCCCCATTAATCTGTTCGGCAAACAGCAAATGCCCAGGAACTGTCTGTGAATGGCCAGAAGGCGGTATTCTTGTTAGTAGATTTATTACAGGAGACATCACAGCTAATTGCCCCTTTATTCTATGATTAGGATTTGTTTGCTCAGGGCTTTCCAAAGGACGGTTTACACAGCCTCTCTGTAAACATTACTCCAAGCACTCAGGTTAGTCCTAGCCACACTAATCCTCTCTGATCTTCCTGGGTCCCTCTTTTTCTTCTTCTTTATTCCAGTCACTAAAAACCAAAGGCCTCTTCCCCACATGCTCGCCAAGGCAGCGTTTGCACTGCATTATTTTTTTAAAAAGTGAGCAGCCTGCTTTTCTCACCACCTACACCTTGTATAATCTGGGAAATCTGTCTGGGCATTTGCACTTCTTGTGCTTTTGACCCTGCCGTTGAGAGAGGACGGGCATCCAGAGCAAGCCGGCACTCTCTTTGAGTACCAGACCCATGTGACATGGGTATGCGGACCATATCTGTGGCTCTGTCTCCGTTTGCCAAACAAGGTGGGAACCTCCATGGGCTGCCAACGCATTTCCATTCGTGGTGGTGAAGTCACCAGCAGTTGCCTGTGGCCTGAGGATGCCTGTGCTTTCTGTTGCTAGAGAGCTGTTGAGCACACAAAGAGGGGAGATCTGCTCAGAAGGACGCTGGCGTTTCCTCTACCAATTTTTTTTTATCTTTTATTTTTGCATTTGATTCCTACCAACTCAAAGGTGTGTGGCAGCAATGAAAAAAGCTAATTCAATGCTGAGAATAATGAGGAAGGGAATAGAAAATAAGTCAGCAAGTGTCATTTTGCCCCTTTATAAATCTATGGCGAGGCCACATTTGGAATATTGTGTACAATATTGTGTCCCTCAAAAAGGATATTGTGGAACTAGAGAAGGTGCAGAGAAGGGCAACCAGAATGATTAAGGGGCTGGAACAAAATCCCTTACAAAACCAGGCTGCAACGTCTAGGCCACTTCAGTCTGGAGAGATGGCATTTAAGAGGGGACCTGATTGAAGTATCCAAAATTATGCATGGTATAGAAAAGGTGGATAGAGAACATTTCTTTTTCTCTATCACACAATACTAGAACCAGGGGGCATCTATGAAGCTGATGGGTAGGAGAGTCAGATCTGACAAAGGGAAGTATTTCTTTACCCAGAGGGTCATCGGCTTATGGAATGTGCTGCCGGAAGAGGTGGTGACAGCTACCAGTCTAGATGGCTTTAAGGTAGGGTTAGACAAATTTATGGATGATTGATGTAGCGATGGCTACTAGAACGAATGCCTAGGAGCATCTTTCAGGCTGGGGGGGACGGGACCGGGCACTTCTAAGGCCATTAGCTGGGACTCTAGAGCAGGAGAAGGTTTGCCCTTGTCTCTGCTTGAGATGCCCATGAGCATTTGGCGGGCCACTGTGTGCGACAGGATGCTGGACTAGATGGGTTGTGGCGTGATCCAGCAGGGCTTCTCTTATGTTCTTATGTAAGAAAATCCATGTCCCCTTTGAATGTGGTAGGATTCTATTAGATACGAATGTATTCCTATGCCTTTGTACAAATATCAGACACAAACACATCTGTATCCCATACATATCCAATACTCTTCTGATACATATTCTGTAACATATCTGCTCTGAAAGCCTCAAATCTGTCCTGAATCCACTCTCAATCCATGCCAAATGCACTCTGGATCTGTTGCAGTTGTGACTGGCGCAGCCGCTTTCCCACCTCCCTGGTTCATGAATGTTCCGGGATATTTGCGCGAATACGAATGCCAATGTACGAATGTCATAACATTTGGTTCGTTTACAAATGTCCAAACTCGTAAGAATATTGAATGATATCAATATCTGTGCACATCCCTAGTTGCCTTCTGTTTTATAGATACATCCAGATCAATATTCACTGCGCGCATATTCTGCTGGCTGAACCTGAGTTGTGCTGGCTCTTTTTGGCCTTTATCAGGGTAGAGTTTGCTCCTAGCTAGGATACCTGAGGGCGGATGCAGGAGAGGTGACTAAATTCATTTCTCATATTGGGTCTCAGCAACCAAATTGTCCTTGGTTGGAAAAGCATATCAGCGCATGAGTTGATTAGATTGCCTGTGGAAGAAAAAATGAATTTTCCTCATAGTCTTGCTTGCATATCCATTAGCCAGCCAGCTATGTGACTAACAATTCCAAAGAGCTCCTTCAAAGTCCCTCATTTCCATGCAAATGGAGCCAGCGCCTTTCTGTGTAACGTGGCCCTAGACAGAGGATTACACTATAGCTTTAAGGTGAGCATATGCAGAACACAAATTATGATAGTCATCAATATTTATACAGCTGCGGAAGTTTGTCTCTGCCAAGCGCAGCCTTCGACCACCGTGACCCACAAAAGCAAAGCAGATTCGTGCAGGCAGGGAGGCTCCGCACTCACATTTTAAGGGCCCGGGAATCAAAGCAGCGTTCTGCTATTGAAATAAATTGCAATGGTGCTGGCTATCTCCCAAAAATGGACCTCAGCAGTGAACGCCGTGCAAATAGCTTCCTCATGATTAGCATCTAGAGATGAAAGTCAGCGCATTGGCGCCAAATGCTGAAATTTAGACTTGATTGTGGCATGTTCTGTATGGTGAAGATTAGTAAATGTTGTATACCTTGGGGACTCTTCTGTGCCTTTCTAGATATCTAACGTATAGCTGTGACAAGGGCTCAGGAAGAAGAGTGTGTTTAACACAGAGAAGCCCATTGTGATTTCTACCAAAATCTGCCACCTAGGTTAATGCAGGCAAGAACAGAGAATTGCCTGGATATTGGAGCTTCCTGATCGTGGTGTTTGACACCTCCATGGTGATCCTATCGCTTTTTTTGTAAAAACAAATCTGACTTCTGATTTTTTGGTCTAGTGGTTAGGGTTTGGGATTTTTATCTGGTAGTTAAAATCTGGTGGTGATAGCCTCAGCTAGATGGCTTTAAGGAAGGGTTGGACAAATTTATGGATGGCAGATATATCAATGGCTACTAGAATGGATGCCTAAGTACATCTTTCAGGCTGCGGGGACAAGCAGGAGGCCTCTAAGGCCATTTGCTGGGATTCAAGAGCAGGAGAAGATTTGCCCTTGTGTCTGCTGGAGATGCCCATGGGCAATTGGTGGGCCACTGGGTGGGACAGGATGCTGGACTAGATGGGATGTGGCCTGATCCAGCAGGGCTCCTCTTAGGTTCTCTTAAGGTTGGTCCTGAGAACAGAACCTTTGGTGACAGAAAGGCCTGGGCCCATTCTTGGTTCATGGCCACAGATTCCATCACGCACGTGTCCCTTCTCTCTGATCCTCCATGCAATGGATTTAAGATGGCAGCATTAGTACAGGGAAGCAAGATACAGAGGAAGCCCCTTGTGGGAGGGGTGTGTGCAGAATCTGAATTGTGTGTATGTGTTGTTTTTGAAAGCCAATGTTGACTTGTAGAATGCAGGGGGGATTTTCAGAGAATATATTTCTCTCTCATTTATCAGCAAAACCCTTCGGAATGTCCTCCCTGCATGGTCAGCAGAAGAAGAAAGCAAATCAGTTCTGTCCTTCATTAACCTTCACCAGGACGGGTGAAAAAGTATGAAGTGCATAGAAGGTATTCTACTTGTTTAAATCGGTGCAGCAAAACCAATCTTTGAGGCCGGCCTGATTTCTCCAGGCATTTGCATCCTAAAAGTGCAAAACAGCACTATATAATCATATTTTTAAAGCTGTAAACAAATAATAGTGGTTTAGTGGTGGTAGCATGAAGATGCTTGTGTTCCTATCCCGCCTCCAATCCGTATTAAAGGCCAATGAGGCATTTTCAAAGGGCATTTTCTGGCTTTTAATTTGAATCAAGACCCCAGCATGTGAATATTGCTGCCTCTAAGCTGCTTTTGAGCCAGTTTAAAAAAAAAACCCTGTGTGTAAATGAGACACCGGGTTGCACCTCTATTTGCTATTATCTTTTCTTCCCTCTCATATTTCCTAAATGTTGTGCCCTCCGCTTCCCTGTCCACAGGGCTTCAAGTGCTGCTGTCCATGGTGCTATCAGTTTGGGGATCCTGGATGCATTACACTGGAGCTCATTTGCACTGAGATTGTAAGCTAGAGCCCATCCTGACACCTGTGAGGATCCTCCAGGTACACCTTTCAGGGGCCTACTAAGGGCACACCTCTTCCCCTAGGCATTTCCTGTGGGGGAAGGGTTGCTTTTTCCTAACTCCTCCCATTTTAAATATATTTTCAATCAGCTGTATCATTTTAGAACACGAGGACCTAAGAGGAGCTCTGCTGGATCAGGCCACGGGCCATCTAGTCCAACATCCTGTCTCACACAGATGCCCATGGACATCTGAAACAGAGATGAGGGCAAACCTTTTCCTGATCTCGAATTGCTGCAAGTAGCTTTGAGAGGCACCCTGCCTGCCTCTCCAACACGTAGATGGTGCATGGGCATCCATTCTAATAGTCATGGATACACCTGTCCTCCATGAATGTGTCTAACCTGCTGGTTGATGTCATAACCTCTTCTGGTGGTAAATTCCACAGACCATAAGAACCTAGGAGGAGTCTTGCTGGATCCGGCCACCACCCATCTAGTCCAGCATCCTGTCTCAAGCAGTGGCCCACCAATTGCCCATGGGTGTCTCAAGCAGAGACAAGGCAAACCTTCCCCTACCCTCAAATCCCAGAAAATGGCCTTAGAGGCATCCTGCTTGTCCCTAATCAGTCTGATTTCATAAGGGACCTATTCCATCCCCTTAATCATTTTTGGTTGCTCTTTTCTGCACCTTTTTCAGTTCCAAAATATCCTTTTTGAGGTGTGGCAACCAGTTTTAATGTTTTCCCCCCTTATTGTTAATGTTTATTTTTATAAACTACTTTGATATATATATAAATGTAAAGCAATATGCAAATGTCTTAAGTTAGCAAACACATTGTGGTTGCTGTTCCTATTATTATTATTATTATTATTATTATTATTATTATTATTATTATTATTATTATTATTATTATTATTATTATTATTATTATTATTATTATTATTATTATTATTTCCAAAATTTGCAACCAAAACAATAAGGGATGTTGGGAAGTGAACAAGTGTGTTATAAAAAGCTCAAGGTTTCTGTTTTGTTTTTGGTGCTGATAAGAGGGGAGAGAATATTTCATTTTCCCTGATATTTCTTGAGGAACATGTTGCCTGGGGTGTACCAAAATGGTAAATCCGCTTGGACTAGGGAGGCGGGAAAGCAGCTGCGCCACTCACATCTGCAGGCATCCAGAGTGCATGTGACATGGGTTGACAGCAGATTCAAAGTGGATTATGGGCGGATTTGATGCTTTTAGAGCGGATATGTTTTGGGATACATATCCTACCACATTGCAAGGGGATCTATTTGAACAAATACTAATTTTCTTACATTCAGTTCAATATGAACCAAATGCAAAATGCCCAATTCATGCATGCCCCCAACTTCCAGGTAAACCCTGTGGCCTTCCAGTTTTACGGGGACGCAAATGCAGCCCAGCCTGGCCCCTTCCTGGAAGACTGCCCGGCTAGCGGAAGCCTTTATTCATTGCCGGCTATTGTTTCAGGGCAGCAGTTTAGCCCAGAGAGCATGTGTTGTCTAAATTAGTGGCTAGGGGTTTATTAACATCCCATTTTCGGCTCTTTAATACAGACTTTCCTTAAGACCATTTATCACTCTCCTTCCCTGAAGGTCCTAAACGCAGCCAGCAGCTGGGCCTCCTGGGGGAGCGCAGAGGTGTTGTGTCCCCAAAGATGGTGAGATGGCAGGTTTAACAGGTAGTGCCTCATGTGTGAACTGCCAGCTTGGGACCGGAACATCATTGGGAAGGACGGTTTCAAAGCTGTGCTTAATTAGGTGGAAGGAGTGTTTGCATGACCATTAACAGTGGATCAGAGGGACGGCCAGCCAGGGCTGCCTGAGATACAAAAGCAGGCAATTACTTGCATGTCTGCATTATGTATTAACCCATCTGGACTTGGGATATTGGCTTTGAAAGGAAGACAAAGGAGGGGGTGTATCCATGATCACACACCAAATTATAGTGTCTCTGCCCTATTGTCCAAAAATAAGCAATTCATAGGGCAGCTGGAATTGTTAACATCAGGGGAAAAGAAACCTTGCTTTGCAGCCACCCAGTCTGGGAAAAAGATCCTTCTTGCCTGAGCTTCAGGATCTCTTTCTGTCTTTGTTTTCTCAGAGCTGGTGCAGCAAAAAGAACGCCGCCGCCCCCCCCTCCCTCCTTCCCAAGTCTTCTGCAAAGTCTGGGAAGAAAGGCAGCTTGGGGAAAGGAATGCGGGAAACATGGGGAAATTAATCTATGGGGGTAAAGCCCATTTCCCCTGTTAACCTCATCCTCTGGCAGAATGTGGAACAGGGATGGAATCCAGAGGTGATGGAGAAGTGCATTTAGCCCTCATTGGGGTCAAAATAAAGATCTCCATATGCGAAGAAAACAGGGAGAAATTGCACAGATTGAAGTTTGTTTATGTGCAGGAACATCCTTCCTTCCTTCCTTCCTTCCTTCCTTCCTTCCTTCCTTCCTTCCTTCCTTCCTTCCTTTTTCCCTCCTTCCTTCTCCCCGCCCCCCCCCCGGGGCTCCTTCCTTCCTTCCTCCCTCCCTCCCTCCCTTTTAGGAGTACACTACCATAGAGCAAGACCAGATTCTAGCAAGGATCTCAGTGACCATTACAGTAGGTTAAGATGCCCAGTTTGGCTGGCTGCTGAACTTGGTGTTTTTATTATTGCATTCTGGCCATGTTTTTGGGGGGTGGGGCTCAGCCTCTGTTATGTTAAGCACCTAGGGCATGTTTGCCTGTTATGACCCCTGTTACCCTGGAAGAGTCTTTTGAAGGAGAGTTGTTTTAGAACAAAGCAGCCAGGATACTGGGAGTCATTTATCCAGGGTCAGGGCCTGCAAACACTGCTGGGTTGCCAGTTTGCCTCTGGTCCCAACTCCAGGTCAACAATTAACTCTTTAATGCCTCGGAGGGTTAATAACCAGGAATCTTTAGGGACCACCCTCCTGTGTTCCGTGCTGTTTGCTTCCGGTGAAAGGTCCTTCTGGGTGCCCTGTGTGTGTGTGTCACAGGAAGCGTTGCTAGGTTCCCAGATTATGGAATGCATTGCTCAGCGAGGGATTTTTGTACTCACTAACTTGTATGGGGACCTCAATAGCAGCAGATCCTGCAAACTCTATTGAGGGCTCTTCTCTACGGGACTTACAGACATTTGTTATTTATTTCCTTAAGGCATTTCCACGTTGTTTCCTATAAAAGAATCTTGAGTCAGTTTGCAAAATGGAAAAGAAGAAGAAGATAAAAGCAGATTAAAATGTATTACCTGGCTTAGGGAGAAAACAGCCATTCCCATGGGGAATGCCTTAAATGAGAGTGTAAAAGCTGATGTTGAGTTCCCTTGCCTTAACAAGGGGCTCCTGGCCCTTCACTGCCGTCCATTATACTCTGTAGCTCAGAACTTGAGATCTGACAGCTTTTCTGCTCCATGCACAAAGGTGCCTAATATATGCGGGATTCAGAATGTTCAGCAGGGTTAAACTTCCCACAGGTTTGCACTGAATTTCTGTTGCAAAGTGCCCCATTGTAGTTATCCTTCTGAGCATTGGGGCCACCTGCTTTTGGTTATCATAGTGGGTTTTAGGCGGGTAGGTTGTGTTCAGACACAATGAAATGGGCACCTCTGAGGCACCACAAAGAGACAGTGTGTGGCCTTCAGGTTGCCAACCCGTCTCCAATCCTCCTATTCCAGGACAGAATGTTCAGACGGGGTGGGGGTGGGAGGTGGAGAGGCAAACAGGTGTGTGAACAAGCCCACCTTGAAGCCACCTCTGAGGTGCCTCAGAAGTGCCTTTTGATGTTGTTGTTTCTGATCAGCCGTGGTCACACCTGCACTTTAAACCTCCTTCAGTCCATCTTCAAGTCTGACTGCTCACACCTTTTCATTTCCATCCATATCATTTGTGGACTTTCCACCTTCCATTTGGAGTTTCCTGAACGGAAAGTCCACAAGTAAACCAGAAATGAATCTAAAGATGAAGAAGGTCTAAAATAAAGGCGTGACCACGGCCATCACAGCCTTACTTACTTTTAAATCAATTGTTTTAAGTAGTATTAAAAGAGTAACTATTATTAGAAGAGTTGAATGAGAATGTGATGGATGGATGGATGGATGGATGGATGGATGGATGGATGGATGGATGGATGGATGGATGGATGGATGGATCTTATTATTCCACATAACATATGATATCTTGCTTTACCTTTAACAAAACTGTAATCTTTTATGAGACAGATGGGTTATTTTTAATATGACCTTACAGTAAGCACTGAGAACTCTAAACTTTCTGTGTTGTCATTCATAGCTTTTAATTACATTTTTAGGTACATTGGCTGTTTTTAACCTAATTTTATTGTGTCGTAAAAACATTGTAAACAAACAAACAAAATCAGATTAAGCAAACACATCTTGCTAAAACATGAACCAGATCCTTGTTTGTTTTCTAATTTCCTGAAGTGTTTGTTAGAAAAGTTTGGGGCAGTCTCTGAATTAAGATGAATTTCCCCCCTCGTCTGCAGCCCGTCCTTGTTTGCTTAAGCCATCGATCACCGCAGGTCCAGAACTTCAGGGAATTGGAGAGGGGCATCTGCTCCAATCGTTTCCCTTTGGGGTATAATTTTATGACTCTGCCTTGTAACGTGGATGGGAAATAACAGCAGTGACCCAGGCGCCAATGAGATAGCACAATGCGGGGCCATTCAGAAGTCACAACACAGGGCTGATGGGGCTCTGGTTGCATAATGAGAGATATAATGTTTCAGAGGACATGACCTGGTCCATGATTCAAACAGAAGACAATAAGGAAATCGGCTTTATTCTGCTTAGATTTGTTATATCCAGAGGATGAGCCAGTTCTCATCCTTTCTGCAATTATATGCATGTATAGGTAAGGATTATAGGGGGACTGAAGAATGTCAAAAATGAGGGTAAGTGAAAAACAGCCCCAAAGTCTTACATTAAAACATATTATTATTGTTATTATTATTATTATGTTTGTTTGTTATACAACCGTAATATACAGCAACCGAGATCATTATTATGGCATTATATGTAGCACTGTGTGGTTTTTTGGCGTATGATGTGTGCAGAACTGAGCAGAGTGGCCTTTTGCAACTGACAGATGGTGATCTTGTCAGCGCCAATGGTTTCCCAAGTGCTGGCCAAGGTCTTTGGGTACAGCACCCAGTGTGCCCATCAGCACTGGTACCACCTCTACCAGTTTGTGCCAGATCTTCATATCACATCATTTTCTTGAGTTACTTCTCCTTCATTCTGCTATCTCTTGGGATGGCAATGTTGACAATCCATACTTTTTTCTTTTCCACAATCATGAGTTCTGGTGTATTGTGTTCCAGGATTTTATCGGTCTGTATCTGGAAGTGCCAAGGCAGTTTTGGTGTGTGCATTTTCAATGGCTTTTTCAGGCTTGTTTTCCCACCAGTCCTTGGCTGCAGGCAGCTGCTAACTGTGGCACCAGTTCCAGGGTATCACCTGGGCAACAGTATTGTGCCTCAGCTTCTAGTCCATTTGCATGATCTTTGTGCAGCAGCTGAATATGTGATCTGTGATTTCATCTGCTTCTTTGCAGAATCTGTGCTTATCATCATCATCATCATCATCATCACAGTCCTGCACCCATCAAGTCTGCAGCACACTTCAGAGGGTGGAAAGGGCCGCCTGAGGTCCTTCCCCAGAAAGCACACCAACATCACTTGCCATTGCTCTGTCAGCACTGCCAGCATGCCTACTTACCTACAGTCCTTCCCTGATGCCTTCCTGTATGGCCCATATGGCAAAGGCATGGCTGTGCCAAAGTGTGTCCTTTCGGAAATGGCTTTGAGGCCCTTGTGGTCAAAAGCAAAGGGGGAGAGAAGATGGGAACAGCACACTTCCAGCTTCAAGGGCCAAAGCAAGGGATCTGGCCCTAAAAGTTGTAGGAGACACCCTCAAGACAAAGCCAAGTTATGGTGACCGTGCTGGTAGTTGCACAAAAATGGTTTGCCATTGTCTTTTGTGGTGGAGATGCTGCAGGTCAGACCTGGGGAATCCCACATGCAAAGCAGATTCTCTTCTGCTGAACCACAGGCATCCAGTGGTTTGTTCACCGATTCTCCCCCACCATAGCACAGCTTCTTTCTCATGTTAACAAGGCAGTAGGAGATTAAAGATCACTTCCCCTTCTTAGAATAGAGTTTTGCGCTGGATTGGTAGATCGCATTAGTGCAAAATGGCAGGGAGTGAGGCAAAAGGGGTTGATCACAGAGATGATCGTGGAAGGGAGAGAGGGAGCAGGCAACCTTTTACACAAAGCCAACACACAAAGCCCACGATGGAAGCTGCTAAAGTTTGATTGCTTCCAGATAGTCCCTCTTTGCAAAATCAGACACTTTTTGACTCACTCCCTGCTACATGGTCTGATCTCTTGTTACATTGTTAGGTACTGCAGGCTCCGTTCATTCTTCACCTCCCCACCCCCTTTCAGCCAGCCCAATCTCCTTAGCACATAGTGGCAGAGAGCCTGGGGAAGAGGGGACTAGGCAGAGGAAATCACGCCTTCTCATTGGTTCAGGGGAAACCGAGGAGAACACCCCTAAAGCATGGTTGCCTCCCCCAAACCCCGCTTGTGTTCCCATTTTGCTAAATAAAGTGGAGTATTTCTAAATCAAGCAGCGAGACCTCTTTTGATCCAAATATAGATAATCCACCTTTTGGGACCTTTAATCCTCAGAAACTGCAGATTCTTTTAAATCTTTAGGAACGGTGAGTGCTCAAAACAATCTCAAAGCTCATTATAATCTCTTTGGGAATGCAGCCTAAAAATGACAGCAATCGAAGACTGGGTGGGATGGCCGGCAGAAGCAAAAGCCTTTAAACCTTGCACAGATGACATTGGGGCAGATAAATAATGCCTTCAAGTGACGTTGCCTCTACGGAAAGAAGGCACACAGGTCCAGCTATGCTGCATATTTCTAAGGGGAGGAGAAAGTTAAATTCAGGACACATCCATCCATCCTGTTTGCTGCGTGCCAGCGCTGCGGTACAGCTAGCAGAGTGCTGGCTGCTTAACATTTTTATTGTTTTTCTTTCAAACCTCTTTATTATTACTTCCCTCACCCAACTTGCTACAGACATCAGGCAGTTTCTTTTAATCCCCTTTCATCAACTCCTGTGTCTCCTGGCACGTGCCGGGCATAGAGAAGCATGGGAAGATAATAAGAATCCATTATAGCTCGCCTTCCCAAAGCCTGAATGAAATGCCTTTTAATTGGCACCTTATTCTGTCACTGTTAATACAAGTTTACAGTTTGCTTCTCATCAACAGACTTTACAGTCTGAAGTTAATTATGAGCAGGTCACGAAATTACAATAAACACTAGTCAGGGGATATCTAATTACTTGTCTGTTTAGCTATTTCTTAATAGCTTATTATCCTTATTTAATTTGAATCTGGAGTTTGTCTTTTATGGGTAGCGGGGGCATCGAGGCACTCTGTCTGTGCCCATCAGGAAATCAGCCGGCTCACGCTGGTAACTATAAAGGAGCCGTGTTGGATCCATTAGATGTCTGCAGATGATCTTTGTGCTGCCAGGGGTGAAAGTCTTCACCACCAAACCCCATTAGGAGGAGCAAAGCGGTCGCCACTTTCTGCCCTCCTTTGAGGCTCAGCTGGATTCCTGCCTCCTGCCGACTTCACGGAAAGGGCTTAAGCAGCCATAAAACAGCTCTGTTCTTCCAACATAGTCTGACTTCAGACTTCTACCACACGCCTTGGCTTCTGGAAGACACAGATGTTCACCCCTGACGGGTCATTTTGGAATAAAATAGAGCTCCGCATCTATTAAATGGTGTTCCATATTGCAGCATGTGAAGGTACATTACTCAGTCAAGTTAAGTTAGGTTTGATAGGCTAAGCTGGATAAATTTGGCATTTGGCTAAAAATAGTTGTTTTGGAGATAACAGCGTTCTTATTTCACATTTAGATGGAGCATGTATATTATTTATTTATATGTTTATAAAATCATAATAAAAGCAGAAAAGAGAAATAGGTAGGTAGGTAGACACATTAGCTATCTAGACAGAGATAGAGATATTCTAGAGATAGAGATAGTGAAGAGTTATTAAACTGGGCTCAGTGAATGAACAAATGAAAGAATATTAAGACCCTAAGACCCTAAGAGGAGTCCTGCTGGATCAGGCCATAGCCCATCTAGTCCGGCATCTTCTCTCACACAGTGACCCACCAATTGCCTATGGGTATCTCAAGCAGAGACAAGGGTAAACCTTCTCATAAGAACCTACGAGGAGCCCTGCTGGATCAGGCCACAGCCCATCTAATCCAGCAACCTGTCTCACACAGGGCCCACCAACTGCCCAAGGGCATCTCAAGCAGAGACAAGGGCAAACTTCCTCCTGCTCTCAGATCTTAGCAAATGGCCTTAGTGGCATCCTGCTTGTCTCCCCAGCCTGAAAGATGTACTTGGGCATCCATTCTAGTAGCCATTGGTACATCTGTCATCCATGAACTCGTCTAACCCTTCCTTAAAACCATCTAGGCTGGTAGCTGTCACCGCCTCTTCTGGCAGCGAATCCCATAGACTGATGACGCTCTGGGTGAAGAAATTCTTCCCCTTGCCTGATCTGACTGTCCTACTATTGTGTTTTCGTAATGCCTAGGGGAGGGTTTTTTTTTTTGTTAGTTTTTAAATGTAATAAACAATCTTTTACATGAATAGAACTCCTAGGGGACAGGTGCATAGGGACAGTGCTGTATGAGCTCTCTAAAGCCGCATTATACACTGTGTGTAGAAGCCGCCTCAGGCTGAGCAGGGGAAAAGACAGCAGACCAGACTCCTGTGGTCAGTCTGAAGGACTCTATCAATAGGTCCCTGGAGCAATTAATTTCTGAGCAGTTAGGCTTAAGTGTGATTAGTTATCAGAGGGATCCCATAAAGGCATGCACCTCCAGTTTACACAAACTGCTGCGAACACCAGTTCTACCATAGCATAAGCTCTACCAAACACACAGTCAGAGTCCTTAAGCATAACTATTATATGATTGTTTGTACAGCAGGGGTCAGTTGCACTTGTGGACAGTAGTGACCAGCACGGCTGAGCTTAGTCAAACTTTTCTTCCTCAGTTTCATGGTGGTTGAATCAAAGGAATATCCATGTGGACCTCAAGCAAAACCCACGAACCAACACATGGGCTGAGTCTAGATGGTAGTTCCTCATTCTGTTAAATGTGGATACTACAGAATTCCAGAATTTTTTCGTTTATGCAGGTATTTTAGTGCCCAGTGATTTATTATCTTTAACTGCCTTGATTGATTGTATTTTAGTATATTCTCGCTTTTAAAAAAATGCTCTGCAAGTTGCTCAGAGAACCTAGATATTTGAGAATTTATAAGCAAATTAGTAAGTAAATGGTTTGGATTTGAAGAAGATCCCCTCCAAGTAATGCTGGATTTAAGGTATCAAGGTGACCATGGGTCTTTTTGCACATATCTCTCTTAATCCAGATTAAGAAGTTCCAGATCTTTGGTATCCGGTCCTTGAAGTTCCACATCATGGTGAGGGCCCCCTGCATCCGCATGGGCTGTCTAGCACCTGATGGCAATGGGTGATAAACAGGGCAGCAATGTGGCCACTGTAGCACCCGTCCCGGGGCTCTGATCAGGCTCAAGCTGCCATGTCCGCTGGTGGTGCAGCACAATTGGCCAGTGTAGCCATCAATCAGGGTTCACTTCCTGTTAGAGTGGGCGTGATGGAGAGACACATAGCCGCTGTGAAGCTTCTGCTCAGCTTCGTAGACCGCTATGGAGGGTGTGTGGGCCTACGTACCTTGTGCGCTGAGGGGTGGAGCCAGAGCTGCCCTACTACAAATAGCGGCCTCCAAGCCTGGCTCTGGACCCATCGCCCCAGTATACATGCGGAAGGGCGGCCTCTGATCCTGTCCGCACGGTGGAAGGCCGGATTGAAGACACTAATAAAGGGGTCTTGTGTTAATCCAGATTCAAGGACCCAAGGACCCGATTAAATCCGTTCAGAATGGGCTCCTAATGGAGTCCTTAAGGGGGCATGTGTACAGAAGGTGCATAACTGATCCATATCAACTGCGAACCTTCATTGCATGTGCAGAAAGGGCCCATGTAAGGGTTGGCTGCATTTTTCTCTATCTTTTTGAGAATATACTCGAATCCCCAAGTGTGGTGACAGCAGAAATTTGTATTATTCTAATGCCAGTTATGTTTTCCCTGCCTTTGCTAATGATCCCTAACATGAAAAGCCTCTCCCTCCCAGCTGCCACCCATTAGATCAATGTTTTCATTAACCAACCCACCACGGCCCCTTGATCTCTTCCCCACTCGGCTCCTGCCAGTTCAGACCTCATTAGTTGAGGTTCCGAGGGCCTCAGGTGCCCCTGCTCACCCTCTTCCCCTCGCACCGAGTGCCACTCGCCATTTGGGAGAGCGTTCGGCACGTCACCCTCGTACTGCTGCTTCCCCACCACCCTGAGTAATCTTCTGCCTCCCCATACTTGGTTGTAGTTTCCCATCTTTAAAAAGTAAGCAAAACTTCTATATAAAGCCTTGGCTGATTTGGTTGCTTATGTCCTTCCTTCATAAGAATTGTCATCTTACCCACCCACCCCCCTTGGCTGCTTCCTCCTTTTGCCCTTATAAGTAAAGCCAGGGCTGGCTCCAAAGTGCATACTATATGAGTTTTGTTGAAAGGAGATTCCTAGTCCCCAGACCCAAAGTCATAGGGCGCATCCCCACGCATGTTCAGCAAGGGGTGTCCGCATGCATTTTTTATTTGGTCTGATTTCCGCGGACCAAATTACCCCAAACCGTACCAAACCAGAACCAAATTTGGTACCCAAAAAAACAATTCTGGACACGGTTTGGGGGTTCGGCACATATTGCCTAGTGAGCCGAGCCAGCGCATGGGGACGGTCCCAGGCTATTCGGGGACGAGATTTGAGTCCCCTTAAACGGATGAGAAAAGTGGGATAGAAAAGCCCACTCCTCTTCTTCTTCATGGTAGCTTTCAAGTGTTCCCATCCCGCATTAAAGGCCAGAGAATGTACATCTCGGTGCGGCTGATGTGGATTAACATATTAGCAGTGGAAGCTACCACCTCTATGGTGCTTTTGAATGACTTTTTTTTTTTTTTGGATGCTGTGCAGATGCACGGGGGGGGGGGGGGAATAAGACACAATTTGCAAATTCAAGAGGATCGGGATGAAACCTGCATTTGAGGCAGTGGCCAGCAATTAGATGACAGTCTGGAGCAGGAAAAGGGGGAAGAGAATTCGGAGGGGTGGTTCCATCTACCTGTTTCATCAAACAGCTTTGTTATTCAATTGGCCAAGCTGCCTTGGGCGCCCCGATCACAGCCACTCATCAAAGCTGTGACCAATTATAAGTCAAATTACAGTATTTCAACTTGAAAAAAGGACAAATAAGCCTAATTTAAATTGCACGGCTGCTTTTCAATCAGCCGCTCTAAACAAATAGTGAATCTTTCAAAAAGCAATTAGCAGTTTACCTGATTTGCATTTTTCCTCCACTTTGGACTCCTTGGATTATGAAGGGTTCTTCAGATTTGGTTCTTATTATCTTCTGAACAGGGATTTTGTGGTAAGGCAGGCTAGAGCTTTTACCCAGCAGGAATCTACTAGCAATGGCAAGAGGAAATTCCATGTGGCAAGTTCAAGCCTTAAAGGAGAAAGTGGAAATATTCTGTATCCTTAGGTTAAGAAAAAGGGAGAGGGGAAGAAAACAAAACCTTGATTATATGAAGCTCAAAATGGCAGGAGGAATCCTACATCATCCTTTGCACATAACCGAGAGATGTTGCATACTTCTGCAAACTGTTTGATGTACACTTTTCTCTTAAGACACACCAGCTCAGGACGGAGGATGAGTGGGTTATATTTTAAATTTGGGAAGCTGAGAGGTGAGGTAAGCAATTATGAATACTCATACCTCAGCTTCTGCCTGCTGTGGGATCTAAAGTTTGCAAATAAATGTGTCTTTTCTGCAGAATCAGAAAATATATTTATTGCATTCTCTTGCTTTTCTTTCCTGACACAAAAATCAATGTCCTGCTTTCCATTACATGTGCCTTGATATCTGAGGCTGTCTGCCCACAGGTGCATTATTTTCTCTTAAATATTCTTGCTGTCCTACCATGCAGTGATGGAGTTTAGTGCACTCTGGGCAGAAGGCCCAAATTTGGTCCTCCAGTGAAAGGAGAGGGACAGGAGAAGTAGCCCTGTAAGGAAGAAGAGGAGGAGGAGTTGGCTTTTATACCCTGCTTTTCTCACCCATTCAAGGGGACTCAAAGTGGCTGACAAACCTTCTGTTCTTCTCCCATACCAGACTTCCTGTGAGTGAGGTAGGATTTATGACTGTGACTAGCCCAAGGTCACCCAGCTGGCTTCATGGAGGAGCACGGAATCAAACCCGGTGATTCCCAGATAAGAGTCTAGCTCACTAACCACTAGACCAAACTAGTTCACCTGGGACCTGTTGCTTGGTCTGAAAGCTGGGCTTAGACTCTGAAATTAAATTTCCCAAACTGGTGGGAACTGTATGGACACATTGGCTGTAGAAAGATCTAAAAACATCAGCTGCACTCCATTCTTGATAAGTTTTAATATGAATGAATTTCAGCCTCCATTTATTGTATCAGAAACAAAACGCAGACACCAGCATATGGTAAGTCTATGCAGAATTGTCCCAAGAATTCAATCTTTGCCCCCTTTGATAAATGCAGGCCTTGCCACTGTTTTAGTTAATTGATTTTATCCATTTTATTAAGTGTACGGCTGGATAGAAATATCAATCAATCCATCAATTAGTAGTAGAATTTCCATAGCTTTCCAGAATCACACCCTGTTTTGCATTCATGGTGAGCATTCAAGTTCTCAAGCTCAGCCCAGAGCAGCCTATGGATATGGTCACATCATGATGCTTCCAATGTTAACCATGCACCACTGGATCAAGGGTAACACACATTTAGATTAACAGTGTCTGCACTAATGAGCTTTACCTTGACTCTGTAGATAAACTGTATATCGTGAAGTTGGGCCCATCAATTAGGAATGTGCACAAATATTCATAATATCTGAAATTTGTATGAAAGTTTTGATACTTTCGTATGAAGCTTCATGTGGGATTTGTATGGGATTCATATGGGACTGAACATTCGTATGAAATGCGAACCCTACCACATTTGAAGGGGATCAATTTGATACGAATAATTTTTAAAAAAAACCAGATTTGTGTACATCCCTAGAGCAGATAGCAGGATCAGTACACGGAGGGAAGTCTATTTTATAGGCTGGAATGTCTGCTGATGGGCCGCACCCGGAAGATCTATAAGAGCACAAAAGGCACCTTTGGATAACATCTCCATTAGACTTGCTAATTGTATTTTGGAGTAATGAGTTTGCTACTCATCATTTCTAGGGCTGCTGAGGGGACTCTCAAGTAGGAGAGTCAGACAAGCACTCATCACAAAGGGGAGAAGAGGTGGCGTTCGGAAACCTTCCAGGGTTAAATGCATTCACTGGGACACCTATTCAAGGGAATACATTAAAGGCTCCAAGAAGCCCAGCCTCCTCCAGGCCAGCCTCTCCTTCCGCTCCTAACTTTGCTTCTTAGAGACAGTTTGGTCTAGTGGTTAGGGAGATGGACTCTTATCTGCAAATACCAAGTTTGATTCCGCACTCCTTGACAAAGTCAGGTGGGTGACCTTGGGCTAGTCACAGCTCTCTTCTGAGCTCCCACAGCCTCACCTACCTCACAGGGTGTTTTGTTTTGGGGATAACAGAAAGCTTTGTCAGCTACTTTGAGTCCCCTTCAATGGGTGAGAAAATTGGGGTAGAAAAGTCAATTCTTCCTCCATGAAGCCAGTTGGGTGACCTTTGGCTAGTCACAACTTCTGAGCTCTTACAGCCCCACCTACTTCACAAGGTGTTCTGTTGTGGGGAGAAGAATAGAAAGCTTGGGCAGCCACTTTGAGTCCCCTGAAATAGGGGAGAAAAGTGGGGTAGAAAAGCCAATTCTTCTTATTCTTATTCTTCAAAAATCTTGAGGTGAATGAACCCAGATTTCAACACTATGATTGAAAACAAGGGCAAAGCATTTGGGTTGAAAGGGAGCAACCTAAAATACCAGTCTATCCTTTTTTTTTTTAACACTTCCTATGTTTTTTGTTTGCTGAAATTCAGCAGAGAGGTAGAAAACAGTGCATGCGTTCCGAATCCTCCTGGGGAATGCAGGTGCTCTAGGCCAGGGTGGAGTGTTGGCCAGAACTCGTTTTTTAATGCAAACTTTAGTTAATGAGATGAAGGGCCTCGGGCTTCCAAGCATCAGCTTCTCCAAAGCAGGAACTATGGATGGGACGGACATTGCAAGTATCTGAAGTCCATCTCCATGTCAACATTCCATATGTTACAACACTGAAAGAAAGAAGACAAACTCCCTATTTGCTGCTATTTTGAAACGCACACTGTCATCTTCTTAGAAGTTTAGAATATAATCCAAGGTGGGTCAACATCATGCCCCAAGTCTCCATCCCAGCTCATCTATACTGGCCAGCCTTCTGCTTATGGGGACCTCTTGATGTTTCCACCTTCACTTGCTTGAACTTCTGTCCAGGCCTACTCTTGATTCTTGGCATTTTGGGCATTCATTGCCTCTCATATTTCACAGTCCTTCTATGCAGCTTCTCTCCAACAATGAAACGTTCTGTTTTTCAAAACAGTAACTTCCACCCTTGACGTGAAACTCCTCAGGGCTGGGTGATGTGGTTTCTCACAGAGTCCTGCACGCCAAGGCTGTGGTCATGCCTTCCCTTGAAACCTTCTTCAATCCATCTTCTGTTCTAAATGCTCATACTTTTTCACAGGTAGAACAGATAGAAATGAGAAGGTACGAGTAGCCAGACATAGAGATGGACTGAAGAAGGCTGAAAGTGAAGGTGTGACCACGGCCCAAGTCCCCATATTGACATATCGGCTGGCTGTAATGGAAGACTCGCATCACACAGGGCCAGCTTGGCAGGATGGAGACACAGAACCAAACCCCGTGTGTGTGAACACAGCTGAGGGGACTGTGTACAAACAGCATCCAACACAGTGAGGGCATGAAGGAAAGTTCCTATTGCAAGGCAGTAGTGCAAAGGAGCCACCATTATTCACAAAGAGGAAGTAACCCTTGGCTTGGTCCCCTGCTTTTTCTTTCAAGTAAGCATTTAATGTATTCTAATGCCTGAAGCTCATGCAATTTGTAATGCCACGATCTCTGTAATCCCTGTAATTAGAATTGTATAATTACGTATCTGATTGCTCCCATCTCAGAGTCCCGGCAGATGTGATTGCTTAGACTGCCGTATTACTTTTGGGGGAATTTTTCCCCCCTTAAAATCCTTCCCACTCAACTGAGGAAATTAGTTCCAGGGCAAAATAAATAAATAAATAAAAACCCTGCTTTCTCCAAACAGTGATTTGTTTAACCAACATTGGTACAAATGGCTCTGTAATTAAAGCATTTTGGTTAATGCAAGGGATAGAAGCTCCTTAACAAAGGCAACTGGAATTAAGCAGGGAAAAACACACAGAAAGCTTTCCCGACCATGGACCAAAATTACCAGGAGCTTAAACTCAGTTAGTAGCGACTTAGCATCAGCTTTCCTTTTTCAAATAAATTAATAGCTCCTAGCCCAGGTTTTCATTAAAAGCGTATGATCATCACAGCATTCAGTGTTCACAAGGATTTCTAAGAAGGGAACTCATGTGAACATCATTGGTCATGCATATTTTGAATCTGCACGAGTCATAGAACTTTTGTCCTGTTAGAGTGCAGGGAATGTTGTGATGGTGGAGAGTGGTGGAGATCTAAATAAGTCTTATAAAGGAGTCTCAGGATGGGAACAGAAAGGTGTGACCACAATGACCAAAACTAAAGATGACTTTGGAGGCTCCCATCCTGTGTTTCCTCCTCCCTCCTCCCTGCCATTTCAACGCTGCTCAACACCAGAAGGGAAAGTGATCTTTAATCGTCTACTGCCTTGTTAACATGAGAAGCAGTGCTACCGTGGGTGGAGAAGTGGTGAACAAAACTCCTGCTCCATTATCTGAATCGGGAACAGGCTTATATAGGGGCCGTTGCATTGTCTGCCCCGATGAAGTCAGGGTATGAATGTGCCCAATTGTTGACTGCATGGAGAGGAGAGAGGTTTCTCCCTGTGAGTCTTTATTATAAGCTTACAGTGGGAACACAAGGAACCAGACCTCGCTGCTGATTTTAAAATAACCCTGGTTTAAATTTGGATTAAATTGTGCAGTGGGAATCTGGCTTGGTTCTGATCATGTTTAGTGCGTCTTGAGTCTGGCTTGACAATAAGATGGGCCTATTTAGCAAGGTGTGACCACAGCCTTAGTGTAATCCTGTTAGTTTCAAGATGAGCTGTTCTCAAGTTTTTCCTTTTTTTTTTTCAAGTTATCCAGGGCAGATTAAAAAGTCTACGGACATTGAAAGCTTCTGCCTGCTTTATCTGCAAGTTCCTTATAATACCACACATTCATGCTGCACTTAAATTAAAAGATGCCTTCATCTGAAAGCAATTACAGATGGTTGTCACTTAATATTGCCTCAGATAGCATCAGTTCATTACAACATTGGCCGCATGTCCCTGAGGCTAACTTTGTCTAAGTCCCATTATAATGGTGATGAGGTTCTCTTCCTCTCTGAACTGCCTCCTCTACAAAGAGTTCTCTGGACTACGTGAAGTAATACGGTGGCCACAAATCTGCAAGAACCTCCATTTATGGTTGTGCAGGGTCAGCTTAAGGGAGCGTGGCACCTGATTCAGAAGGGCTCTGAGCAGTTTCCAGGATGAATGACTCAGGAGCCACCACGGTGGAGGTGGGCAGGCGTGATGTGCCCCCCAGACACTTAAAGTTTCCACCAAGACCTGATCCAGAGCACTGGAAATGTGGCCAGAAGTTGGTCATTTTTGGTGCTTCAAGAAGCAGTTCTGGGTGGAAATCTCACCCACTGGAGCTCCTCTGTCCTCTCTCTGTGTTTAATCTGGTCACATTCTGGTATTCAAGAAAGTATTATCAAGTGGTGTCCCTCTTTTTTCCTCTACAGCCCCCACGTCTTAATTAGGTTCCACGCTGCCATATCAGTATACCAGTAGAAAATCTTTTGCTGTAGGAGATAAATACAAAGATCATAAATTCTGAGTTGAATCTGGGTAAAAGTGGGTCTTTACAGCTCAAGTATCTAAACAACAAGCAATCCGTCAGCCAGGTCTGATCTCAGGGTAAAGGAATCGGCACATGCTATTTTGCGTGTCTTTTTTTGAATATAATACCAAGCACAAAGGGAAAATGAGACACCAGAATGAAAAGCAGAATTTCATCCAAGAAGCATGAGAAAATGTCAAGTTCCTCTGCAGTGCGGACAACGGCGCCCGTGTTCAGCCCATGAATGCCGGCCCACCTCCAAGGTCCCCGTTATTAACACGGAGATCTTTTGTCGCGGACACCAGGAACTCCTCATTACGGTCACCCCAAAGACATCAAGCTAATGAGACCCTGCATAATGGGGGCGCTGCATGAGGCCTCCTGCATGCCCATGTGTGTGTTCTGGGATGCGGCAGGGAATTACTCCACTGGCTATGGCTCGCCTAGCACCTGCTCTTCCGTCCTTTGGGGCAGCCTGGCCTAAGGTGTTACGGAGGCCTCAGGGGGAGGGCTCAGCTGGGGCAGCATTGGGTAAAAGGGTCTGCCGAGAAGAGAGGCAGGAACCGGAGTCTGTGACGCTGAAGCATGACAACAGAGGACAATAAATTTGAAACAGATGCTCCTCAGATGAGCTGCCTGGGAGCAAAGGGAGCATGGATTGGCTAAGGCGTTTGTGGGAATCTGGTTTGGTTTATTGCTGCAGTTCAGCTTAGACTGCAAGAGAAACAGCTTTGTTTGTCTATTATTTAGTTTTCTTAGAGGACAGGCACCATGAGAATTAAGGACCTATCCTGTGTGTGTGTATAGGAATGACTCACATGGCATCTTAAAAGGGAGCAAATGAACTTCAGCCTAGCTGAAAATGATCCCACAGACAATTCATTCATAAGAACCTGAGATGAGCCCTGCTGGGTCAGGCCACAGCCCATCGAGTCCACAAGAACCTAAGAGGAGCCCTGCTGTATCAGGCCACAGCCCATCTAGTCCCTAAGAACCTCAGAGGAGCCCTGCTGGATCAGGCCCTAGACCTTCTAGTCCATAAGAACCTAAGAGGAGCCCTGCTGGATCAGGCCTCAGCCCATCTAGTCCCTAAGAACCTAAGAGGAGCCCTGCTGGATCAGGCCTCAGCCCATCTAGTCCCTAAGAACCTCAGAGGAGCCCTGCTGGATCAGGCCACAGCCCATCTAGTCCCTAAGAACCTCAGAGGAGCCCTGCTGGATCAGGCCACAGCCCATCTAGTCCCTAAGAACCTCAGAGGAGCCCTGCTGGATCAGGCCACAGCCCATCTAGTCCCTAAGAACCTCAGAGGAGCCCTGCTGGATCAGGCCACAGCCCATCCAGTCCGTAAGAACCTGAGAGGAGCCCTGCTGGATCAGGCCACAGCCCATCTAGTCCCTAAGAACCTCAGAGGAGCCCTGCTGGATCAGGCCACAGCCCATCTAGTCCATAAGAACCTAAGAGGAGCCCTGCTGGATCAGGCCACAGCCCATCTAGTCCCTAAGAACCTCAGAGGAGCCCTGCTGGATCAGGCTACAGCCCATCTAGTCCATAAGAACCTAAGAGAAGCCCTGCTGGATCAGGCCCTAGACCTTCTAATCCAGCATCCCGTCTCACATAGTGGCCCACCAACTGTCCATGGGCACCTCAAGCAGAGACAAGGGCAAAGTTTCTCCTGCTCTCCAATCCCAGCAAATGGCCTTAGAGGCCTCCTCCCTGTCACCCCAGCCTGAAGGATATACTTAGGCATCCATTCTAGCAACCACTGATACGCCTGTCCCCCATGAATACTTAGGTAACCATTCTAGTAGCCGTTGATACATCTGTCATCCATACATTTGTCCAACCCTCCCTTCGCTTATATATTTGCTCTTCATCATTAGAAGCATCATCAAAGTTCGAGACATGATATCCACAATCCGAGAGATCAGACTCTTGCTATATGATTCTTAAGAAATTTAGAAAGACCCCATAGATGGAATGTGATTTTGGCCCTAAGCATGTTTTGGTCATTGTGACAGTGCACGGCAGCAGTTAAGAGCACCAGGCTGTTACCCAGAAGTCCCTTGGTTCAAACGCCTGCGCTGCCATGGAAGTGCACTGGGTCTTCCTGGGTATGAGTGGAACCACCTCACTGCCTCACGAGGACCTTGGGAAAGGTAAACTCTGATGAACAATCCACAGTGTAGCACCTGACGTGACTGAATGGACCACAGGCCATCTTTCCAGCAAGTCTATCAGCCAACCTAGTAGCAAATGTTGTGTTTATACTCCTTTGGATCACACCAGCAATGCTGAGAGGGAAAACTCTTGATGCCTGGGCAGCCTTCTTTGGAGCACAGAGATTGCAGTGTTTCCCTCACTAATCACTGCCCTGAATTCATATACTGTACACAGACCAACTCCAAGGCAGTAACGCTTTTGAGACAGTATCCTGCCCCATCTCAGAAATGAAGACTTGGCTTTTCTACTCCGCTTTTCTCACCCTTAAGGGGACCCAAAGTGGCTGACATTCCTTCTGTTCTTCTCCCCACCACAGAACACCCTGTGAGGTGGGTGGGGCTGTGAGACCTCAGAAGAGAGCTGTGACTAGCCCAAAGTCACTCAGCTGGCTTGGTGGAGGAGTGCAAAATCGAACCCAGTGATGCCAAGATATGAGTCCACAAGACTAAACTTGCTCACAAGGTAGGATATTTATTGTTGGAGAGGCTCAAACCTGAATTGGGCTCAATTCAGCGAGGCACATAGCAAACTACCAGTACTGCTTAATTCAAATTTATCCTGTGTAGTCTTAGGCTGAGTCCCCATGCAAGCCTTTTGGGTCTGATTGGGCACACACAGGACCTGCCCCACGCCACTCCCAGTAACGTGGGCTGGGTCCGGATTCAGCCATCCCCATGCAAACCATGTCAAATCCCAGCACGGGGGAGCAGTGTCATCTCCTCTCTGCCCCCTCTCCCCTCATTGGAAGCCGGACTGGCCTCAACCCACCCCTGTGCCACCTATTGCAAATGCCGCATCCCCCACTTTAGCGGGACTGAACAGAAAAAAATAATTTTTAAAAACCAAAATTTGTTGCAATGCTTAAATTCTAATTTATATCCAATTCGAACTGGAATGTCGAAATTCAAATGAATTCAATTGAATTTTGAATGTTTTTCACATCTCTAGTTTATCAATGTCTTGTTTTTCCATCACAATGAGATCTAGGCGAATAATCACCTATTCTGACAAATCAGAATTTGGTGCTTTTATTCAACCACTTTTGCACTGTGTCCCACCATCATAAGTAGCTCAAGAAGGTATAAAGCTCATTCAGTGAACTTCGTTCCAGAATAAAATCAAGGTACAGCAGATCAGAAGTACGAAATGCCATATATGGACACATGGCGTTTGCTTCAGCCTCTAGGATTATTTTATGGGTGTGGGGGCGTGGGGAGGGAAGAATCCAAAGGAGATTTACAGTGCAGTTCTGGAAGCTCATAATTTAATCGGAAGCCAGGGCACCTTGTCAATGAACTGCACATTAAACACAGATTAGGTGCTTCAAACCTGTAGGTCCTGCGGCAAAAGGCTGCTCAGCTAAGATGCAATACTGACTTCTGGGACTATTCAGCAGCGCTTTAATTCCGACAGAATAATTCAAACCACTGCAGTGCAGAGAATCTGGTAGCTACACATTCCGGACCAGAAAAGGCAATAAATAAATGTTTAAAAACCGCTGCTGGTGGAGATTGATTGTGAGATGTTCAGACAGCCAGGAAAAAGGTGGAAATCTTTGCTGCGGTGGTCAAATTCTTCACATCCTGAGTAGTATTTTTTAAATTATTTATATAGAAGGGAAGTGAACTTTTTAACAATCCCTGTGTTACTGGCATGATGGAGCACACATGTACTTTTATACATTTTACTAATATTATTTGTATTTTTATCCCACCCTATACTTAAGCATCACAGGACAGGTTACAACATACAAAATGAATGCATTAAAACCAATAGCATATTGAACGTATTAAAACCATGGCAGCATCTGAATGTGGGTAGGAAAGGGCTGCTTCTTTACTTAGCCAAAGACTAGAGTAAAGGTGCCTGACGCACTTCAAGGGGGAGACTATTCCATAGCCTAGGGGCCATCACTAACAGGGCCCTCTCCCGGGTGCCCACCCCTTTTGCTGCTGAGGGTGGTGGGACAACCAGGAGGGCCTCCCTAACCTTAGATATGAGAGATGTTTCTTTGGATATTTGGGGCCCAAGTCATTTAGGGCCTTATAAGTCAACACCTTGGATTGGGCTCGGTAGTGAATCAGCAGCCAGTGCAATTCTTTTTAAGACCGGCGTGATCCGCATCCATCCAGCTGTCCCAGTCAACAATCTAGCCTGCTGCATTCTGCACTAGCTGCAGCTTCCAAACCGTCTTCAAGGGCAGCCCCATGTAGAGCGCATTACAATAGTCTAGTCTGGAGATTACCAGAGTGTGGATAACTGTGGATAACTGTTAGAACTAAGATGCATGTTATGAATATGTTTAACTGTTATAAATGCTATTTTTTACTGTTCTGACTCACCCTGGGACCTTTGGGTGAAAAGCAGGGCATAAATACTAAAATAAAGAATTTCTTTATATCACTAATATCTTCATATATATCATAATGCATGAGATAAAACTACACACACATATATATTGACAGTCCAATGCAGTTAGTTTACAGATAGGTAGGTGATAAGAGATGCACACAAACTTAAACATGGCGGTTCGGTTTGAATCAAACCTGCCACCCTTGGTTCGGGTTTGCTTTGAATCTTTCTTTTTTTTTTAATTAAAGGGTAATTCAATTCACCTCCTTGTTTCATTTGGTCTTTTATAAGGCCTCCTTGATTTGGAACTATTTTGATTTTTTCCTACCCCAAACTACAGGGAGGCTTGCTGCAAATTTATTTATTATTTGTATTTCTATCTTGCCCTATACCTAAAGGTCTCAGGGCAACTAACGCATTGTAAAATCAAACATATTAAAACAAAAACAGTATATACTGAATTGCCAACCAAGCAGTTCAGCACACTTCCTGGTAGGCAGTGGCACCTTGGAATCAGTTTGGAGCAGAAGTCTAAAAAGCTGCAATGGAAATAATTTTGCTAAAACAGTCGATGAGCGTAACTGTGAATTCTGCTGTGGAACGAGACAAATTAGGAAGCTGCTGATCATCTAGGGAGTAAGTCCACCCTCTAACGGTCATGTGTGGAGTAGCACCTCGGGACCGAGTGAAGAGCCCCAAATGTTTTGTGGGAAACTCTTAGAGGAAGGTTTGATGAGCTTCCCACAAAGCCGTTCGGCCAAGGTGTTTCTTTTGGAAAACACCCCACAGGTCAAAGACAAAAAGACAGAAAAGGTTACCAAAATAACTTGAAAGGATCTGTTGCCTTCACAACCTCTCAGCCTAATTCTATCTCACAGGGTTGTTGTGGGATTGAAAAAGAATGGAGAATGCACTGTCTTGGGCTTGTAGGATACAAACGTCCATCCTCATCCTCATCCAATGAGCTAATGAGTCCAAACAAGGAATTCTGCATTTAATTCTGGCCAGAGAATTATCAAGGCAGGTAAGATCGCTTAAAGATATCCACATCTGAATGCAGAAAATGTTCGCCAAGTATATACTTGTGCTTCCTTTACCCTGCTTTAGGACCTCAAAACAAGTGCAGATGGAGGAAGCCAAGTAAGGACAACCAGATTCTTAACACTGAAATGGACAGTGATGTGCAAAACACACTTTGGAAGCTGTGAATCATAGAATCAAAGAGCTGGAAGGGACCTCCAGGGTCATCGAGACCAACCTGCTGCTCAATGCAGGACGTCCTAAACCATCCCAGACAGATGTAGGTCCAGCCTCTGCTTGAAGACCTCCAGCAAAGGAGAACACACCACCTCCAGTGGCAACCTATTCCACGGACTGATCACCATCACTGTCAGGAAGTTATTCCTAAGATCTGATCTGTACTGACTCCCTTGAAGTTTTATCCCATTGTTTCTAGTCCCCCCCATCTTGTGTAAGTGAGAATAGGGATGATCCCTCTGCACTGCGACAGCCCTTCAGATACTTGGAGACCATGATCATGTATCTTCTCAGCCTTTTTTTCTGTAGGCTAAACATTCCTACCATAGATCCTTCAACGTTTCCCCGTAGGACATGGTTTCCAGACCACTCACCATTTCGAAAGCCCTCTTTTGGGCTTGCTCTAGTTGGTCAATGCGGTTTTTGAACTGGGTGCCCAGAACTGGACACAGGACTCTAGATGATGTCTGGCCAAGTAAAGAGGAATAATTGTTTCCTTGCAATCTAGACTCTACACTCCTCCTGATGCATCCTAGGATGGTTTTTGCCTTATTTTGCAGCTGCATCACATTGCAAGCCTGGCTCCAAAACTGGATTGTCAAGGCTGGGCTGTTACCCCTGTTACCCCTGCAGGGACCTCCACAGTCTCCTCCACCATGAAAACTGCCCCGGAGGCAGTGGCAGTGGCAACAGCAGTAGCAGAGTTGGTTTTTCTATCCCACTTTTTTCACCCATTTAAGGGGACTCAAGGCGGCTGACAAACCTGTTCTCCTCCCCACAACAGGCACCCTGTCAGGTAGGTGGGGTTGTGAGAGCTCAGAAGGGAGCTGGGACTAGCCCAAGGCCACCCAGCTAGCTTCATGGAGGAAGAAAAATTGTCTTTTATACCCCCTTTCCCCACCCATTTAAGGGGACTCAAAGCAGCTGAGAAACCTTCTGTTTTTCTCCTCACAAGAGACATTTTGTGAGGTAAGTGAGGCTGTGAGGGCTCAGAAGAGAGCTGTGACTCGCCCAAGGTCACCCTCTTCCACCCCAGTTTTCTCACGCATTTAAGGGGACTCAAGGCGGCTGACAAAACTTCTATTCTTCTCCCCACGAGAGACACCTTGTGAGGTGGGTGTGAGGGCTCAGAAGAGAGCTGTGACTCGCCCAAGGCCACCCAGCTGGCTTCGTGGACGAGTAGTCTTCGCCCCTTCCACTCCCGGGCAGGCCTCCCCCCTCGCCCTCCCCGCTTTCTGCCCCCTCCCCGGGGTCCCCCTTCCCCCTCCTGCCGAGCTGGAGGCCCAGGGACGCCCCCCGCTCACCCCTCGCCTCCTGCCCGCCCGGCGTCCGCGCGCGTCTACGGCCCTTCCCGCCCCGCCCCTGCCTGGCGGAAGCCCCGCCCCCCGGCTCCTCGCGTCACTTCCGCCCGCTCGTCTCGGCAGCTCCAATATGGCGGCGCCCTGTGGCTCCTCACAGCTCGCAGCCACCGAGTCGCCTCTGAAGATCCCCAAGATGGAGGTGCTGTCTCCGGGCTCGCCGGGGGCGCTCAGCGACGGCAACCCCAGCCTCTCCGACCCCTCCACGCCCAGCGGCGCCTCCCCGCTCGGCCCCGCCGCCGCCGCCTGCTCGGGGCTCGGGGCCGGGGCCGGCTCGGGGGGCGGCGGCGGCGGGGCGTCCTCCGGCGGCCGGGGCGGCGCGTCGCCCTCGGTCTCCTCCTTCTCGCCCGGCGGGGGCTCCACCGCCACGGCCGCCGCCGCCGCAGCAGCCGCAGCCTGCCGGGGCATGTCGTGGACGCCGGCCGAGACGAACGCGCTCATCGCCGTGTGGGGCAACGAGCGGCTGGTGGAGGCGCGGTACCAGCAGCTCGAGGGCGCCGGCACCGTCTTCGGCAGCAAGGCGCCCGGGCCCGCCATGTACGAGCGCGTCTCCAGGGCCCTGGCCGAGCTGGGCTACGAGCGCACGCCCTCGCAGTGCCGGGAGCGCATCAAGGTACGACGCCGGATCAGGCTGCGGCAGGCTCGGGGCTCCGCGCCGCCCCCTCGGTGGAAGGAGGAAGGGGCCCTGGCTGCCGGGCCTGCGCCTCCCTTCCCCGGCCAGTACGGGCGCTGAGGCTGTGGGCACATCCCAGGGCGAATCCGGCTTCAGTCCGCTTTCAGAGCGGGAGAGGAAGCCGTCAGCAAAGTGGCCAGTGATTGTCTCTCCCAAAGGGGAATTTTCTGAGTTGTTTAACACTGAAAGAAAACAGCTCGTCCCTTTGCTGATGGGTTCTCTCTCTCTGAAAGCAGATTGAAGCTGGATTGAACCTTCAGTGTGACCACAGCCCTTGTCACTTTGCTGACGTGTTCTCTCACTCTGAAAGTGGACTGAAGCTGGATTAAACCTTAAGTGTGACCACAGCCTGAGTGTCTCACTTTCTTGTCACCTAGGATCAGTATCATGCCCTTCGGAAGAGTTCAGAGACTGCCACATGGGGCAAGGGCAGCAGGAGCAGGCTGAGTCCTGGCAAGGGAAAGTCTTGGGCTTAAGAAGTCAGAGATTGTGTGCTGGACAGGGAATAACCAGCCACTGCTGGGCTCATAGGGGCCTGTCTTGCTCTTAGGAGCAGAACTTCTACACACACACACACCATTCAGGCAGCAGGCAGACCCAGAATTTGCCCCCAATTGGGAGTCTGAGATGGTCCTAGTTCTTAATGGCAGAGAACACCATTACCCAAGTGGAGGATCAGTGACAGCGATCCTAGGAGTTCAGCACTAGTCTTAAGTTAGTTGTGTTTGTTTCTGAGCTTTCCTTCAGACTGCCATTCTTTCCTGAGTTTTGGAGGCTGAGACTAGACACTGTTACATGTACGTGGTTTGCTGAGCAGGTTTGTTAAACACATGGGGAAGTTTAGAAACAACTTGTAGATGACAAGGTTTGTGTGTTTTCTAAACATAGAGCTCCCTTTGTTTATTTTTCACTTTCCCCAGTGTTGAAGTTGATACTATTTAAAGCAACTTTATTCTTCCCTAAAGTGTCCCTTGATACATCTGTTTTGCTTGCTGAACTCATTTCTGTGAGTCAGTTTTGTCTAGTTGTTAGGGAGCTGGACTCATACCTGGGAATACTGGGTTTGATTCCACTCTTCTCCATGAAGCCAGCTGGGCAACCTTGGGCAAGTCACAGCTCTCTTCTGAGTTCTCACAGCCCCACCTGTCTCGCAGGTAGTCTGTTGTGGGGAGAAGAATAGAAAAGTTTTTTCGGCCGCTTTGAGTCCCCTTAATGGGTGAGAAAAGCAGGGTAGAAAAGCTAACTCTTCTTCTCCTCCAGTGAGAACATGTTAGGCAAACAGGCCATGAGGTTTAGTTTAGGGGCCCTTCTGAAGCCTCTTGGACCCACTCGGACATGTGGTAGTAGTGCAAGCACTTTCTCCTCCAGGTCTCAAGCGCACTGGAAATTCCAGTAAGCTGCTTGTTTCCTTGTGGTCTTGGTTTCTCTGTACAACTGTTAGGGCTGGGAACTGTACTGCCATTCTGACACCCAGTTCCCTAAATCTTCTGAAATGTCTAAACCTTTATATCCCAGTGTGAAAAAGTTTCAGCAGAAAATGCTGTATCAGGGTAATCTAGGTTGTGCTATAAGTTCAATAAGATTATCAGTTTTAAGTGAATGTCTCAACTACAGTTGGTTAACGTGAGATGAACATAGCATTTCTATTACGCTTTTACAACTCCGTTTTGATTCTAAAACGTGTCATGTTTCACTGATTCACTTGATGTTTATGGATGCTTGAGCATATGGGCTGCATTTAGGTCTTTGTGGGATATTAAGCAATTTAAATCAGGAGAATAAACCTTGACATGCTGTTGTTGGGATTGTAAGTCATATGTTTTCCTAGTGGTTTGTAGGAAAGGGAAGAGCAAAACTCTTCCTCTGAGATACTTGGTACTTAATTTTGTTGTCGCAGTGTCAGAAAGTCTTTGATTTTGTGGGCCTGGATGTTCACCTGGAAGGTAACTGGTCAAACATCTGTCAGATACCATTCCATTTGGCATTGTAGAGTTTTACAGCTACACTTGTAGCAGCTATAAAATTCCTTATTTGAAATGGGCCTGTGTGATTAGTTGGTCTCACCTAGGTGTAGGGTTCAGTAACAGGAATGATTTTCTATAGGAAGGGGACTGATTTGTAGATTGTTGTGTCACTAATTCCTGTTGACATTTCCTCAGCTTGCCTGAGCCACTGTTGTAGCTAGTGTATATTGTGTGGTATAAGGCAATGATGCCCAACCTGTAGCTCTCCAGGTGTTGTGAACTAGAGTAGCCATGAGCTGAGCAAATCTAGCAATGGCAAGGGAAGATGAAAGTTGTAGTTTGGGTCTTCTTAATAAAAATTTAATGCCTCTCCTCTAATAGAATTTTATAGGTTTCTGTTTTCATTCAGTGGTTCTTCCTCACTCCAAATGTCTTTCTTGGTCACAGTTACACTTCTGTGTTTTAAAGTGAAGTCTTAATATGCTTAACATATTCAGAAGATTCTGCTTAAAATGTTCCACATGGTTAATGGCACATATACAAGTTTTAGCTTGAGTGCCCTTATTTGAGGAGAAAGTACAAATTTCTCTAGCTATTCAAAATATTTTAGGGTAAATCAGTATATGAGTATCACAGATCGCCTTTTAGCTCTTGCATGAAAATTTAGTCTTGAGTATTGTCAAAAAATGCTGCAGTCCCTCAAACTAACTGGTGTTGTGGATTCAAATACCAAAAAAGCAATAAATTCCTGTATTTGTGATTTCCCTACCAACAAACACCTGATATGGGGAGTTGAAAATGAATTTTTGTGACTTTTGGGGTCTGTGATATGTTTGCAGAACCCAGCCTTCACAAACAATGATGTACATTCATCTTGTCCTGAGTAATTCTGTGAAGAGCTTCAAATGTCTCTCATTCCACCTTCTTTCTCTGGATTGCATGGAGGGAATCAGATAATAGGAAAATCCTTTCTACCAGAAATTTTTTTCAAGTGCATTTTTGGGCCACCCGCTGTACCAAAACCTGCAGTTAGAAAAGCATAGTGAAGGAGATAGTAGCAGTAGTAAAAGAAAAGGAGAAAGAGAAGGAGGAAATACTACAAAAGTTGTAGAAGGAAAAACAAGACAAGCAGCGATACCTGCATTGTGAGCTGCGATTCCTAAAAGAAGTACAGGCAGCTTCTCGGAGAGATAAACGTGTCCTGGATATTCTTCTCTCTTTCTTTCTCTCGCTCATTCTGTCTCTATGTTGGTTAATACCAGTACGTGACCCTGCTCCACAGAGGTGTAGTGTAGAAAATGCATTTGTCATTGATATTACTGCTTTGGGTTGAGATCCTTGGAGAGAAAACATTCCAAGACATTCCAGGACTGACGTCAGTTCACAAACTGCTTGAGACATGCTATTAAGATGTGGAAGAGATCTGTTTATCTGGAATGAGAAAGAAGTTCAGAAACTTGGACCGTTTGGCGTTCCTTCAGCAACCCAATGCACTGATTTTGTCAGGGATTGTATCGTCCCCTCCTGATCTGATTTTTGGAGAAGGAAGCCCAAGGAGTTTGAATCTTCTGCTTATTGTGTAAAGGAATCGGAGACATATTTTTCTTCATTTCCGAATTTTCATGTTGAATAAGCACCCAAATCTTTTAGAATTTTCATGAGTGGGTCCAGTGGCTTAGCTACATAGGCAGCTGTCACACAGCCAGGCAGAAGAATCTAGATTTTAGTAGGTACAATTCCGAGTAAGAATCATGTAGCTTACTGAAAAATATCAGAAATGATGCAAAGGTGCAAAATGTATGTTATGCTTAGCAACATTTTTAACTTACTCAGCACCCCCCCCAAAAAAAAAAGCATCAAGGAAAAACATGCCCTGGTATTCAGGACATACTGAAGTATATTTATGTTTTATATGTGGTGTGCAAAATGCTGTTGCTTATAACAGCCTCTCCCAACCTACCTGGGGTTTGGAGAGGGTAGCCACAGTGGGACACCTGCCAGTATTCCAGGCCTGTCAAGGACCCCCGATAGGAGACACCCATCTAGTGCTGGAAGTGTATGACCTAGTAAACTCAGCCCCCATGGAATAGCATATGAAGTGGCACTTTGCATATCCAAAGTACTTAAGGCAAATGCTATCTTTCTTGCCCTACTGAGTACATCATCATACTTTAAGAACAGAGTGGTCAGTATCTCTCTGCAATGTCTGTAGAATACTATACATACAAAATGTAATGTTTTTATGGTAGTGTTTGAGTAAGAAGGATCCCTAAGTAAACATATCTGCTAGGTTAAAAGGCGACAGAAATTACTTTATAGTTTATGTCTTTAAGCCTAAGCAGACAAATGCCAAAGCAAAGTTTTTAGAGGAGAGACCAGCAACCGGCAGTTCTGTGGGCTAAACCTTGCAGAGGTCTGTGTGACAATGCTACCTCTTTGACTTCTCTGCTCATAATCAGGGGGAGTCCATAGAAAGGCTGGCCCATGCCTGCAAGGGGAAGTTCAGAGAATGTCGCTGGATGTCTGGGATGACTTTATCCGCAATCTCACAAAAGCCACTCCAAGAAACCAGTAAAAAAATTTCCTGACCACTCTTTGAGAGAAAATCCCCACCTGTGTTCCTCGCAGGAGTGGCAGGCCACGCTTGGGGACACAGTGTGAGGGGAGGGTACCACCTTTTGCCACCAGCGGCAGGTCCTTGGTGACGAAGGCGTTTGCCAAGCCTAGCGAGCCAGCGACCGCTTGTCAAGGGAAGGGCTGCAGTTGCACAGTTAAGTCGCCGCATTGAATGGTTATTTATGGTGCATCATTTAAAATGCAGTTTTGGAACCGGCAAAGTAGCCCTTCCGTAGAACACCATTTCAGACGCCCAAAGATGCTGGGGGTTAGGAGGGCCTGACAGTAGTCATGTACCTGGGTTGCTCCACGTTCTTAAGAGCTCTATCTCAGATTTGGTTTTTGTAATGTTTTCCAGTTACTGCCATCCATTTGCATTTGGTCAGCTTTCACCAAGAGCTGATTACTCACACCAGGTTACATTGACAAGCTGTAGGCCTCCTGAGGGATTGTTTTTTTGGTTTGTCCGTTCTTTTAAGAACAGGGGCTGTTGGAAACCCAAAAGTAAGGGTCTTGATGGAGGTATAATGGTGGAGGAACCACACCTTTGACTGTGGTGCGCTGCCTTCTGCTTGCAGCCGGCTCAGCCAAGAAAGTAAGAATAACAATGAGCAAAACGCGGTTGAGGCTTAGCATATAAGATACTTTCAGAATGGAGGCTGGATTGTTGGGTTTAATGTTTTGTTATTAGACCTGACCTCCTTAGTACTGTGTGTTTGATATTTGAGCATGGGGATTCAGAGCATTATTGATTTCACCTCTTTTAAATTTCAGCAGCTTCCCAAGAGACAGAGTGAGTTAGTAAGGATGCAAAATATGTAAGTAATATATTTTACTAGCTAAAGAGTTTAGGCCAACATTTTTGTAAACTTCTTCAATGTTTTCTTTTTGGAGTAAGGGATGATCCAGCTGTCTGCTCTTGGTGATTCCTGTTTCTCTTCCCTACCCCTTTCTCTCTTTCCTTTCCTTTGTATCTTTTCCAGACTATGGGCACAAACGTATTCTTTTTCCTCCCTTTGTAAAGGTGTACATCTTACGGGCTTGTTGGTATCTGATTGGGACTTAATTCTGCACAATGCAGCTGTTTTGGGACTGAGAAGGGGAAGGGAGCCCTTGACAAGTAGCCAAGAACGAGTAAAAATTGATACCTTAAAACGGTTACGCAAGAGCACTAATTCTGTGGTGGCAAATGTGCAGATAAAATTGCAGAGATTTTTTCCCCCCCTAAAACAGCAGTGAAAATTGACTTTGGCTTTATAACATCCTGCTTTGGTTTTAAAAGATCTTTGTAACGGAGCTCTGTTCAGCCAAAGTTAGTAAGGAATAAAAACTGTGGTGTGTTTAGACGTCTGAATCCCCGTGTGAACTCACCCTCCTTTTCTTTTTCAGACCCTCCGCAGGTGCTACAGCCGGGTGAAGGAGCACGGCGTCGGGAAGAGGAAAAGCAGCTACACCTTTGAACAGCTGGAGCAGGTGTTTGGCCAAGGGGGGTGGGACTCTCAGCCCTGCCAGCCTGTGTTGATCAACAGCAGTGGACTCTATCAGGAGCTGGAATCCGATGGCAGCACCATGGAGGACTACTCACAGGATGAATGGGGCAACCACAGTCAGGATCTTCATTGCTACCAGTCAGGAGACCAGGAATTAGGTAGGACATCTCAAGGCTTCCGTTCGCGTGTGGGTGTTGGTTGCTTATCTAGCAGGAGGCTCACGGGACCTTTTGGTGCAACACCCCTTCTGGCACCCTGATTGTTTGGTGCCATCAAGTCACGGTTGTCTGATGATATCTCTGTGCAGTTTTCTTAGCAAAGACAGAGGAGTACTTTGCCATTACCTTCTTCTGGGGGGAAACTGGGGATTGAATTTGTGACCACCTGCTTTTATCCATACCCTTCTGCCACAAAATGTGTACTGCCGCTGACCATTGAAAACCATTATGCTACTGTTACTGTTTGCGTCTCTTGACATCAGAAAGTGGTCAGTGCGCAAACGTAGGATAATCTTCCTTTGGTGAAGTCACTTTATTTTATTGTTTCAGCCTTCTTGAGGTCATAACCAAATAAAAGCCAAGCGTGTTTAGATTTTGCAATGAGTAAAATATATAGGAATCAAATCACGCTTGCTTTGTGTGCCTCATCTTGAAGGCAGTCAGGTAACCTTCACACCTTGATAATAGTGAAGAAGTGTGGTTTTGTTGCGCCGTTTCTGGATGCTGTTTAATCTAGTCAGTAAGATTTCGTCTTTAATGATGTATCGTCCTCTTGGATTTTAGATGAGATGCCTGCTGCAAAGAAATCATTGAAAATCAAGCAGGAATCTTCTGAAGAATCACAGTGAGTAGCACAAGGATCTCCTGCCTAGAATTAAAATTGTCTGTTTTCAGAAGAACAGCTGATAAACTGTAACATTCTTTAGTTGGATCCTAACAAAATAAAACAAAGCCAAATAAAGTGGGCTTTAACATAAGTGCACTGGACTATGTCCAGCTTCTTGATAACTGTAAAATTAAAATATACAGTCGGATCCCTGTATCCACTGATTTGGTAACCCACCCGCAGACACCATGAGGGAAAGCAGCCAGAACTGGAAGGCCTGTTTTGCCCTCCAGTAGCCCAGTTTTGGCCTCCAAGGAGCGTCAGAATAGGCACGTGACACCACCAGTGCCCGTCTTAAAATGTGAGGGGGCACAGGAGGCGTCCGGTGGCGTCGCATGCCTGTTCTAACGCTCTTGGGGGACCGAAACAGGCCTTCCGGTTCTGTTCGTGATGATCCACAGTTTCAGGTAACCATGGGAGGAAGCAGGACGTATGTCCCACGAATACTGGGATCTGACTGTATATTAAATGTCAAAAGGAGACTGCTTGTACAGATTTAGGCTACTGGATTACCATCCTCAGTCCTGTCCACGCTAACCGGCAGTGACTTTTCAGACGTTTCAACATTTTTTAAAACCGTGTCTACCAAAATGTAACTGAGGGCTCTTTGATTGGTACCTTTCTTCATACTGTGTTAGGTAAGCCTAGGACCGTTCTTATGTGATATGCTTTGTATTATGGCATTACTTTTGTGTTATTCTGTACAATTAGCTATATAAAATATTCCCACTGAAATTTACCTGTAGAACCCATTCAGTGGGATTAATTCAGTAAAACTACTGTAAATTCGGAATTGTCTGAAACAGCACCGTGAATTTCTAGAGTCACTGGCCCTTTCTGCACTAGGCTTTATTTGGGATTATACCCTGTAATAGGGACCTGCCACCCACATGCTCGTGCAGACTGCAGGCATGCCCCAGGTCCCTATCCGAGGGTATAATCCAGAATAAGTCCTAGTGCAGAAAGGGCCGCTGTCACATACTAGAGGCGCCTGCTGGTGAGAGTGAGTTCTTGAGCCGTATACTTTCTTCATACTGTGTTTGCTTTCTCTGTTTTCAAGGAAGCGCGATATGATGCAGAATATCGTACAGATCTTGGAATCCGTCCAGTTAAAGTGGGAACTGTTTCAGAGCTGGACGGACTTCTCTCGCTTGCACCTGTCTAACAAACTGGCCATTTTTGGCATCGGGTACAACACGCGGTGGAAGGAAGACATACGCTACCACTACGCCGAGATCAGTTCCCAAGTGCCCCTCGGCAAGCGGCTCCGGGAATATTTCAACTCGGAGAAGCCGGAGGGCAGGATCATCATGACCAGAGTGCAGAAAATGAACTGGAAGAACGTTTACTACAAGTTCCTCGAGATCACGATCAGTGAAGCCCGGTGTCTGGAGCTGCACATGGAGATTGACTGGATCCCGATCGCTCATTCCAAGCCAACCGGTGGAAATATTGTCCAGTACTTATTACCTGGGGGTATTCCTAAGAGCCCTGGTCTGTATGCCATTGGTTATGAAGATTGTCACGACAAACTGCAGTCCCCTAACCACCAGGACGTGGCCCACGACCCTGACAGTGACACTCTGGGGGAAGCAGAGATGCCTTTGTCACAGACCTCCCTCAAAGCGGACATGCAATCCACCCGGATCGTCTATTGTTACCTTGGGATCGCTGAGGTGAGGACTCTGCAGCAGTGCTTGTTCTTGCATTTCCAGGCAAACACCAAAACCTTCAGCAAAGAGTGGGTTGGAATCAATGGGTTTTTATCTCAGAACTGCATTGTGGACCCCGGGGTTTCGCCCAAATCTATCTACATCAAATTTGTGGAAGTGGAAAGGGACTTCCTTTCTGCGGGGTCTTTGGTAGAGTGCCTGGAAAAAGCCATTGGATACCCCTTAAAATTTAACAACTGAATTTCATCCTTCATAAGGATCGCGACTCGGTCTCCTTGGTAGCATCTTATGGCTGTGTCTTATGTATTCTCACAGTTCAGCACCAGGCAACGCAAACCATCCTGAATGAACCAGAACAGCAACTAAAGACATTTTGCAAGCGATTCTGCGAAAAGTGTATCCTGAGCGGGTGATATATACAGCATTCTTGCTTGGGCCAGTTAGCTGGTTTTATAAAGCAAAGACTCTGAAAGGGCACCTGTAAATACAATGACTGTTGGTACATTCCACAATGAATGAACGTACACCTTATGTTTCATACGAGAGCGCTGTTTTCCACAATGTCTCATTTTTACACATCTGTCTCTAACTCTTATTACGGTAATGTGATAAGCAAGCAATAGATAATGGCAGATTTAAACTCCAAGTCACACAAGGCGGTTTTTCAGTGCCACCCTTGCCCTTGTATATAATTTAGCATTTCACATTTTTCACCCATCAAGTGTTGTTGTTTTTTTACTATTTCCAACCAGTGTTGCCTGCAAGAGAAAAAAAACCCTTCTGTTTCTGTGATGTATCCACTTTACTAGTAGTGTTGCCATATCAATGTCTTTGTTTTGTTTTTATTTTTTACATTAAAGTATTCCTTGGCCTTTTTCTTAAAATTTAGTTAGCCTCTCTGTGTGGCCGTGAAAGTAACTCAGCCGCTGGGAAGCATTTATCAAACTGTGCTTTTATCAAATACAATCAAAACTGTGAGAAGGGGTTGGTTTGGGTGGGGAGGGAAAGCCATGGACCAGAAGGGACTCATCAAAATGTTACTATATAAGCCCCATTATGCTGCTGGCAAGGGTCAGCTTTCTTTCTTTTCTTTTTTAATTCCTTTTTTAAAAACTTCATTAATCAGTGGAAGTTGTGACATACAATGAATGTGTCAGTCCAAATAAAAACAAACAAACATGGATTTTCAGAAATCTGTTTCTTACTCAGCAGTGTCTCCTATATTTTGAAACACAGATACCCCGCCAGACTCGGGGAGGGAAACAAGCAAGTTAGTTTTCAGTTCAAATGCAGCACAATATTCTGTGATAGCAATAAAGCAGCCCTAGAAGACAAAATTTCCAGTAAAACAAGAGATCTGTGCCTAGCAATATGCTTGCTCCAGTAGAGGATTTTTAGTTGTTTTCCGGACACCATTAAACTGGTACCTCAGGATGTTACTGAACATCCTGTTGCCTGGAAAATCTAGCAAACGTAGCCGTCAGAGCAAGTTGAACACGGCCTCTCCCCATCTTCTCGGATCAACCCTTTATTTATGATCAAAGACCAAAATCATCCAAAGCACAAAGAATAATAAAAACCTTGTTTAGCAAGAACATCCCACATGCAAGGAACCCAGTCTTGGTCCTGAAGCTCTTCACCTCCTTTCTAGCGACGCTGTGGATCTATGTTCTTGCTAAACAAGGTTTTTATTCTTATCCTTAGTGCTGCCGATTATTTTTTATTATTGTATTTTGGTCTCTGCTGTGGGGCAGTTTGACAGGCACCCACAACAGGAGATTCCACAAGAGAGGCACAAATCGAACGAGCAGATTTTTTGCTCGCGGTGCAGATTTTCACTTGAGGAACTTTCGCAGAATGAGTTAAACTTGTTAGGTGGGGGATCACTGGATCGCAAGCGTTTTGCCTGAAGGTAGCGAAGTGGTAACAGATGGTGGAGTAGACTCACCTGCTAAAGGAAATACAGTGGTACCTTGACATACGAGTTTAATTCGTTCCGTAACCTTGCTCTTATGTCAAATCGCTCGTATCTCAAAGCAATTTTCCCATTAATCCGTTCCAGCTCCCAAAACACCACCTCAGTTTTTTTTGTTATGTACTGTACTGTATTTACATACTCGTATCTCAAATCTTGCTCTCATCTCAAAGCAAAATATCACTCGCTCGGCGGCTTGTATCTCAAAACACTTGTATGTCAGGGCACTTGTATGTCAAGGTACCACTGTAGAACTGTTTTGTAGCCTATGAAGATACTAGACTCTAGAGCACCCCCAGACTTGGGAAACCCACTTTTTTCCTCTTATCTGTGCTTGAAAAGCACCTCTCAACTTCTCATAGCTCTTTGGTTCCTGACAGCTGCTTTTTTGGTTAATAGCCCAACAGTTGTGCAGGAGAGTTTGGGAATCTCCCAGCTCGTAACCCCAAAAGGGTAAGTCGTTCCTATGCCTGCCAGCAGAGGGAGTCCTGTGCTTTAAAAAGAGAAGCAGCAAGCCCTGGCAGCCCATCGAGGGGTCCACCTGTCAATATCTCTGCCCCCTCCCCAGGTGACAAACGAGGCGCATTCTCCGGCAGGGTGTGAAAGGTGCAAGCTGACTTTTTGCACCCTCCATGTATGCCTTAGAGGTGCAGAAATTTATTTATTTGTATGTATGTGTTTATTTAAGAATGTATCTCCTCTTCACCAGAAGGCCAAGCAAAGGGACTAGCTCACATTTAGAGCATTAGTTGACTTTGCCCCCCCTCCCCCCGCAATCGAATACTTACCTTATTCGATCCCGGGACCGGTTCTTCTCTGGGTACCACCTTTCTGACTGTGGCGCCCTCCACAACTGTGTGCCCATCATCACTTTCACCTTGGCAACACTGATGCTCTGCACACGCACAGTCGCGTCTTAAGGTCATCCAAAGTGCCAGCGCACTTGCGTGACCCCTCAGAAGACCCGGAGCAATAAGAGGTGCAGATGGTCACTGCCCTAGATGCTTGACGTAAGCTTTCAGGTAACATTGATTAAGGCGTGGAGCATGGTTTTGTGATCCACACCTGGTCAACAGTTAGTGGACTTCTGGTGAGGCAGGGCACGCTTGGAGGCTGTAACAGCTTACTCCACGTGATGCCCTTCACCAGAAGTTCACTAATCATGCACTACTGGCCAAAGTCTGAATAGGCCCCTGGTGATGAGCAGCAATGGGCAATCGGTCAAGTGCAGCAGCCTCTGTTCTCAGCCTGCTCCATCACAAAGAACAGAGCCTTCCCAGCAAAGCTTTGTCAGAATCCTAATTGTGTTCAGGTTTGAGGGCTGGGTGGAGGAGATGACCACACCGACACTCTTCAAGCACCTGCCTTCTCCGTTCCCCACTTCTAGGGCAGCATCCAAGGTGGTTCTTAGGAGATGCTATTCCTAAGCGGTGGGTGATATACTCTGTCCCATTCTGTTGTGAACCAGTTTGGTCTTGTGTTTAGGGTGCTGGACTCTGTCTGGGAATACCGGGTTTAATTCTGCTCTCCTCCATGAAGCCAACTGGGTGACCTTGGGTGAGTCACAGCTCCTTTTCTGAACTCTCACAGCCCCACCTGCCTCGCAAGGTGTCTGTGGTGGGGAGAAGAACAGAAGGTTCATCAGCCACTTTCAGTCCCCTTTAGCCAGTTTGGTCCCTCTAGTGGTTAGGGAGCCAGTCTCTTAGGTAGGAATACCGGGCTTGATTCTGCACTCTTCCACAAAGCCAGCTGGGTGACTCTGGGCTAGTCACAGCTCTTTTACTGAGCTCTCAGAGCTCCACCTGCCTCACAGGGTGTCTGTGGTGGGGAGAAGAACAGGTTTGTTAGCTGCTTTGAGTCCCCTTCAATGATGAGAAAAGCAGGGTAGAAAAGGCGACTACTACTACGTACTGTTCTTTCTCCCCCTTCCAGATTTAACAGGTGTGAAAAGGTGCTGTCTTAATGTGTTTTGGGCTGGAAGGCGCTACCAGGAATGCAAAAGGAACTGTAAGAAGTTGGTACACAAAAGGACTCGGCTTCTATCTTTAGCATCTTCTAATTAAGCTAGAAAGACATCATGCACGTAGGTATACCAGTTGTCTAATTTTGTTTAAAACGACTCCTAGATGATTTTTTTTTTATCAGCCAAGAGTCTCTGGATAATGTCAAGAATTTATTAGCATCACCATTTTCATCTAAAATCATCCCTTCAACCTCTGGGGCTCTTAACACTGGTGGTTCCCAATGATGGATCATAGATCTCTCCATGAATGCAAAATAGATTAACACGCAGCTGGGCTGCACAAATCTAATCTGTTCATATTTGGAGATTTTGTTAAATCCTGATTTGATTTAAGAGCATGTCAAAGTTGTTGATCCATCATGCAGATCTGATTAAGCATCCATGTTCATTTGAAGGTTTGTTTTCCTAGCTAGCAACAAATTCGCAAGAGCTTGGGGGAAATAGAGATCCATTATTTTTCTCCTTGTTTAACGATAAATGGCCAAATTAGCACACGGGGGGGAGGGGGGCACTTCTGATGCAGAGAACAGAGAAGCCTTCGCTGCTTCTTGCTCCTGCTCACTTTGCTGTGATGGATTTCAGATGCTGGTTAAGGAACAGCAGCAAAGCACCAAAACTGACCCTTTCACATTTGTTTATTAAATTTTTATCCCACCCTATACCCTATAAATTTAAAATCAAACATTAAGAGCAGAGAGGAACCCTACCTCTGACAAATAACATAAATTATTTGCACCAAATAACGGCACTAAATTTGCATGCCTGCACACTGCCAGATGGAACCGGAGATCTCTTAAAGACAGCCACAGAATCCAAGTCTAAACTCCTAACCCACTTCAGATATTTATGAACCAGGAGACATCATCATCATAAATGTGAAAAACAAAAGGAAAAACTACAATAAGAAGAAATCCTAACCACAGCTGTGATGGAAATTTGCAAGAAGATCTGCAGACTGATTACAAACAGGGACACAACACCATCGCCAAAATGATCCATTGGAATCTAGGCCACAGTGACCATCTGCCAGCAGCACAGAACTGGTGGGATCATAAACCCAACAGGCCAAAATATTACGGGACTTCAGAATACAACCTGATAAGGTTTTGGAACATCACCTGACCTCACCATTTTCAAAAAGAAGGAGGTGTGGGTCGTTGAACTTGCTATACCAGGAGACAGCAGGATTGACGTGAAACAAGCAGAGAAAATTACGAAATACAAGGACTGGGGACCATTCCAGAAGATTTTGGATGGCACTTAAAACAGCTCGACATCGACAAAGTTACCATCTGTCAATTGCAAAAGGCTGCCCGCTGGGTTGTACTCACATCTCAGGGCAGTGGTTCTCAACCTTCCTAGTGCCATGACCCCTTAATGCAGTTCCTCATGTTGTGGACCCCCAACGACAGGGGAGGGGCAGCAGGAGACTCGTTGCAACCCTTCTGAAAGGGTAGTTTGACCCCCAAAGGGGTCCCAACCCACGGGTTGAGAACCACCGTCTTAGAGTCTTGGGAAGATCCTGGTGCATTTTGAAGCCAACATGTTTAGTGTCATGTTATATTGTTGTGTTTATGTATATAATAATAATAGATGTTTCTGGCTTTAGCTGTTTCTGGCAGCCAGTGGCCATGATCTTCGGGACATTCTGTTACCCCCACCAAACCCTCTCAGTTTTTAAAAAATCCCAAATAATGTTGAGCTGTCATTTCACATATCCGCTATTGATTTATGTCCCACTTTTCCTCCAGCGGTCTCAAGGCAGGGCAACCACCCTCCAAGCCTCCATTTGAACCTCACAAAATGTGACTGGCTTCGGTGCCTGCTCAGAAGGGTGTGTCCCTGGGATGGACTAAATAGCCACGAGGGTCTCCCTCAACTTTGTGGTTTGGGGAGTTTTCGCTGTTGTTTGGAACGACTGAGTCCACTTCAATTCCTGGTCCTCGCAGGAACCCATCGCTGAGCAGACACAAAGCAAAGGTGTCTTCCCGGCAAGATTGCCGTGTCTCCAGCTGACGAGGCGCAGAGAGCAAACACATGCACAGCAGCCACAGTAGCCAGTAAGAGCAAAAGTCCAGTCAAAGTACCTTGGGGGCTTGAAAGCTATAAGCACAATCAAAAGAGTTCCAGGGTCGAAGTTAGCAGAAGATCGGAGTTGGTCAGCAATCAATCACGAAGCAAGGTCACGGATTTCCAGAGCTGCAGGTTTACGTGTGTTTGTCTGCAACAAAGCTTATCAAAATGTTTTGCCTTAAATAGGCGGGTCAGAGCCACGCCTCCTTCGCCACAGGTGATGGGCACGGATTCTAGCTGATTTACACAGCTATTCACGCCCACGTCTCAGACTGGTCGGCAAAGGGCGTCGCCCAGTGTGTTCCGAACCCGAGCTGCTGAAACGTGGAAGTATGGGCTCAGCGTCCTCACTAGCTCCTTGTGGCAAGCATTCTTCATCTTGCCTGGCCGGGTTGCCTGCCTGAGTTTGGCTGGGCACCGCGACTACCCCTTCATCCTCAGAGAAAGGGGTGCTGACGACAGAGGGCATGACAGAGATATTGAGGGATCCCACCCCCACTTTCAGATTTCCGTCTGTGTCGTATGGCTTTCTGAAGAAAAGAGACCGAGCGCATGATTCTGTGCCAAAGCTCTAGACTTCGCATCCAAAGTGTGCACTGGGGTTTCTAATAACAGCAAGTGATGTGCTTTTCCCATGCCAAGGCTTATTTTAGAGGGGAACGTGCCAGACTGTGACCCAGCTCCATAAAGCACCTGACGGGGCCTGATTGTGCTGTCCTGAGCTGCCTTTCATGGCGGGCTCCCGTCATGCTCCACGATGCGTTTCTGTATTTCAGCAAAATAGAAGGTGGACACTTGGGGCCTTGCGTGGCCTCCGAGGCTGCGGCTCCGCTCACCTCTCTAAGGGGCCCCTCTGTACATGCGGCCCCCGGGCAAGGCCACTCCACTCACCACTGCCGGCAGCATGGCCACGTTAACCACATCCAGGGGCCGAGATGGGCGGCTCGCCATCTTCATGCTCTGCCCTCCGTGTGCAGATGTGAGGTGGGCCGCAGTGACGCAAGAGGGTGCTCAGGGTGCAAGGGAGCAGCTCCCGGCCCCTCCTGGCAGGCCTGGAGCCCCGGGTCCCTTTCCCACCTCCACCCATGTCCCAGAGGCTCAGAAGGGGGCTCCTTGGGCACCAGGGCCCTTGGCAGAAAGCCTGGCTCCCTCTCCCTGGGGAAAGTGTCCCTTCAGCTCCTACCACAGGCCGCCCTTCCCAGAGCCACACTTGGACAGCATCGAATTGTCACCTCGTTAGTTGCATAAAACACAAATATAATAAATCATTATTAACAGCTGTTAGTAAAAACGATGCCAGCACAGATATCCATGTGATACATACCCAAGAGGTCTTTGGTACCTTTTTATTTATTTATTTATTTATTTATTTATTTATTTATTTATTTATTTATTTATTTATTTATTTATTTATTCCATCCTCTACCCAAGGGTCTCGGGGCAGGCGACAACATATAAAATGAACACATTAAAACCAACAGCGTATTAAGCGTATTAAAACCATGGCGGCGTCTGAATGCTGGGAGGAAAAGGCTGTTCCTTCGCTTAGCCAAAAGAGTGGCGTCTTCACCGCTCATCTGAACGCACAGAGTGAAGGTGCCTGCAGCACCTCAGGAGGGAAACTATTCCACAGCCCGGGAGCCACCACTGAGAAGGCCCTGTCCCGGGCGCCCACCCGTATATCCGTTTAGGGCTGAAGCGGCAGCAGGACGTGGGCATCTCCGTGCCAGGGGCTGGCGGCGTCGCAAAGGGTGAGAACCGTTGATTGAACCCGGGTCCTTGGCGCTCCTCACCCACTCGTCCCGTGTGGTTGCGCGCTTTTTTAGAGAGGTTTGGACTTGCCCTTCCGTCCAAGGCCCAAAAGCAAGACAGAAAGGACACTCCTTCCTTCCTTCCCCCCTTTCCTCCGCCGTCCAGTGAGCCCCCACCTTGAAGCTCCCCCCATGCCCCTTCAGTCTCCGCCCACCACCTGTGCGCCCCGCCCCTTCTTTCCTCCCAGGGGCGCGGCCACCTGTTGGCCACGCCCCCTCCCCGCGCACCGGCCCCTCCCCGCAGTGGCGCTCGCTCGCTCGCTCGCACTCGGCCGCCGCCGCTGCACCTGCCGCCTCCCTCGGGGTCTCCTGCGGGGCGCGGACGAGCCGGAGCCGGAGCCGGAGCCAGAGGAGGGACGGGGCGCGCGGCGCCGCGATGGACCCGCTGCCGTTGGCGCTGGGACTGGCCGCGCTGCTGGGTGAGTAGCCGGAGCGCGGAGGCGGCCGGAGGGACGGGCAGCGCGCGATCCTGGCGCAGGGGCGCGATCCTGACGGCGCCGATCCTGCGCTCCTGCCCTCTCCGCGGCTCTCGAGCGAGGGGGCGGGGGGAAGAGCGGCGGGGGGGGGGGCGAGGCCCCGGACTAGGAGCGAGAGCCCCGAGGGTCACCCCGGGCGGGAGAACTTGGCCGCGGACGGCGGCGCTTCTCGGCTCGCTCCCGGCCGAGCGGGCAAGCGGCAGCGGAGGGCTCCCCGATCCGGCTCGGCGCCCCTGACTCCGGATTAGCCCGGGGTCGCAGGCGGTCGAGCGGCGCCCCTATACCGGCGCAGGGCGGCGCTGGGCTTCGCCGGGAGTCCGTCCCGCAGGCGCTTCCGTCCCCACGGAGTCCCCGGGCTGCGGACGCGGGCGGGCGGGCGGGCGGATAACGCGCTCCGACGACCGGGCCGCCGGATGCGGAGAGGGACCCCGGCGCGGGCGCCTGCGAGGATGCCCCGAGCCCATCTGCCCCCGGGGGGCCTTCGGAGCGCCTACGCGGGGCGGGCGGGTCGCGGCCCTCGGACCGCTGGGCGGAGGCTGCGCGGGTCGCGGGTCAGGCGAGCGGGGCGCTTCGCGAAGGGCCGGGAAAGCGGGAGCGCGAGGAGCCGCCGCCGGGGATAACGGTTCGCGTTCCAGACCCCGAGCCGAGCGAGGATCGCGGCTCCGTTGACTGGGGCGGGGGGGGGGGGCGCTGTGACCTTGGATGCCACACTTGGCGTGCGCGCGCGCGCGCGGTGCCCCTCGGCCGCCTCCGCGACCCCGCGGGGCTCTTGGGCTGATCTCGGGCGAAGGTGCAAAATGCACCGAATAGGTGCTCTGCTTGTCTCTGGGCGTCGCTTCTATTTTTAGTCCCGCCGCCCCCCCCCCAGCCGCCCCCCCCCCCTCGCTCCCAGCCCTGCGCAAGCCAGGACGGCCGTCGGGGAAAGAACTTCGAGGAAAACGCCCCGCGCGCCACCCGGGCACCTGTCCGGCCCTCCGCCGGGGACTCCCCGCCTGCGCCGGGCGCGCGAGGCCACCTGGGCTGCACCTGCTCCCCGGGCCCGCGAGGGAAGAGCGACGGGGCGGGTGGGCGGTTTGGACGGAGCGGAAGCGCCCGGTTTTGCTCCGCTTCGCGTGTTGGGCGCAAGTGGCCCCGGCGGCGCATCCCTCGAGCCGGTTGCAAACGGCTTCTGGGCACGGGAGCCGCCTTTCTCCGGGCTCCAGGCGGCCGAAGCGGGACGCAGAGCTGAGAAATCCCGCCCTTGGAAGGAGGGAAACCCCAAATGGATGCGCAGATGCAAGCAAAGCACCTGTTTTGAGCTTTGGTCTAGCGATTAGGGAGCCGGACTCTTTTCTGGGAATACCAGGTTTGATTCCGCACTCCTCCATGAAGCCAGCTGGGTGACCTTGGGCTGGTCACAGCTCTCATGCATCGCAGGGTGTCTGTTGTAGAGAGAAGAACGGAAGGTTAGTCAGCCGCTTTGAATCCCTTTAAATGGGTGGGGAAAGCAGGGTAGAAAAGCCAACTCTTTCTTCCACCTCCATGAAGCCAGCTGGGTGACCTTGGGCAAGTCACAGCTCTCTTTCTCAGCTCTCACAGCCCCACCTACCTCACAGGGTGTCTGTTGTGAAGAACAGAAGGTTTGTCAGCCACTTTGAGTGCCCTTAAATGTGTTAGAGAAAGCAGGGTAGAAAAAGCAACTCTTTTTCTTCTTCTCTTTGGGCAGGGAGCTCCGCAGGCAGACGGAACGACCCAAAAAGGATGCCGGGAGGGAGGGAAGCGGCCACAGCAGGGCTCCCTTCCTGTCTGGATCTGGCCCTCAACCCTTAAGGTGGGGGACCTTCCTCTGAACGCTTTTGGGGAATGGGAAACCTGGATTAAAAATAGCCCATGAAACCCTTGGGCGGAAGGGATCGTGACAGGCAACTGTTCACTTCCCAGAACCAGCCTGGAGTGATGGTCTAGGAGCCTGGGGACCTGGGTTCAAGCCCTGGTTTGTCATGGGCACTTGCTGAGCAGCCTGGGGATATCGGCCTAGCTGACCGCACAAGGTTGCGGCCAGGAGAGGCAAAAAGAGGGGAAAGGAACAGCATCCGCTGGAGTGTGGTCACACTTAAGGTTTAATCCGGCTTCAGTCCACTTTCAGACTGAGAGAACCCATCAGCAGAGTGAGAAGCTGTTTCATTTCAGGGTTAAATAATTGAGAAAATTCACCATTGGCGAAGAAAATGACCGGTCCCTTTGCTGATGTGTTCTCTCGCTCTGAAGGCGGACGGAAGCTGCCTTCAACCTCAGGTGTGGCCACAGCCTTGCAGAGTCTTTTACTATGTTTATACCTGGGTCCTGGGTGCCTTGTGCTGAGGCTGGGCTTGCTAGTTCAAGCACCAGGTGAACTCCCAGGTATGCGCCATTTAATCTTCCTTTCACATGGCAGCTGAACAGACCAAAGGCAGGCAAGCAGTTTCTTTCTTTCTTCTGCCCTCCAGGGGACTGAAGTTCTTTAAAGATGTCCTGGTTGCATTACATTTTCATGGCAAAAGAAAGAATGGCAAGGCGTGTTCCCAGGCGGCGAGGAACAGGATTGTAGGCTTGTGGCCTCAGCCAGCATTTCCGGGTGGGCGGAAAGGATCTTTCTTTCCCCAAGGCCTCTTTCACCCCAGTTATGCCTCTACCCCAACGGGCTTCATCTGCACACTGAGCCTGTGGTCACACTGAAGGTTTAATCCAGTTTCAGTCCACTTTCAGATTGAGAGAACACATCATCAGAGTGACCAGCTGTTTCCTTTCAGGGTCAGATAACTCAGGAAATTCACCTTTGGGATTGATAATGGGAAAAGAAAATTGCTGATCCCTTTGCTGAGGAGTTCTCTCGCTCTGAAAGTGGACAGAAGCTGGATTAAACCTGAGGTGTAACTTCAGCCTGAGCCAGGAACCAAAGGAAGGGACTTCCTCCAGATATCTCTTGTGTCGTGTTCTGTTTGGTGCTGAGTCTGGCTTGCTTGAAAAGGCGTTTCAGTTCCTCTCACAGGCTCGGTTGGGAGGCTTTTGGGGAGAACGGGAACATGGACCTGGTTCTGGGGATGCTGAAATCAGTGTTTTTGGATCTCAACCCAACGCAGCAGCCGTTTGTAATGAATTATGGCCGGCCGCAAAACAGCTGTGCTGGATCTTCCAGCATATTCATAATTGGCTGGGTTCAATCAACAGAAGTGTGACCTTTCTCTCTTGAAAACACACAATAATTGGTGTTTTGTAGATAAAAGAAGGCAAGCACTAAAGCAGCAAAATGGCATCAGTGCTATTTTAATTTATTTCTCTGATTTTAAGGCCTGCAGAAAAACACAGGAAAATGTAGTTCAATGTTTTTGTTTTGTTTGTCAAGCTGCTCTGGATGCTAGAATTAAAACATAAAATTATTCTGCCCATGTTTGTTATTTCTGCTCTTTTGGAAAAAGAGTACAATTCAGATAATTAAGAACTGAACCCGTGATCTTGTAGTTCTGCCTCTCTCAGAGGTGCAAAGGACAGGCAGTGATGTGAAGAGGCCCCTTTTTGTGTTAACCCAAACTCTATTACAATAGTTTTCTCTGGAGATTCACCAGGCATCTACATTATATGCATTTAAGTTCCTGGTTAAAACAGAATCCCTGAACCCGGGCCTTGGGTGTGTAACTTTCTCAGAGTGCTTTCCTCTCAGGGACAGAGGGAGGGAAGGAAGGAATTTTGGGTATATTTTAAATATATTCTAGATTACTTCCCCCCATCTCATTTTATTTATATACCGCCTTTCCAAAAGAATATTTGCACAAGGTGGTTTACAACAAACAGAAAATACACAATGCAAAGTAATAATAAAAACACATTATAAAAATGGTACGTCACACAAAACATTGCAAAATAAGCCAAAACACATACACACAAAAAGAAAAATTGAGGCAGCTGAGGCCGAGTGGAGTTCAGAGCAGCTAACCAAAGAATTGCCTCCTTCAAATTGTCCATGCCCAGCCAGGCTGGAGAGTCACCCAGAGGGCAGAGGGGTCTAAGCTGCCACCACTAGACCACCCCCAGGAGGGGCGGCCTAAGCAGCTGTCCTGTAATGAGCCAGTTTGGTCTAGTGGTTAGGGAGCCAGACTCTTATCTGGGAATACCAGGCTCGATTCCGCCCTCCCCCATGAAGCCAACTGGGTGACCTTGGGCTAGTCACAGCTCTCTTCTGAGCTCTCACAGCCCCACCTACCTCACAGGGTGTTCTGTTGTGGGGAAAAGAATAGAAAAGCTTTGTCAGCTGCTTTGAGTCCCCTTGAATGGGTGAGAAACGCGGGATAGAAAAGGCTACTCTTCTTCTTCTTCTTCTTTATGGTCTCTGGTGTAGCCGAGACCAGGTGGAATCCAGAGTAAGGGTGTGCACGAAAGCATTTTTTGCATTCGAATTCGATTTGATTAGAATATTCTATTTGAATCAAAAATCTGATTCGAATCCAGATTATCCAGATCTGTATTTAGAAAATTCAATTCAAACTCAAAAATACAAATGTCGGGAACATTCGTATCTGATTTTCAAATTCGCGCACATTTCATTTTTTTTCAAGTTTGCATCCCGTGTTATAAGCACAAATAAACATGATATTCGGATGTGATATACGAAGTTCTATTCAGTCAAATTATTCAGAAACCCGACATGGATTTTCGAAAATCTGATTTGAATTTGAATGTCGATATTTGTCGAATTTGAATTGGATTTTAAAATTTTCGAATATCCATGTCCATCCATAGCCTGGAGCAGCAGAGAAGAGGGACCCAGTTCTGCAAGGAAGCAGCTCCAAATGATCAGGGCCCATCTAGGCTGGGGAGTCACCCAGAGGGCAGAGGGGTCTAGGCTGCCACCACTAGACCACCCCAAGGCGGGATGGCAAGCTTCTCCTTCTCTTTGGGCAGGCTTCCTTTTTTAAAAATCTTTTTGGTGTTGTGACCCACTCTGGGACCTTTGAGAGAAAGGCAGGATATAAATTCTTCAAGTAAATAATAAATACAGGGATGTACAAAGGGTTATTTTGAAGCATTTGTAGCCCACCCGCATGGTCAACGGATAACCTAAAGTTTGTTATTTTGCATTAACCAAGTTCCTGGGGAAAAGGAGGAGGCGAGATTTTGCTTGCATCTGCCCTGCAGGAAAGGACACAGTGCTTGCAGGTGGGTGGGTGTGGCTGGATGATGCCATGACAAACACCCATCGTGCCTAATGGTGCTTCACACACTTCCCCGCGTTCCTTCCTGTTGTTCCTTTCAGGAGTTCATTAATTAGATTTCCTCTGAAGTGGGGAGTGAATGGGTTCTGTGTTCATTTATTTATGAGAAGTCTGTGCAAGTGAAACTACGCTTGGTGTAAGAATGGACACGTCAGGGTTAATGAAGCTTATGCCAAGCCGAGTGTGATTAGGATTGCAACCAGTACAGTTTCTTTTCTATGTAATGCAGAAATTGCATGGCTTCTAATGTCTCTCTTCCCTTTGGGGTGTTTCTGATGCTGGTGCAGTTGAATTTATGAAGGGATCGTATCTAGCCAGTTTTAAGCAGGGTCAGGCTGGGCTGGGGTGCGGAAGGGGTCGGAAAATTCCAGGGCTGTAGAATGGAAAGTTGGGAGGGAGGAATTTTAGGAAAGATCTACATTGTCATTGGAAAAGAAAACAGCCAACATGGAAGACACCATGTGGCTTCCCCAAGGGATTGAGCCCACCCAGAGGAGGGATAGCCGTCATCCCAGCTAGCCTGTGCAGGTCTCATGACTACAGGTCATACAGTGGCTTATAGAGACTTGGCTCATACTCCAAACAGCTGATTGACTAGTTTGTGCCGGAAGATGTTTGCATCAAACCAAACACGCAGTGATTGAACCCAGTTTTGACTGAACCCAGCCGGCCCCCTGACCCTGAACGGGAACAATTCGATTAAGCTGACGTGTAGTGTTTTTAAATTTCTTGATTTATAATTTCAAATAGTATGCATATGTCTCAAACTTTCATTAGTGCTATTTTGTACACTTCATGCTCCTTTTACATTTGAGGTTCAATTATTTCCTTTCCACCCCCCTTCTTCCCACCCCAGCCAAGATGCCATTCTCAAATGCCACTTGTTTCCATGTTATCATTCAAGCTGCTGTGTTTGTGCCCTTGGAAAGGTTTTTTTTTCTCCCCCCAGTGGAAAACTAGGTATTTTTTGTTTTGTTTTTGTGCATATTTGAAATGGAACACAAACAATGTTTGTTTGATTAAGCAGTTTCCTCTCAAACTGACCAGGTATTCAGTTGGACAGTGATTTTGCTTGTTCACATCTCTAAGGTCCTGTGTATTGGAGCCCCCTCCCCTTAATAATGATCATTGTATTAGATGCAATATAAAGTTCTCCTCCCTCCTGCTGCACCTCTGGCCCCCGAGGCTGAGTCTCCAGCGACCTGCGTTGTCCCCCCACCTTCTCATATGGTCTGTGTGATCGGATCCTCCCAAATGCATTCCCCCCTCTTGTTCCTTTTCCTCCCCTCTTGTGCAGGTGAGATTATTTGCAAGGGGCTTTGTGCTTTTGGATAAAAGTCAGGAGGAAGGGCAGTCGCTTTTGTCCGTGGGTTGGTTTTCCATGGCTGTTTTCCTGTGCCCTTTTACAAGCGGCTCCCTTTGTTTGTTTCTCTTGGTCGCGCTAAGACTGCAAACTCTTCATTACAGGCCGGTTATAATCTGCCTGGGAAATTCTGTGTCAGCGCCGGGGTCCTGGAGCAAATGTGACAGCAAATAGTTGCTTTAGCACCAGTGTATGCACTAATTCTCGGCCACAGGGTCGCGGCAGAGCTGCCATGGAGCAGGCCTGGCGTTTTATTAGGAAATAAGCAGCCACCTGCCCCCTCTGTATGGGCTTTCTTACGCCATATAGGCTGTGACTGCAACACCAGAGGTGAAAAAGAAGGAAAGACATCTGGATAAAAATGGCAGAGATGAGCGCACTCTGCGCTCAAGGTGCCCATCAAGAACTGTGTTGTCAGAATTGATTGCAATCCTGCAGGTCTCTTAGGCCAAAGAGTATATAGGTGGGGGTGGCAATATGAAGTTGTCCCACTATTCCACGCTACCCTCTGTGATTGGTGTAACATCGCCTGATCACTGCTGTTGGGGTCAGGTTTGTGGCTGGAGTCCAGGGTAGCATGGTGGTACAATCACAGATGAGAACCTCAGAGGCCCAGGGTTCGAATCCCTGGACCTTTCAGCCTACCCTACTGCCCAGGGGGCGATTTTGCACTTCCCTGCCTGTCGCCTGGATGGGAAAGGAGTGTGATCACCCAACCTACAGCCTAAGCCCTCTTCAGGGTCCGCCATCTTGAGTGTGGCGTCCTCCGCAACTGCGCATGCATTAGCACTGTCGCAACGGCGACACGGACACTCTGCGCAGTCACAGTCGCTGTTGCATCAGGAGGGCCCCGGCACGCTCGCGCGGCAGCTGTGTCGACTTCCCCATGCAGCTGAGGAGCGAATGCTCCCTGGCTGGACACAATCAGGCAAGTTGGGGTGAGGGTTGGGAAAGGTGGGTGCATGATTAGGGAACCTCTAGGAAGGCAGGAGGCACCTGGAGGCTGTAGCAGCCTCTTCCAGGTGCGAATGCTGTTCCCCAGATGTTGCCTAATTCTTGACTACAGGCCAAAGTGAGAAAAGACCTAGGGTTGTGGGTATGAAAGGAAGAAGGGCAGCAGGCGCCCCTTGGGCTGTTAAAATGCTCAGCTGGGCACCTCTTTTAGCAAGCAGTTGGGCAGCTTTTTGCCACGATCAGCAGCCAACAAGACCTCAACCAGACGGATCAAATCCCCACCCTCCTGGCATATGCTAATGCAAACGTGTGACTATTATCTTTTTAAACATTGATTTTTCACCGGCAACAGGGCATCAGCAGACATTTCTGACCGCATTAGTGGAACATGCATCATATTTGTTTATGTCAAAAGAACAGCGTTCCTCCCCCCGCCCTTCCCTCTAGAAGCCAATAATAAAAAACAAACTATCCATTTTGTCCCCTGATGAAACTCTTCTTCCTCTTATCAAGAGCACATGTTGCAAGGATGTATCAGGGCTGCTTCCATTTCTGGGCAGCTCTTTCTCTCCCACCCAGATGGGTCTTTTAGCATCAGCAACTTTGCCCATAAAACAGAAGATGAAGTTAGGAGGAGCCTCAGTGCTCTGTCTCTTTAGATTTAAATCGGAGCATCCATAAAAGTCAACCAGCAGTAAGGATATTGTCTTGGAAAGCAGAGGCTCTCAGATTCAGTCCCAGGTTTCTCTGGAGAAAGCAATGGCAAACCACTTCAGTGTGTTTGCCAAGAAAACTGCGTGGATTGTTCCATATCGTCAGCAAAACTAAACCCTCACTTAATGGCAGCCAACCACCGTGGCTTCCTCCAGTGAAATATACTTATTCCACTATAGTTGGAGATTCCGGAACAGAGCATGGATGTGAAGGGGGGAAAATAAGCAATGTCTGGATGCAGCCACTCCTTAAGCCAAGAGTGGGTTGGACTCCCCTTCCAAGGAAAGATTCCTTAAAATGGTTGACAGTTGCCTGAAAGTTGGGCCCAGGATCACCCAAACCTTGTTCAGTTTTCTTAGGAGTGTTCAGGCTAAAGCAATGATGCCTTTCACAGCTGAATATCCACTTATTTATTTATTTATTTTAAACTTGATTGATTAAGAAAATAGAGAAAATATCAGGAAATAATAGCCTCTCTTAAGTTGTTTGAAAAATTCTTGTAGAATATTTGAGCATTTAAAGTGCATTCAACGTTCTATATTGTACTGTGTTCAGATTCTTGGGTTACGTACAGAATATCCTCCAAACGTTTGTTCTCAAGAATTTTATAGCACCAAATGCAATGTATTGTTTAATCAGGAAACAAAGAATTAGAACATTTTTTTCCCAAACTTTGGAGACCATCAAAGCTGAGAATATTCTTCTTCTAAGTGGATATTCTCATCTCCCTAAAGCCAACACTCTGACCCCCTCAATTAAGCTGCTTTTCCTTGTTATAAAAACCGGCTATGGAGAAAATATTGAGAGAAGTCGATTCCCAAGGTGGCCGAGGGGTTTGGCCCGGTCGTTTGCCCCAAGTCTTCTCGCTGGGCTGGTTCCCCAGCCCTCTGTGACCCACGACACAGCCGGAGAGATACGGCTTTCGTGAAATTGCCTCTCTGCGAAGGAGTCTTTTCTTCCCTGATAGCTGGAAAAGGAAAAGTGGAAACGTTGACTCCACAATAAGAGGTTGGGAATGTGCTTTTAAAATTATTTTTGTATTCTCCCCAGAGAGTAGGCTGGGTGGGACCCTGTTTATATTTCGTTCTCCATGTTTCCAGGAGCCTATTAGGACATTTTAAGCCAGGCAGAAGGGGGAAAGAAATCCATAGGACAAAGCTTAAGTGCAAATATACTTAGCCCCACCACACCAGCCGCCCAGCGAGAATGCTATTAATTAGATTTTTCTCTTCTTCTTTGGATAATGGAGCTCAGAAGGAGCAATCCGTCTGTCTGACAAGCCCTTCCCTTCCGCCTTCCAAAGCACATATTTAGCCTTCCGCTTAAGAGGGCAGCTAACTTCAGATGAGAGCCACACTGGGAAAGGTCTAGGGTGGCAGGTTCCATGCTGGGAAAGGTCTAGGGCAGCAGGTTCCACACTGGGAAAGGTCAACTCTAGAGCAACAAGTGGTTTTGCAGGGTGAAAAATTTAACAAAAGGTTTATGGCAGAGAAGCATCCCATTGCTGTCCTCCATGTCTTATGGTGGTCTTCCATAATTGTAGACCAGATTTATAATCCAAACTTGCTGCCTTCTTCAGAGGTTGCTGTGATGGGAAGCTGGTGGTATTGTTACGGCCTCTTTTTGCTTTGCTTTTTAAAAGTGAAACTTAAGCATTAAAAAAAGAGGGAAGGAAGGAGGTGTGTGTGTGTGTGTGAGTGTGTGAGATTGTTGTTGCGAACCATCAAGTTGCAGCCAAATCCTGGTTGATTTCATGGGTCCCTCCATGAAGTTCTCTTGGTAGAGCTACAGAAGTGGTTTGCCATTGCCCAACTTTGGAAGCTGGTAGAGAAGACCTCTCTGTTTGACGGCTCCTGACGCAGCAGGGTTGGGTGTTGGATGCCAGGGAGGAGGAAACTGGAATTGACAGTCCTGGATTGGAGAGTCAGTCTGACTTGCTATGAGGCAGCTGCTATGCCTTCCCACCCCCAAGCTGAGCACAGATAGAACTTGGCAAAATATCAGAAACAAGGGACGTCGGATCTGCAGAGCCGCAAAGCCCCTGAATCCGCCTGGCTCTTTTAGACTACAACTCCCATCAGCTCTTGTTGGCATCAGCAAGCTGATGGGAACTTGAGTCTGGAATATGATGTGGGTCTGGGGCCGGAATCCAAATGGTGCCCTCCCTAGCCTTTGGCTGTGCCAGCTGATCTGTGAAGCACAACAAACCTGTTTTCCAAATGTTGTGGAACTCTACCGGTTGCCATCGTCCCTTGCCATTGGCCACGTTGGTTGGAGCAGGTGGGGGCCAAAGCGATTGGGGAGCTCAGTGTTGGGGAAGCTGGCTCTCACTCTGGCTTTTTGGGCAAATGCATTTGAAACCTTCTGTATATGAAGTTCCTTCTGCATAACCTGCACAGAACATCCACTCCTTAGGGGAGCCTTTGGGACCTGAGCCCTGGACCTGTGGCAGTCCTCTGCAGAGCTCTTAGCAAGGATCTGAGGAGCAATTCCAAGGAAAAGAAAGCTCTTCCAGACACACCTGGGCCCTTGGAAGAAGAAAAAGGAGGAGGAGGAGGAGGAGGAGTTGGCTTCTGTACCTCTTTTCTCACCCATTTAAGGGGACTCAAAGCGGCTGACAAACCTTCTGCTCTTCTCCCCACAACAGAATACCCTGTGAGGTGGGTGGGGCTGGGAGAGCTCAGAAGAGAGCTGTGGCTAGCCCAAGGTCACCCAGCTGGCTTCGTGGAGGAGGGTGGAATAAAATCCAGTATTCCCAGATAAGAGTCTGGCTCCCTAACAACCAGACCAAACTGGCCCACTAGACCAAACTGGAAGACAACCCGTTACTCACTTAAGACCCATAATTATCCCTTCCCCGTTGTGGCACGGTGAGGGTTAAAAATAAAAAACCCAACCAACCCATGATTGAGTCCCTATGCCTTGGAAGGCAGTTATTTTCCTCTGAATTTTTAGTCTCTTGAGTCTTAAAGTTCCTCCTGCCCTGGGGTCATGAGAAACGCAGTGAGGGACTTTCTCAACAGGCATGGTGCTTAAGGCCAGCTCATATCTGCTAATTTTATAAATAGCTTGTGCTCACAAACAAGACGTTTCTCTCCCCCATCCAGGGTGGAATTAGGGATGGTGACTTCTGGAAATGCTTCTCAGGCCACTGTCCGTCCCAGATTCCCCCGCTCCTAAACGTAACTTTTCAGTTTTGTGCATTTCCCCTTCTACAGCCCCCTCTGCCTGCTCTCCCAAAGCAAAGGGTGTCCCCAAAGCATCCCTCGATTTAATAATGATGATACTGCCAGGAGAGTTTTCTGGTCCCTTGGTTTAATTTCTGTCTCAGTTTCACTTTGCGACGTAATCATCTTAATCTTAGAGAGCGAGGCCATCAGACGAAATCCGCCTTCATCCTTTAATTCCCAAATGTTTAATATGCTTATAAGAAGCATATCTGATTGGAGATCTATGGTCAGGAGTTATGGACTGTCTCAGAAAGGCCATTGGTTCCTTTTGCCCATGATTTTACGGTTCAGGGGAGTTGATGCTTTTAGTGTAGCAGGACTCTTAAGATGGTCCCCAAAGCCCAGAAACACCAAAGGTGGCCTGGATAGATTGAAGAGAGGGCTAGACACATTCAGGGAGGACAGGTGTATCAGTAGCTACTTGGAGGGATGCCCAGGTGCTCCTTCCGAGTTGGGGAGATGGGCAGGGGGGCTCTCAAGGCCATTTGCAGGGGGTCGAAAGCAGGTGAAGGTTTTGCCTTTGTCTTCTGCTTGAGATGTCCAGAACCAATTGGTGGACCACTGGGTGGGACAGGATGCTGGACTAGATGGACTGTGGCCTGATCCAGGAGGGCTCCTCTTAGGTTCTTAGGGTGCCTCTAAAGGCCATTTGCAGGGGTTCAAGAGTGGGTGAAGGTATTGCGCTTTCCTTTTGCTTGAGATACCCAGAAGCAATTGGTGGGCCACTTTGTGGAACAGAAGAGCATATGAACCTAAGAGGATCCCTGCTGGATCAGGCCACAGCCCATCTAGTCCAGCATCCTGTCTCACACGGTGGCCCACCAATAGCCCCTGGGCATCTCAAACAGAGACAAGGGCAAACCATCCCCTGCTCTTGAATCCCAGCAAATGGCTTTAGAGGCCTCCTGCTTGTCCCCCCAGCCTGAAAGATGTACTTAGGCATCCATTCTAGTACCCATTGATACATCTGTCACCCATATATTTGTCCAACCCTTCCTTAAAGCCATCCAGGCTGGTAGCTGCCACCACCACTTCTGGCAGCAAATTCCAAAGACCGATGACCCTCTGGGTGAAGAAATTCTTCCCCTTGCCTGATCTGACTCTCCTGCCCATCAGCTCCATAGAGGGCCCCCTGGTTCTAGTGTTGTGGGGACTAGATTGTCTGTGGCCTGGTCCAGCAGGGCTCTTCTTATCTTCTTATGGAAATGATGAAGTCAGGTGTCACTTTAATGATGTAAATGAAGATATGTGTGTGTGTTTGTTCTTTCCTGGAACAGTGATGTGAGCATGTGAATGGGGCTGGCTGGGCCAGAGAGATGGAGAAACCCTTCTGAAGGATGGTGCCTCCATTTGTCTCGGGTTGATGTGGGACCCATAGGACAGTGCCAGGGGAGCTGAGCAGCCCAGCCCTTAGCAAGGAGTTTCCTTGCCGCTGGGAAGCCCAGAAGCGGTTGCTGCAGGCTCCTTCTGCTGAGTTGGCATTTCTGATCTTTTGCCATGTTTTGCTGACAAAGAGCGTCCACAAGATGATTGTCTCCCCTTCAGAACTCTCCTTGTCCCCTCCGGGGTTCTCAGACCGAGAAGGGGGTTTTCTCAGAAGCGTCCTCTCTTTTTTTAACCCCTTACTCCATCCTGACAGTGGATGTAAAATTAAAAAAGCTAATACTTTTCTTTATCACAGCCTCTAGGCAAAGTGGAGCAGGGAGAAACTGGAGGACATGCAATGAATGGGTCCATTTATTGATCGGTTCATCAACCATATCAATATGTAAAATATCATATGTGTAACTCTGTTATACTTTTTTTAAAAGAACAACAATGTAGTTTTACTTTTATGGCTGATAAAATGTAGCTCCCCTTATGTAAAGGAATCCTGAAAAGTTTGAGATTCTTTTCACTTATGTCTCTGGACTAAGAATTCCCTCCCCCCAAATCTTTTTTCTCCACATTTTCCCGTAGCATCAATTTTCCATAGGTTTTTGTTCTTATAGGCTTTGTTGTGAGCCTGTTTGGTCTCGTGGTTAAGGAGCCAAGACTCTTATCTAGGAATACTGAGTTTGATTCTGCCCCACCTACCTCAGGGGCCTTCTATTGTGGGGAGAAGAACAGAAGGTTTGTCAGCTGCTTTGAGATCCCTTAAATGGGTGAGAAAAGGAGGGTAGAAAAGCCAACTCGTCTTCCTCCATGAAGCCAGCTGGATGTCCTTGAGCTAGTCACAGCTCTCTTCTGAGCTTTCACAGCCGCACCTACCTCACAGGGTGTTCTATTGTGGGGAGAACAGAAGGCTTGTCAGATGCTTTGAGTCCCCTTAAATGGGTGAGAAAAGTGGGGTAGAAAAGCCAACTCTTCTTCTTCTCCATAGTGGTTTCTTGAACCAAACTCTAGTTTGTGCATTGGGTGACTGTATATAGTATATGTGAGAAATAAGATACAGTTTTTCTTTTTAATAATAAAACTAAGTGACTAACAGCTATTTTGCTTCTGTGACAAATGCTTGCATATAGAGAAAATTCAATACAGAATATTAACAGCCAATTTGGCTTCTGAAACCCGTGCTTGTGTACAGAAGGAATTAATACAGCTAATATGTAGGAAGGGATGAGCTCCCCTTTCTTTGACCTCCTTATAACAGCTGTTTAGATAAGGTAAAGCAGTAGGGAGGGGGAGAAAAATAGAGTAAGAAACAATCAATCAAGATGTCAATTTGGGGGAGGAAATCACAAGAAATGTGGGCACAAAGTTGAGGGGAAAAAATTTGGCACAACTTGAGAAGAAGCGGAAGATAATGAGAAGGTTCACAGCCAGAAAGGTATATCAAGGTCAAAGGAGAGGAGGGGGCAAGGGGAAAGGAGGAGGCTGGGGAAACAATACAAAGGCTGAAATCCTATCACTCTGTGGAGTGAGACGCAACGCAACTGGTGTTGTAGTGTCCTCCCCGAATGCATTCGAAAATAAACAATTTCTTGCTTTTACTTCAAGTGACATTCTTTATCTGAAAAGGACAACAGGAGTTGTATTTCTGACAGTATATAATACATAAAAGAGGGGGAAATGTGGAAATCCACCACATTTCTGTATTGATAACCTTCAGTAACAATATTCTCACCATCCCATGCTTAAGGAACTGAAGTTCCTCCAGACCTTGAGGAGGCTGCTGCAGCCTCCAGGCGCCCTCTGCCTGCCCAGATGTTCCCTAATCATGCACTAGGTGTGGAGCATGGTTCATGCTCCACACCTTTACTAACCTTAACTAACTACTTACCTGGTGTGTCCAGTGGTGAGCTTCCACACCTTTTCCAGTGCTCTGGCATTGCCTGAAGCGCTGCACAAGCGTGCTGTCATCTTGGACAACCATAAGCGCAGAGCATCAGTGTCATAGCAACGGTGCTGACACACACGCAACTATGGAGGGTGATGCGAACAGAATGGCGGCACCCTGAAGAGGACCAACCCCGGGATCGGTCACAGGCGAGTGACCAATGGCTCTGGGTTTGGACTGTCCTTACCAAGTGCTTTCATGTGTGAGTGCCACTTAAAGTCAGGTGATTACACTCCCTTCGTGTCCAGTGCGGAATCACCCAAGCTCCGAGTTCAAGTACCTGCTTTTCTCTCCCCTTTCTATTTCCACCAGCACCCTGTGAATCGGTTAGACGGAGAGGCCGGGTGTCCCGTGAGTTTCGTGGCTGAGTGGCGATTTGAACCGCCGTTTCCCCTGCCCCAGAGCCTAATACCGTAAGCCGCGCAACCTCCGTTAATCGCCTGTCTGAATGTCCGGGCCTCTCGTGCAGTGGCGAGGTGACGACGACTGGGGTATATTTAGCTGCTTAGGTGGTCCTGATAAGGTGAGGTCGCTTTGGGGGCTTAGTTTGCGCCTCCAAAAGACTCTCCTTCCTGTCTCCTTCCTTCTCATGGAGGATCAAGGGACCATCTGGGCTTTGCTTATGCTACTCAAAAGGACACGGTGGAGATTAGGGTGGTCAACTGAGGCTAATGCAAAGTTAATGTGTTCTTACCGTGTCAGACCAAATGAAGCAGAGGGGGACTCCGGCGCACAGTACCTATCCGAAAAAAGGAAGAGGGAAATTAAAATGGTGCCTGCAGTGCAACGATTTAGGGCCACATTCTCCGTGCAACGTGTTACTGTGGCGATAAAAAAAAAAAGCAAAGACCACGAAGAACAGGTTCGTGTTAGTAGATTAAGGGCGGGTGACAGTCTCATCTCATTGCCTCGGAATGGCTGAGATCAGAATCAGTGCACAGCTCTGAGGAGACAAGCGACCTGTGGAGACTAATCAATTGCACCTCCATTCCACCTGACAGTCATCGGCGGCAGGCAGCACAAACTGAAGCTGAAGAAAGGCTCACTGCCTTTTAAGCGAGATAAAATTGTTCTGAAAGGGAGGGTGAAAATCAGTGACAGATGTGCCCACGCTGATAAGATTTCCTTATCTGAGCAAGGTGCTTAAGTCCCACTCATCTGGAGCAAGCTGTGCTGTTCTCTGGGATAATAAATATATTGGCTTCCTGCCACTTGTTTTCTCAGAGCATGAGGAAAGAGTGCATTTCCTAGGGTCCCGGGTAGAGCAGTTGTGGCCTTTCAGAAATCCCTGGGAATGCTGGGAATTGTAGTTCAATAACATCTGGAAGGCTACAGTTCTGCGTGCTTGGGCTAGATGTCTGGCTTTCTGGAACCTAGGAGGCCCTTAACTAAATTACTCATTCACCCAAGAAAGCTCATTGGGCGACTTTGAACCAGTCGCCGCCTCTCAGCCCCTTGAGCACTTTGGAAGAAGGATGGGGTATAAATGTCCCTCTGCCTTGTAGCCTCCAGTTTGGTCTAGTGGTTAGGGAGCTGGACTGTTACCTTGGGAATACTGGGTTTGATTCCACATTCCTCCACGAAGCCAGCTGGGTGACCTTGGGCTAGTCACAGCTCTCTTTTGAGCAATCACAGCCCCGCCTACTTCACAGGGTGTTCTGTTGTGGGGAGAATAAGAAAAAGCTTTGTCAGCCGCTTTGAGTCCCCTTAAATGGGTGAGAAAAGCAGGGCAGAAAAGCAAACTCTTCTTCTTCCTCCATGAAGCCAGCTGGGTGACCTTGGTCTAGTCACAGCTGAGCTGTTACAGCCCCACCTACCTCTCAAGGTGTTCTGTTATGGGGAGAAGAATAGAAAAGCTTTGTCAGCTGTTTTGAGTCCCCTTAAATAGGTGAGAAAAGCAGGGTAGAAAAGCCAACTCTTCTTCTTCTTAAATCAAAGTGCACAGCCACGTTTTTGCCCGAGCCGGGATTGCCAGGGAAGGCTTCTAATGTCTGAAGCTGCTTTCTGCTTGCTACTGATGCTAAATTGTGCTTCCACCTTGAAAATTGTGTCATTCGAGCCTTTAAAAAGGGTAGGAGTGGAAATCATGTCTGGCAGGGCCGGCTTCTGGACAAAGATTGCCTGCAGCCAGCTAGAGGATGCTCTCTATATGTCAAGCGTTGGATCAAAACCTTGTATTAGCTTGACCTTCCCCAGCAAACAAGGCTGTGTTCAGAATTGGCCGCCAGGCTTGGCAGCAGGTACAGAGCATGGGAAAGGCATGAGCAGGTTTCTCTGTTCTTCTCATTCATTGTTCAAAGATACCTGCACCACCTCTCTGTCTGAGGCTCCATGGATGATCGGAGAAATGTTCACAAGGGATTTTGTAGAGGCACCTTCGCAATGATAGAACATCCTGTGGGAAGCGTTAATACTAATACTAATACTAATACTAATAATGTCCCTAATTTTAAATCAGTATTTGAAAGGGGGAAAAGTGTGAGCCAGTAGTGGTTAGGGAGACAGACTCTCATCTGGGAATACCAGGTTTGATTCCACAAGCCAGCTGGGTAGCCTTGGGTAAGTCACAGCCCTCTTCTGAGCTGTCATAGCCCCACCTACCTCACGGGGCGTTCTGCTGTGGGGAGAAGAATAGAAGCTTTGTCAGCCGCTTTGAGTGCCCCGAAATGGGTGAGAAAAGAAGGGTAGAAAAGCCAACTCTTCTGCAAATATTTAAGATTTGCTCCAGCAGTGTAGATATAGAATTTTGCATTGCTATACACCTGGACTGAGGTTCCTCTGGGTTGCCACATTTTGGGACTTCGCCTTTCTGAAGTGTGGCTATTCAGCAAGTTTGGCAAGTTTACATTTTGTGAGTTTTGCACACTGGGAAAAAGATGGCGTTTTTTAAATTTTTGCAGGTTTGCTTCAGCCAAATAAGGTGTTCAGTGATTCAGTCGAAATTTGTGAATTTTGCAGATCACTTGGGAACAGCCTAACCCTTGTATGGTTTAAGGGCTAAACATATCAATGGGCAAAATACTTCTCTGTTTTTGGATTAACTTCCCACTATATGCTTTTATTTATAAGTTGTGAGATAGTTTGTCATCATGGGGCTTTTCCCACTAGCACTAGAGTACCCATTAAGGGCCTATTAATGACCTTTAATGGGTCCTTAATGGGTACTCTAGTGCTAAGTGGAAAAACACTCCATTTCGGGAGAGAGACATAACCACAAATTTAAAATGAAATAAAAAACAAGTGAGACAGCTGATCAGACACGTGTTTGCTGTCTGGCATTTCTAACCATCTCGGCCTTCCCTTTCCTGCTTTCCTCTCTTAAAGGCAGTGATGCAAAATGCCCGTTGGCATTGGAGTTTCCCCCGGATTTCTCCCTCCCCTGCTTTCTTCCAGGGAATAGCTGTCTCCAATTATTTCCCCACAGAATATATTAATTTGAATTAATCCCCGCCGAGAGCCTGGGCTCGGCAGTGCATGGTTTTGCATCCTTGTTATTAATTTCCTCCGTCTGGGGATTACCGGCTGGCCTGCATGGCTATTCAGGATCATTTCCATGGGAGAATAGCATAGATTGTAACCATGCCCAGAATGCCTTCCTGGAGCCTTCAGCCCATAACTAGCTTCTTTGCTGTGTGTGACCTTAACTGAGCCACCGCCAGTGAAAGTGCCTTTGGGGAACTTTGAACAAGTCATGGAGCCTCACATAAAATGAGATGTTGCGCTGCCTTATTCTGCATTGAACTTCCCCTGGAGCGAAGGGAGCCTCCTTGCTGGCTACGTACAGAAGACAACTTGGATTGCATTCCAAAACCGTTTGGTTCCTCATGGCCTTCCCTGCAAGACAGCACCTCTGAGCTTTTGATTTATGCATCTCACTTTCTGCCATCTTTTTATGTATTTTAATTGTGCAATCTGTCAGTAGTCCATGAAATGATAACCTCCTGGTTAGACTACTGCAATGCACTCTGCCTGGGGCTGCCCTTGAAGAACACTAGGAAGCTGCAATTAGTTCAGAATATGAACTTTGCTTCATTGTTACAACTTGGTTAACTTAACCGTCTCAGAACTTTGAACATTTCAGTTAAGAGAAGTATTCAGGATCCCTCCTATCTTTCTTCATAGGCAAGCTTCGGACCCGATCCTTATCCTATTCCCTCCCCAGTGAGACATAAAATATTCCAATGGCCGTGCGCCCTTCAGCTTATCTCTTTCATTAACTTACGACAACATAAACCCCTTAAGCCAGGGGGAAGGTAGGTAGAGTTATCACAGGGGGCTCTTCCGTGTCCCACAAAGTAGAGAAATCCACTGTGTTGAGATATGGGGAGGGCCTTCTCAGCTGTGGCACCCCACTTATGGAACACCCTTCCTCTGGAGGCCCAATTAGCACCTACCCTACTAACTTTTAGGTGCCAAGTTTAAAGCTGTTTAGGGTTTTAAACTGCGGTAATTCACCCTAGCACTATTTTAACTTTTTAACTATTTATGCTGTTTAATACCGTTTTAATGGGGTATGTATTTAGATGTTTGGTTGTATATGGTTTTTTTTATTGTAAGCCACCCAGAAATCTTGTGATATGGGACAGGATATAAATAAATAAATAAATAAATAAATAAATAAATAAATAAATAAATAAATAAATAAATAAATAAATAAATAAATAAATAAATAAATAAAATTATACAGCAATAGAATGGATGAGCAATATTTTTTAAAAAAACAATGAAAGGAGGACTTTAAACTCTAATGGCTCCAATCTTTGTGCATTGTTCTGCCCAGTCTTCTGTTGGCAAGAAGTGACTAATAACGGGCGAATGCTAAAATAGCTGTAGATCGTAACAGCAAGGGCAACGTGGCCAACAAGCGTCTCTGAGGCAGCCATGGCTAATGATGTGGCCAATACAGAGCCAGAGCTTTAAATGCTGCCGTGAAATTGTTGCAGGCGAGCGCCTTGACCCCCGTAAGGACGCTTTCTCCCGGGTCGGATTCTGTTGCCATTCAGGATGAGTGCCCAGCAGTTGCAGCCCTTGCGTTCGCCCTTCCACTAAACTCTGTGCAGTGGGGTGATCAGTATAGGAGAAGCCCCCCGGGGCAGGCAGTGCAACTTGGATGTGCATTCAGTGATTTTGCTTGGCCACTTTGTCCATGAGTCAAGAGGAAGAAATTGCTGAGGGCAGCAGAGAAGGGGTGGGAAGGCCAGAAGTGATCGTCCTCCACTTCCCCTTCCTTCTTCCTTTTTTCTCTTTTAATCACTGTGTATTAGTTTAGACGCAGCGGGGCCTTGTCTGATGGCCGGAAAGGGCGTCTGAGGATGTCAGAAGACTCTCTTCAGAATGGGGATGGGTGGCGAGCAAAGATGAGGGGAGCCATGGCTTAGATTTCACTCAGACCACAAAGAAAGCCAGTTTGGTCTAGTGGTTAGGGAGCTGGACTCTTATCGAGGAATACCAGGTTTTGTTCTGCTCCTCCATGAAGCCAGCTGGGTGACCTTGGGCTAGTCACAGCTCTCTTCAGAGCTCTCCCAGCCCCACCCACCTCACATGGTGTCTGTTGTGGGGAGAAGAACAGAAGGTTTGTCAGCTGCTTGGAGTCCCCTTAAATGGGTGAGAAAAGTGGGGTACAAAAGCCAACCCATCATCATCTTTCTTTGTCAAATTCCAGTTTCTTGGCTCATTTATTTCCCCTCCATTTCTTCTCCATGGGTAAAAAGGACACAAAGAATAATGCAGATCACAACATTTCTATGTGCTTATATACTGGTGGACTTAAGGAGGCAGAGCGTCCTGAAGGTATTCATCTGAAATAGGTGCCAAATGCTCGAGTGAAAAGTTGTTTCTGAAATGGAATGAGCCCAGACTAACCTCTGCCTCCCCCAGGTGTTCCTGGAGGGAAACTGCCAGCATTGCATGCCATCACGCTGGAGTGAGACGGATGAGTCTAGAGATATCCCCAACTACATACCTGTCTTTCCAGGGGAATGCAACGCTGTCCCTAGCAAATATTTTCTGCTATTACCAGCCCCTGAGCCACTGCTCTGGATTCAGGTGGACTGGGAAGGAATGGACCTTCATCACCATCCTTGGTTGGGTACCACCACCATGGTAGGAGCTGGGCATGACTGAGCCTCATTCAGCACTTCAGTCTGCTGAATTAGGATGGAAGAAAAGATGGCAAACCACATCCGTAGGAAACTGTTTGCATGTGTCCGCATTCCCTTTCTTCTGTGGTCTCACCCTGGGAAAAGCCAACTCCTCCTCTTCTTCTCTTCCTTGGCTCGTCACAGCTCTTTCTGAGCTCTCACAGCCCCACCTACCTTACGGGGTGCCTGTTGTGGGGAGAAGAACAGAAGGTTTGTCAGCTGCTTTGAGTCCCCTTAAATGGTTGAGACAAGTAGGGTAGAAAAGCCAACTCTTTGTCTTCTTCTGGCTCTAGTTGGCAGAGTTTGCTAACATGATAGATCATTAGCGCCAGAGTTTGTCTCTAATGCAGATGGCTCCATCTTTCCCACTTCTCTCTGACCTTCGCCTTTTGTAGGTTTTGTTCTGTCCTCCAGAGCTGACAGAGCCAAAGAATGATATACATTGTCTAAGTGTGTATTTCCTAATCAATTCTATTTTATTCTTATTTGAAAACAGAAGCATTTCATTTTAGGTGTTCGGATAGCTTGCTTCTGTTTGCACATTCTGTTGAGTGATTTCTGCAAGACAATTGAAAGCCTTCCCCCCCCCCCCAAAGGATATTAAAATAATAGAGCTTGAAAAAGCAAGGTGTGGGTGAAGAAGACTACTCCTTGACTGCCAATGTAACTCAGAGACTAAAATGCCTTACATCATATTTCTGGAATCACCTTGGATCAGGCCACAGTCCATCTAGTCCAGCATCCTGTTGCACACAGTGGCCCACCAAATGCTCATGGGCATCTCAAGCAACAAGGGCAAACCTTTTCCTGCTCTTGAATCCCAGCAAATGGCCTTAGAAGCGTCCTGCTTCCCTCCCCGCCACCAGCCTGAAAGATGTACCTGGGCATTCATTCTAGTAGCCATTGATACATCTGTCCTCCATGAATTTGTCTAACTCTTCCTTAATGCCATCTAGGCTGGCAGCTGTCTCCACCTCTTCTGGCAGCCAGTTCCATAGACCCTTGCCTGACCTGACTCTTCTACCCATCAGCTTCATAGAATGTAGCAGGCAGGTGTTCAGCAAGGAGAAAGCGGAAGGCAGGTAGGAGAACTCTATTAAACCAACGCACAAGCTGAGTTCTAAGTGCTTTCTCACTTGCGTCTAGCTCTGGTATAGTCTCCTTTAACGTGATACATAATTAACAGATTTCAGATTGCAAAGTCTCGTGTTGATTTCTCTGTTGGTTTGGATGCACGCCACATTTTTCCATGAGCATCTCTGTAGCAGTAGATTAATTTTTAGAGCCGATTAGAGCATTAGCCACCTAACTGCTTAAAATCCGCTAAGTCCTCAGCAAATGCCAGCAGTCATGAGGGCTGGAATATGAAAATCTGGAGATGGGTGATGGGTAAGAGATGGGGAGAAGAGAAGGTGGAATGGTGGAACTTTTGGCAAGTTCTTGCTGGTCGGAAGAGGATTCAGTCATTTGTTGCGTTTGCGTACTGGTGAAGGCTGCTTCCTTAAGTGTTGATTGAGGTGCCCTTTGGCCCCGCTCACACCTATATGAGACAGGACGTCCTATTCATAATTTGAACTGAGGTCGTACTAGCTCTGTTCACACCTAGATTGTTATAGGTTGTCCTCAGCCTGTCCTCACTCTGGGCTGCATTGCTCACACCTTTCTCCGCAGTTGGCCTGAGCCTCCTCCATGGAACTCCTGGCTCTCCACCCCTTCTGCTGTGTCAAATCTGTCTCCTTTCTTGTTGGAAACTGTTGTGTCACTCAAGGGAAGCAAGGGTGTGTGTTTGCGGTTCCTTTTTAAGCCTGCTCCCCAACCTCCACACCCCTTCCTTTATTATGTCCTTTTCTTTATGTGTGATTTTTTTTTTTTAAAATACATTTGCATAAAAATGCCAGATAGAGGAATCATACACATAAACTGAGGAGAGAAGGGGAGGTGCCTCATTAACTCCGTGCATGCACATTGGCTGAAAGGAAAGACTGGACCCACCCAGCATAGCACGGTTCAGCCTCCTTTAGCCCCCCCCCCCTACCGAGGAAGCAAAGACGGCCAGGGATGCCAGAATGGGCTGAGTTGTCTGGAAAAGAGACTCCGGTTAGAATGATCTGATGGGGATAAGCCGGCTTAGAAAACGAACTGAATAAAAATAATGTGAGTAGTGGTCCAGAGGACAACCTGAAGTCATCTTAAACTAAAGGTGTGACCAGGGCCTTAAACTTAAACTCTGTTCTTAACTGGATGGTTGGCGTTGGAGGTCATGCTCACACCCTCACTTGAAACCTTCAGTCCATCTTCAGTCTGACTGCTCACACCTTTTAATTTCTATCTCTCTTATTTGTGGACTTTTTGTTCAGGAAAGTCCAAATAGAGGGCAGAAAGTCAAGAAATCAAATGGATCAAGATGAAAAGGAGTGAGCAGTCAGACCTGGAGATGGACTGAAAAAGGTTTAAGGTGCAACCACAGCCTTAAAGTCCCTTGCATTGTGGAATAGCCCGTTAGAGAATATGGCATGTGACCACCACGTTGGCACCTTCTTGCTCCAAATTTAAGTGTGACGGGGTCCTAAGGGTGAGTGCAAATGGACTTAAGGGACTGGGCTGTTCTGTTTCCTTTTTTTTTTTCTCCAGAGATCACTAAAAATACAGCTGCATTCACCCAAAGTTAATTAAAAGAAAAAGCAAAAAGTGGCTCTGGGGAGGCTAAAAAATGGCTTGCAGACGGTTCGTGGGTTGGACCATTCAGACACCAGTCTGCCCCGACCCCTCTCAGGAGCATTCTAGGCTGTAAAAATGTGGATTAGAGATGGGATGGGAACACAGGGGCCACACGCCGCTGCCTCTAAAGTGCTTTTAAGCTTCGTTTACATTTATATCACCCCAAGGCCACCTCGCATCTCTGATCTGCTTTTGAGCTGCTTTTTTGCTGATTGCAAAGGCAGCGTTTGAGAGTCGATATTCCTAGCTCAGGTCAGGCACACAAAAATAGACCTCACACAGAGGACCCCCGTCCGCATGGTGCCTGCTTCGTCTAGAGAAGCAGCCTAGTTGTTTGGAGCTGCAGATCTGGGGCTGAAGAAGTTGTTGCCTATGGGAGAGGTGACCAGTGTGTGTCGCGACGCCCGCTGGAAGTGACAAAGATTGAATCCTAGAAGGGAGTGAATTTAATCCCGCTGAACAGATCAAACTCATCATTTTGGGTGGGAGATGAAAATCCCTGAATTTAGGTCATCAAATCAAGGCAGTAGAAGGACAAATTACTTCTCTTTCTCTCTTACACACATACACACACACACACACACACACACACACACACGCATGCAGGCCAGTATTGAACACTTGGAAAGGTCTGGCACAGTTACACCTCATTTCCAGTTACACCTGCCCTTAAAGAGGTTTATTAAAGAGTTTCTGGGCAGGTGGCTACTTAGTTAAGTTATAGGTTCTTGTCCCAAAGTTGGGCAAGATGTCCACACTCATTGGTAGAGGAGACAGTGACAGGTTCATTCTCTGGCATCTTGCTGGAAGAGGCTATGGGAAACTGTTTCCATATTCTTGCCAAGGAAATTGGGTGAATGGGTCCACACAGCCAGCCAACATTGGGCAAAGAGTGCAATTTTCATGTTAGCATTTTCCTGAGTGATGAGAAAATCCAGCCTGGCTAGTAAAGCTTTGGGGCTCGTCTATATGGCACAACCCTTTGGAAGATCATGGAATGGGTTGTTTGTTTGCTTTTGTCATTGCTTAATTTCTAGACCACCTAGAATCATTGGAAAGCTGCAGCTGATAAGGTCCTGTCCTCTCGCAGCCTCTAAAATGCTGTTTAGGCTGGTGCCACGATAAAGACTCCTTAATGCATTTTGTCAAACTAACTACAGGCAGTCCTAACACACGAAGCTCACGTTGCTTCCCCCTGCTCCCGCGCTCCTTTCCATCTACCTCTTTTAGCTCTTTCTGCAGCCCGGCAGAGCTCAAAGGGATCTGTGAAGTTAGTGATGTGGATTGCTTCAGGCACATGTGTTGCAAGATGTTGTCTGTGCCGTCGGAGAAGGAAGAGCTGTGGGAGGCCAGAAAACAATGCAATTGGACACAAACCAGCATGCAACCTCATTGATGCCAATTGCTGGAGATGCACAAGGGAGCGAACCAGGCTGCCTTCCCGGAGGCGTGTTGAAAACAAAAACAACGAAAGGGCCTCCATTAATGTGGTGGAGCCGGTGCTCTAAGCCCAGATAGATAACTGACACCCTTTCTCTCCTCTCCGCCCCTTGAATCTCCTTAATGGGATTGGAAAATAAATGGACAAACACCAATCACACCTTGGGGTGCAAATGGGATTACGCGATTAACCCTGGGCCAGTGGGCAAGGAGGATCAGAGTTCATCTGCTCTCCAAAACTGGTCCATGGAGAGTTTCTCCTGAATGGCTGCGTTCCCATTGAAGATTTAAAGAGCTTTGAAATCATTTTGAAAGCCCGCCGTTCCCAAAGGTTCAAAAGAATCTGCAGTTTCTGAGGATTAAAGGTCCCAAAATGTGGATTATCTTTATTCGAATCAAAAGACGTCTCACTGCTGGATGTAGAAATAATCCTCACTATTTAGCAATGGGAACACAAGCATTTTTTAGGGGGAGAGAACCATTCTTTAGGGGCATTCTCCTCAGTTTCCCCTGATCCAACGAGAAACTGTGATTTTCCGCGCCTTCTCTCCACCATCGGGCTGCCTAAAAGGGAGGGGAGACAAAGCATTTTGTAACGTATGTAACAAAAAACTGGCAGCTTCCGCCCTGGGGTTGCAAAAGTGTGTCGGCTTTTGTTACTTTCTCCCTTCTTCCTTCCATTCACATCTTTTGCTGGGAGCCCTGCCATTTATGCAAGAGTGGAAATGCAAAAAAAAAAGACCTCGCTGCTGATTTAAAAACCCTGGTTTAAATCCAGATTTAATTGCCCAGTGGGAATCTGGCCAATGAGACATTGAAGATGCGTCCTTAGGGAGCTTCTGAAAGTTGGGAGCAACTTCAGACATGCCTGTTTAGGGCGGCAGTGATGGCGATGGACAGGAAGTCAGCCCGGCAAGCCTGAAGCCTGTCCACATCTTCAATTGACCATGTTATTTTTTATCTACTGTGTTTTCTGGAGTGCCTGCTGCTGTGGCCTTGGTACAGTAGAAGCGGAGAACATTCTTTCCCACTTGCCTTCTTCCCAGGCTTCTTTTCCTCTGCATCAGCAGGTGGAACACAGACTTTTCTCTGTCCATTTCATTTTTGCAATAAAGTGAAACTGACTGGATGAAGGGCGGGAGTCAGTAAATCAATAGTAGCCCCGTCTAAAAAAGCAGCCCAACTCTGTGCCTGTGGATGCCTCAAAGATTCAAAATAATGGCTGTTTTTGCACATACCTCTGTTAATCTGGATTTAGGAGATCCAGATTTTTTGAGATGTGGTCCTGGTTGAATCTGGTCCTTGAAGATCCACATCAGTGTGAGGGTCCCATGCATCCACACAGACTGTCTAACACCCGGTGGCACTGGGTGATAAACAGGGCCACCATGTGGTTGCCGTAGCCCACATCCTGGGGCTCTGATTAGGCCCGAGCGGGAAGGTCCGCTGGTGGCACAGCATGATTGGCCCGTGTAGCGGTCAGTCGGGTCACTTCCTGTTACAGTGGGCGTGGTGGAGAGACATGGCTTTGTAGCTGCCTAGGTAGCCACTACAAAGCTTGTGCTCAGCTTCGTGAACCGCTACAAAGGACATGTGGGCCTATGTAGTGTATGTGTTGAGAGATGGAGCTGGAGCTGCCCTGCTGCAAATGGCACCCTCTAAGCCGGCCCCAGGCCCCGTTATTGCCCTGGTTTTCAAGACTGGATTGAAGACACCATTAATGGGGTCTTGCGTTAATCTGGATTTAAGGGCCTGAAGACCCCCATTAAATCCAGATTTCACCAGCACTCGTGGGTACAGCCAGTTCAGAATGGGGCCCTAATGGGGTCCTTAAAGGGTCTTGTGTGTGGACGATATGTAACAGATCCGTACCAATCGAGTTCCTAATGGGGTCTTCCTTGCTAGTGGAGAAACAGCCAACGTTAGAGGAGAGAGTGAGTCAGAACTGGACCACGTGGTTCCTCCTTTCATCCTGCCAAAGGTTTTCTCTTCTTCCTCCTCCTTCCTTCCCTCCAATCCGCTTTCCTCTTGTATTGTGTCTTTCAGATTTTAACGTTGTGTGAAGCAGCTTGCCTGGTATTAGATTTTACAAGCTTCTCCGGGAGCCTTTTATAAGCTTATGGGAGGGATAACAATTCAGTAATACATTAATTACTCCCCTGGGTTTCCCATTAAACCAACTCATATATATGAGAAGGCATCGAACACAGAAATCCACTATCAGACTAAGATTTCTCCTCTCTACACATTCCTGGCTTGCGTCTGAGCAGAGTGTTGTGTAAATGATGAAATATTGGGGAAGCTGTTTTTCACCCAATTCCTCCACCCTAAAGTTTGAAATCTGGGGGTGGTGGTGGTGGGCAGAAATATTATCTATCTTTGGCCGCCTGAAGTAAGCCAGACTTTGGCCAAGTATTTAAAAATACTGAGCTTTTAGTGGAATCTGAACCTAGGAAGGAGCAAATTGAATATAAAAGAATAAAATATAATGCAATAAAATGTCTGGCTGAGATCTCGTCATTTGCCTCCATACAACGGAAAGCAATGAAGGGTTTTGGCCTGTTCAGATTCCTTGTTTTGGAAAATAAAGTTGTTAACTTTCTGTGGCCAATTTTTGATATATCTTGTTGTGCATACACTGGACAAAGTCTGGAACAGAAACGTGAAGCGGGAATAAACTTTGGGTCGCTGCCATCCTTTCACACAGAAATATCCTTCTTGAGCCAGCCATCTATAGTTGGCTCCAAGAACTGGATCAAAAGCTTGCTAACATTTTTGCTCCTAGCATTGCTAATTAAGCCTGCCTCCAGATGTCACCCAAAAATTGCGCTGACAAGTAATGATTGCATGTTCCTTGTGTGATATTGTGACATGCAGATCTGGGCATTTCGAAGGCGCAAAATCCCTAGAACTGCATGATTGCCTCCACTGGGCATGTGTGACCAGCTTTTTGAGATCCTACACATGTCCATGGTCACGTGAGTCCCAGTCAAGTCGGCCTGTTAATGAATTCGGATTGAATTCAGTGCCGGTCAGATGTGGATCGATAGAAGCCACCCCCTCCTTGGGCTGCGTTGGTCACACATTTCTGCCGTGTTTGGCCTGGCGTTCCTCCACGGAGCCCTTGGCTCTCCACCCCTTTTGCTACGTCCCATATATCTCGTTTCCGATTGGATGCCGTTGATGTCACTCAAGGGAGGCGAGAGTGTGTGTCTTTTTAAAGCCTGCTCCCCCACCTCCACACACACCCTTCCTTCTTTATGTGCTTCTCCTTCCAATGCTAGAGAGAGGAATCCTACCCCTAAACTGAGGAGAGGGGGAGGTGCCTCACAAATTCCGCACATGCCAATTGGCCGAAGGGGAGGTGCCTCATGAACTCTGTGTGTGCCGATTGGCCAAAGGAAATACTGGGCACCACCCACCACAGCACAGTTCTGCCTCCTTTAGACCATCCCACCACTCATACATGAGGAAGTGGAATCCCAGGCTGGCCTCAGTCTGTGTCAGTGCTGTTTAAAGAAGACTACATTTTAGGATGGTCTAACAACTGTAGGCCGGCTTGCAATTCGTAATAGCTCAAAATAGTCTGAATCCCATGTCCTGCCAGATGACTCAGGTCGTCCTAAAACTTGTGATTGACCAGGGCTATGTGTGGTGGCCATGTTCAAAATGACAGCTTCCAGCAGAAGTCTGCAGACGGATAGGATATTTCAGGAAGGTGCAAATTCAGAATTGGGTTTTCCCAAAGTAGAATATAGTGGGTTTTCACCCTGACATTGTGGGTCTGTGTTGAGGTTGCTACAGATACGTGTGGTAATCCCAGCACAGCCAAGCCATGGTAGTACATTTTATCCCCTGCCTCGGATACAACCTTAAAGTTCTTCATGCATCGTAAATAGTTCTGCCACTTTGCAGGGAAGCATGGAAAGATATCAGAGAAGGGCTTTTCTATTGAAGGAACTTAGGTGTCGGACCAGCCAATCTCCTGTACATTTTGAAACTGTGCGGGAATTTCTGAACTAGGTCAGATAATAGCTAGGCCAGTGTTGTCTGGAAATGTGCTCAGTAAATGAGATTTACCCTTAATGCTATAATGAAAGATATTTGGATAGGATTTTAGCAATATAGCCAGCAGTTCCAAAGAGGCTATAAATAGAAATTGAGACAATGGACACCCCAATTTTCTGCCCTGGGTTAACAACATCAGATTGGAGTCAAGTGGATTTGAGTGATTTATAGCTAGAGATTTAAAATATGATTTCTTAATGAGTCTCCCGGGGCAAATGAGGCAACAGCGTGAGCAAAAATCTTGGTCATTCCAGGTGGTCAAAGGACACTGTTGGTCTTGCAAATACCAGGAAGATATTAGCAACATGCACATATTAAACAGTGGCTTTATATACACCACCACTAACCACCACAAAACCAAAACTAAATGGTCCAAAATCTCAACTTTATATAGATTTGGGTTGCATGATGTTGGGACAAAATACCAAATAGCTTATGATGTGTATTTGTTGAAGTTTTGTAATGAAGAGCAGAAGAAGAAAAAAGGGATGCTAGTGGCTTGGGAAACTGCCAAGGGAAGGAGGACAGAGGACAGACAGGCTGGTTCAGAAGGCGCCTTGAACTGACCCACTTCTACAAAAATGCTACCATCTAATGCTCACCTCTGCTCCATGTGGCTTTGCCATCTGCAGAGCTGCCAAGCTGGTCCCACAACTTCTGAACTCCTAGCCAGTTTTGGTCTAGTGGTTAGGGAGCCAGACCCTTATCTGGGAATACTGGATTTGGTTCTGCCCTCCTCCATGAAGCCAGCTGGGTGACCTTGGGCTAGTCACGGCTCTCTTCTAAGCTCTCACAGCCCCACCCACCCACAGAGTGTGTATTATGGGGAGAAGAAGGTTTGTCAGCCACTTTGAGTCCCCTTAAATGGGTGAGAAAAGCGAGGTAGAAAACCCAACTCTTCTTCTTCTTTTAAACTAGATTGTGGTGAAATGGCCCTCTAGTGTCAAAGAACACTTGACTGGAACCCCGGAGGTTCTTGGTTCAAATCCCCCACTCTGCCATGGACACTCATTGGGTCTTTCCTGCAGAGGGTAAGACAGCCTCGTCGTCTTGTGAGAGCATGGCTTGCTTGCTCTGCTATTTTTGGATATTCTGGAGTAAAGCACTCCCAAAGGCTAAGGAAGAAAATCCAGAGTGGAGCAGCCCCTGAAGCAATGGGATGGATCATAGGTCGTATCTCTGACAGTTCCTGGTGCCAAGTGATGAGCTTACTCTCCTTTGGATCACACGGGGGCGGGGGGGGGGGGCTCTTTCTGTTACCTCTTATGGGAGAAGGATGCCAACAACCCATACGGAGGCACAAACCCGCTGCTAGTCCCATATGGAATCGAACAGGTCTCATCGTTTCTACATCTCCAACAGCTATATGTCCGCAAATGTTTCTGCTCTGCAGTACTGGATCAGGCCAAAAGCTCTTCTAGCCCAGTGTGACCCATTCTGGTCATCGTCCAGCCAGATCCTTCTAACTTTGTCCTGCCATCCTTGGTGCTTAGGGACTTATTATCTCCTCTGCAAGTAACCCTCTGCAGTGAAGTCCCCCAGATCCTCTACATCATGTATCCTATGTACTCTGGCTTTGAAATTCCCCTGCAAGATGGCAGGTGAGCTTTGGAAATGGCAATAAAATCTTCTTCTCCTATTTTTTCTGTGCCCCTGCTAGGAGAAAACTCTGTATATAGCTTGACCGAGGCCAGATGCTTCAGCATGAATCATCTTAACCTGTTCATTTAGAACCAGATCTATAAACCTCTGCTGACAACTGGAATGAGAAACCCATGTAACAGAAGAATTGCACTTTGGACGGACGTCCATCAGAAGCGCGCCATCAGTGCGAGCATGACTGCTTTCACACTTGCCATGGAAACAGAGCTATTTTCTTTCCTGGCTGAGACCAGGGTTTATCTTGCACAAGGCGCTCCCGCTCAGAACAGGTCACCAAAACCAAACTGCAGGTTTTCAGATCTTCATGACGGAAACTTCAAGGCGTGCAGTCGCTCTTTTGTCAAGTTACGAGGGTTTGGGGAAGGAGACGGGCGTCACGAGCACTCAGACTGGCTGCCGTGTCCAGCTTTTGTACGGGGAGCAGATTCCATCCATGGGAATAAACACTGGAGCTCATACTTTGCGCATGGGTAAACCTAAGCAGTGTGTGCGCTCCTTGGAGGGATTTGTTCAGCTAACGCTCCAAAGTAACATGGTTTCCTTTGCAGCTCCCCGGACTGATGTGCAGACCAAAGTGTAACTGGTTTCATCTGAGACCAGGAAACAAAGGTCAGCCCATCCCTGTAACCTTCATGGGTGGTCCTTTGGGCTGAGCAGGTGCCATTAAGAAGCCCAGCAGACCCTGTGACCACAAAACATGTGTTCCAAATGTGGATGCCGTGTCAGATTTGCCCCAAGAACTGATGAAATGAAGGCACCTGGGACAGAAACGTGGCTGTGCCGGCCGTCAGACACCACTCTTACCGTTCCGTTTACAAGGGATTGGCTAGTGACTGATTATCGTAGAACCATAGGGCTGGAAGGGAGGGACCTCCAGGGTCATCAGGTTCAACCCCCTACTCAATGCAGGATTTCCTAAACCATCCCAGGCTTTGCTTGAAGACCTCCAGTGAAGGAGAGCTCCCTCCCTCCCGTAGCAACCTCTTCCACTGACTGGTCGCCCTCACTGTCAGGAAGGTTTTCCTAATATCTAATCTGCATTGACTCCCTTGAAGTTTCATCCCATTGTTTCTTGTCCTCCCATCTTGTGCAAGTGAGAATAGGGCTGATCCCTCTGCACTGTGACAGCCCTTCAGATACTTGAAGACCGCAATCATGTCTCCTCTCAGTCTTTTCTTCTGTAGGCTAAACATTCCCAGATCCTTCAACCTTTCCTTGTAGGACATGCTTTCCAGGCCACTCACCATTTTGGTAGCCTTCCCTTGGACTTGCTCTAGTTTGTCAATGTCCTTTTTGAATTGAGGTGCCCAGAATTGGACATAGTACTCTAGATGAGGTCTGACCAAGGTAGAGTAAAGAGGAATAATTACTTCTCATGATCTGGACTCAATACTCCTCTTGTATCCTAGGATGGTGTTTGCCTTTTTGCAGCTGCCTCACACTGCTGCCTCATGTTCATCCTGTGATCAACCAGAACACCCAGATCCTTTTCACTTGTGCTACTACTTAACCCCTATCAGCTTTAATGATCAGGGAATAGCTGCAGTGCAGTGGCCACAAATTCTCTTCCAGGGCCTTTGCAAAATAAGATAAACATCTAGTGTGCCCTTCGCCTCTTAGCCAAGCCAATTGCCCGGGAGCAGCCATGTTCAGATGGCCATGCTCCATCACGAGATGTAGGAAGGCATGGGAAGGGCGGCCCATGTTCTTCTCCAAAGGCTTCAACAGCACTCTCTCCCTCCTGTGCTAGTTTGGGTGCTCTTACGATGCCCTGCGCTGTCCCAGCATCAGAGTGGCCCAACACATTTGTGGCCTTAAATCCTCCCTTTCCACCATAAAATGCCACGCAGGAGCGCTCTGATGACTCAGCTGTGATTGGCCATGGGACAGGCCCCCAAGCGGCTGTAGTACCTAAAGACAACAACAAACAAGTGTGAGCCAGAAAAAAACATAAATTGCCTATAACCCTCCCGCTTTGAAATGAATCTGCTAGCTGCACCAAATGGAACAACCCAATGGGTCGCGTGTGAGGCCTCGGCAGCGTATCTACCCATCTTCTAATGTCCTCTTTGGTTTCTGGGCTACTGGCTGTGACAGACTCATCTACCCATCCTCCCTTCCTGAGCCCTGGACTTCTCTGCTAGACGCGATCCCTGCTGCCTCTTCTTTCAAGAGCAAGAGCATCCTCAAACTGCCCTTTGGCGCCTTTCCTCCTTCCACCCTTCTCTTTCCTTTCTCTCTTCTGAACACTCTTTTGCAATACTCCGCGCGGAGGTTCAAGTCCTGAATTAGTGCCCTGCCCTTCGTATTCTTTGGATTCTTCATAAAAAGTGCATGAAAAGGCAATTCAATTCAGCCAGAAAACCAGTGGTAGGAGGTCAACGCAAAGGTGGAAGGAGGGTAAAAAGCAACTGGGACCTTGTAGGGTCGTGCACAAATATTCGTAGCATTCAAAATTTGTACGAATTTGGCCAGATTCAGACATTTGAATTCAAATCAAATGTTGGTGTGTTCAAAGATGCATTCAAATTCAAATAGAATGTTTTGATACATTCGTATGAAGCTTCGTATGGGATTCTTATGCATTTGTATGGGATTTGTATGGGATTGAACATTTGTATCCAATATGAATCCTACCACATTTGAAGGGGATCTATTTGAACGAATCCAGATTTTATTGCTTTCAATTCAATATGAATCAAATACAAAAAAAAAAAAAAAGCCATTTGTTCACATCTCTAATCCCTTGCATTTTTTCAGTATGTCCTGTCAGGTCCTTTATTAACCTCCATGCTGATTTATTGCGTCCGTCTTGCCAAAAATGGGGCTACAGAGAAAAGAGAGAGGCTATCCATCTAAAACTTTCCACTGTGGTCTGGAGCTTCATAGCAGGTAGATAGGAAGGATGGCGATAGAAGAGGAAGGGAACATCATGATATATTTAGCTTCAAAACCACAGGAGCGCAGCACACCTCATCTTCGTGTGACAGGCTGTTTTATCCCTTGGTCCATATTCTGCCACCAAGAACCAGGGGCAGACGAAAGGGGTCCCTCCTCTGCACCCTAATGCTTCTGTTTCTAAAAGTTCAGTGCGGTTGTAAGTGTTAACACAAGATGTGCTTGTGGCGGAGACACAATTGTCTTGTTTCCCTTTCTCCTTTGAGCTAAGACAGTGGGGTGGATGAGGAGAATTTGCTTACGTCTGCTTTGTGAAGAGTCTCCTCGAATTAGTCTGGCAAACATCATATTGAAGATGTACTTCATTCTGGGAGTGTTTTTATCCACCATGGATGATGTTACTCACATCCCATCAAATTCCACAGTTAAACGGTTAGAGGACGTTAAACTGAGTCTCTTCTTTGGAGAGAAGAATTAACCCTTGGCGGCGGGATTCCACAGAACCACACAGTCTCATCTAAGCAAGCATCTTCATGCCCTGAATCCCCAGGAAGGGATCGATGTGGGATGGAGGAATATCTATCTGCTCATGGGAAGAGAGTCACGACTGGGGCGACCAGAGAGCATTTCCGTCACAGGCAGGCCCTGGCGTTGAGCCTCACTTCCGTCCCAAGGATCCAAGAAAATGTCCTTGCAGTTAGATGGAATAAAGAGCCCCGGAGGCACCTTTGCAGGGCTGACTAGAGTGGGAACAGAGAGTATCAATGCACTTTCTAATGCTGGATTTGGTCGAAGTGCCGTATCGGGACTGGTTGAATACCAGGAGACAACCTGATAGTATGAAGAGAGTTTGCCTTGAACAGCTGGTTTCTGGGATGGGGGGGGGGGGGAGTTGCATTATTCATCGTAGGAAAACATCTGGAGGAAGGAGAAGGGAAGAAGGACCAGAAAGAAAATGAGTAAAAGGGTGGGAAAAACTCAGGTAGTGCCCACAGTGAATAGCTTCTACCTGGGTTTGCTAAACTGTGGCAAACTTCTGTCACTTTCTGCTTGGAATTTCTTTGGCAGTCTGAATGGATAAAGCTGGCTGGGCTCTCTGGGACTGTGTTCACACCTACATTTTAATCCAGCTTCAGTCCACTTTCAGAGTGGGATAGCGCATTGGCAAAGAGACAAGTCATTTATTTTTTGTTTTCTCTAACTCAGAAAACCCACCTTTTGAGTTTAGATCACAGGGAAGCAAAATGACAAGCCGCTTTGCTGCTGTGTTCTTCGACTTGGAAGTGGACTGAAGCTGGATTAAAATGTAGGTGTGAATGCAGCCCGGGAGACCCCAGGACCTTCACTGTGCATTAACCCATATGGGTGGCAAAAAAGAGCCAGCTACAGCTTTGAAAGGAAGGGGGATAGTAGTATAAATAGAGCAACCTGCTTGGAAAACAGAGGGTGCCAATTCGATCCCCAGCCTCTCCTTGGAAGTAGGCAGTGGCAAACCACTTCTGTATCCCTGCCAACAAAACTGCTCACGGAGATGGCCACATAGTCAACCAGGCATTGGCAATGCAGAAGCCATAGCTTGTCCTCTAGGCAAAAAAAGAAGAGAAAGAGAAGTGTTAGCAGCCAAACCCTGTCCTAACATCCTGTTCTTTCTCCATCCCTTGACCGGCATTCTCTTTGTGTGTTGTTGTGTTGTGTTTTTCGTTTATTTTATTTTCCAAAGCTTTGTCTCCGAGTCATCCTTTTCACAGGTGGCAGGGAGCTAATTAGGCATTACTTGTTTCTTCCCTTTCCTGTATATACTTTAAAATTTCTGGTTTGTTTCTTCTGTGTTCCTTCTGTGTTGTTTCAGGCAGTGACTAACAGCTACTTAAATCTGAGGCCTCTTCTCTGAACCAGGCGGCAGTTTTGCCCTTTAACGTACAACAACTTTCCATGTAAATAGCATTTAGCTCTCTGATGCTATTTTAATGTCAAGAATATGAGAGTGTTTGGAAATTGGTATTTCCTGTTCTATGGGGATTTTTTTCTCCTATCTGAAAATTGTGAAATAGTAGATATGTCAGTAGGGTAGCCAATTTATACATATCTCTCCCCCACACACACACCAAAAATGATAAATTTTCCTAAAACGGTACTTTGCAAATGCATTCCCACGGATGCAAATTTAGGGGGAAATTATTGTAATTAAATAGAAATACACCTGGGGGGAAGGAGGCATAAAATTTTGAGCCAAGAAACAAATGTCTCGTTCTTGCCTAGTAAAATAAAGGGACAGACAGGATATAGCCATGAAAGCCAGCCACTTCCTGTCCATTCTTTAACAGTGATGGGCAGAAAGTATCTCACTATTACATAAGAACCTAAGAACCTAAGAGGAGCCCTGCTGGATCAGGACACAGCCCGTCTAGTCCATAAGAACCTAAGAGGAGCCCTGCTGGATCAGGACACAGCCCATCTAGTCCACCATCCTGCCTCACACAGTGGCCCACCAACTGCCCATGGGCATCCCAAGCAGAGACAAGGGCAAACCTTCTCCTGCTCTCAAATCCCAGCAAATGGCCTTAGAGACATTCTGCCTGTCCCCCCAGCCTGGAAAATGTACCTGGGCATCCATTCTAGTAGCCATTGATGCATCTGTCATCCATAAATTTGTCTAACCCTTCCTTAAAGCCGTTTAGGCTGGTTGCTGTTACCACCTGCTCTGGTAGCAAATTCCATAGACCAAGACCCTTTGGGTGAAGAAAAATTTCCCCTTGTCTGATCTGACTCTCCTGCTCATCAACTTCACAGAGTGACCTCTGGTTCTAGTGTTATGTGATAAATTTTCTCTATCCACCTTTTCTACACCATGCATGATTTTCTATCCTTCGATCAGGTCCCCTCTTAAATGCCGCCTTTCCAGGCTGAAGAGGCCTAGATGTTGCAGCCTGATTTCGTAAGGGAGGTTTTCCAGCCCCTTAATCATTCTGGTTGCCCTTTTCTGCACCTATTATAGTTCCACATTAATTTCCTCCTGTATGGAAGCAGCAAGGTTTGAAGATGGGGTAAGGGCCCTTGAATTGGCTTGGTTTTTTGCCCTCTGAAGGTCCCACAATTGCCTTCTGAACTCACTCTTGTGCCTCATTATGTTTCTTAGCTCTTTATTCTTTCCCACAATGAGCGAGAACAAAAATTGATCAATATATTCAGACGGGTCCAACCGTGCAGCTTTTCTTAACATTAGCAGCCTGCGCTGCTTTGCTTTCAAAGCGCAGCAGAAACAAGCTCAGAAATTAGCAGCGCTGCTTGGAAGTCTTGTGCTCTGCAAATATTCTGACCTTTTCCAAGTACACTGTTTGTGGAGTAAGAGGAGAGAATGCCACACTCTGCCACGCGTCACCTGGGACTCATCCTTCCCTTTGCATTAACTTCTATCAAGAGGCAACTGAGTGGGGCATTTTTAATAACTCTAGCTGATGGGCTATCATCCCATGATGAGTTGCAAATCAATAAATCATGCGCAAAGTGCTGTTATCTAGGCCAGCTCATATCAGTGTCTGAGCGCAAAGAACATTTCCAGGCTCACTTGGTGGAGCCTCGGAGCCGGTTTCTCCAGCGGTTGTTTTTGGCCGGCGCTGCCTGTAAAATAATAAATAAAGTAGTGGAGTGAAGAGTTTGGTTGGAGTCACATCACCACCATCCTCACTCCCAGGAATTGTTGGCTGCTGTCTATGGCTAATTGGGTGGCACCCATGCGGATGACGCATGGTTCGTTTGTGCAGAAGGTAGGTGGAGGATCCTTTCCTCATGGATCTCTATCAGGTTCCTAATGGGCTCCGTGTGGAAACGGCCATAATTTCATCAGTCCTCAGCACAGATACCCCATTTCTCCACTGGAGCCTTTTGGTTCTCCGTGAAAGTGGGTGGGTGGAATCCTGCAGCCTTGCTGGTTTGTGAGGCTTTCTTTATAATTTTTGTTCGGTATTTAGGAAGATTCCCCGAGTGGGGGATTCCAACTGGATGTCTGGGCTCGCCATTTGTCATTTTCCTGGGATGTAATTCCTGCTTACTTTGGGCATGCAATAGTAGCGAATGGTGTTGTTGTTGTTTTTAAGAAAAACTTGGCAAGTCTGAGGAAAGCAGAAGAGAAAATAACAGCCAAAGTGCCTAGACAGGCTCAAACAGGCATAAGAATATAAAGGGAAACCTGCTGTATCAGACCACAGCCCATCTGACACACCAATAGCTTATCTAGACTTCTCAAGTAGAAGACCAAGGCACACCCTTCATCCTGCAAATGGCCTTTGGAGGCCTCCTGCCTGTCTCTCCAGCCTGGAGACAGTATTTAGGCATCCATTCCAGTAGCCATTGATACACCTGTCCTCCCTGAATTCCAGGCTGATGGAATATCTTTGGAAGAGTCATGAGATATTGCAAGAGTGGCAAGCCTTAGTCCATGCAATGCCCAGGAATCGAAGCCTGTGTGAAAGCACCTGTCAAGAAGTGCAGTGTCCGGAGCACATGGGGAAACCCTTGAAATATGGGCGTCGCCTCCCCTTTCCTGCTGTGTTCCGCACGCCCTGTAACTGTTCCCCCAGAGGAGCCACTGATGAGCTCAGCTGCCTCTCTCCGCCTCTCTCGGTACAGAGCAATCTGTCGCCACAATCCCAAGCTGCTGGGAGTTTCAATATTTAACTTGAAGCCCCGCCAGAAGACTGCAAGCTCCTTTCCTTCTGGTCCTGGGGGAATAAATAAATAAATAAGAGCTGGGGACAATGACAGGAAGCGCCTCTCTTCCCAGACTACGGGCTGGAGCGTGATTGTAACTTTATATACAAGATCTTTCTTTGAAGATTCTCTTCCAGCGTTCCCCTCCCTCCCTGCCTGCCTGCCTGCCTGCTGCCTGCCTCCCGAAATGCAGCTGGTTTTCACCCATGGGGTTTAAGGGCACCTTTTATGCCACCACACGTGGAGTCCTTTCTGCCACACAGAGGCTGGTTCCGGACGGCAAAAGGCACCATGGCATATAAGAGGTAATCCAGCCTGTGAGAATGCTGGGCACAGGTCTGCTTACCTGCCTCTCAGGTGAGCTCCGTTTGCCACAAGCTTGCCGGGCGCTTACCGGAGCACAGATGTTGGCTGTTTTTGCATGTACCTCTGTTAATCTGGATTTAGAAGATCCGGATCTTTGATATCTGGTCCTCGTTTAATCCGGTCCTTGAAGATCCGCGTCATGGTGAGGGCCCCATGTGTCTGCATGGACCATCTAGCACCCGACTGCAATGGGTGCTAAAGAGGGCTGCCGTACGGACACCGTAGCATTGATCCTGAGGCTCCGATTAGGACCAAGCAGAAAGGTCTGCTGGTGGTGTGGCGTGATTGGCCCGTGTAGCCATCAACCTGGGGTCACTTCTGGTTACAATAAAAGCAGGGCAGGGAGACATGGCTTTGCAGCTGCCTATGTAGCCACTACGAGGCTTGTGCTCAGCTTCATAGACCACTGCAAAGGACACGCAGGCCCACGTAGCGTGTGTGTTGAGAGGCAGATCCGGAGCTGCCCCACTGCAAATGGCAGCCTCTAATCCCGCCCCTGGACCACATTGTCCCAGTATTAAAGTGGAAGATGGCCTCTGATCCGGTCTTCACAGTAGAAGACCGGATTGAAGACACCATTAAAGGGGTCTTGCGTTAATCCGGATTTAAGAACCCAAAGACCCATTAAATCTGGATTCCACCACTGCTTGCGGGCACAGCGCATTCAGAATGGGGTCCTAATGGGGTCTTTAAGGGGTCCTGTGTACAAAGGTACGTAACTGATCGGGTTCCTAATGGGATCTTCGTTGCTAGCGCAAAAACAGCCATTCTTTGTTTTTTGTGCATTTAAAAGCCCCAGGAAGTGCCCAGCGAGCTGCTGCCCAATGGAGCAGAACTATTCCAGGATACCCACTGCTACTGCTGTTTTTGTTCCAGATTTAGGAAAGATTAATAAGATTAATATAATATTGTAACCCGCCCTGAGACCTTTGGGTATAAGGTGGGATAGAAATACAAACAAACAAACAAACAAATAAATAAATAAATAAATTCATTTCCCTGCATATTGGAACCAGCACCGACTGGTTGACAAATCCATTTTCACCCAGCCGAAAAGCGTAACATGGCAGACAATGAAACGCAGAACGCAAAAACAGATTCTAGGGATTCCGGACCTCTTGGACAAACATATGAACCCGTCGGTCTTGCATGAAGCCTCAATTGCTTAAAAGGTTTGGGAAGATCAATTTCGAAGCAGGCTTCACCCGCATCAATATGGATGGAGAATTCTGCCCCTTCAGCCGCATTTCCTTGTAGGATTGTTACCCACCGGCCTGCCTCATGCCAGCGTTTCTTAAGTTCTTATGTTCTTATAATGGAGTTAGCTATTCTTAGGTTGCAAGTCATTTCACCCTAGTGAGTGCGTAGGGAGGTTACACTAATCTAATTTCTGGTGGCTGCAAAAGGAGAAGGTAGAATCTTTCTCCCCCCCCCTTCCTCTTTCTCTCTCTTTGGGAGACCTCTTGGGGCGCTTAGAAAGGGTTGCGTTCCAGAGCATCTCGGCTATCACCTCTCAACACGGTTTCCTGCCCAGGGGTTGTAAGACATTGTCAGGAAACGTCACTGAACATCTGGTTGATGAGAGAACAGAAGAGGGTGGTGGGTGGGTGTTTTTTTAAGAAAAAGAAGCATCTAGAGTTAAACGTATCCAAGTCTGGACAAAGGCCAATGCCTTCCTAAAGTTTATTGACTCTTTCACCACAGTCCTGAAAGCATCATGCAAAAGGTTTGCAACATGCAGCAGGTGTGACTTTGTTGCATTTGACCACATTGGTGCCAATTTTGCACACGCACACCCCACGCTGCGCTTGTACTTCGCTACACACATTTTGCGCAGTTCCTGAACTCTCTGTGCATCATGTTGCCCCAAAGGCTCTGCTGAAAAGAAGGATTTGGCTTTTCTACCCCACTTTTCTCACCCACTTAAGGGGGACTCAAATCAGCTGACAAGCCTTCTGTTCTTCTCCCCACCACAGATGCCCTGTAAGGTAGGAAGGTCTGTGAGAGCTCAGAGGAGAGCTGTGACTAACCCAAGGTTACCCAGCAGGCTTCACGGAGGAAGAAGAAGAGTTGGCTTTTCTGCCCAGCTTTTCTCACCCATTTAAGGGGGCTCATAGCAGCTGACAAAACTTTAGTTCTTCTCCCCACCACAGGCAAGCTGTGAGGTTGGTGGGTCTGTGAGAAATCAGAAGGGAGCTGTGACTAGCCCGAGGTCACCCAGCTGGCTTCATGGAGGAGTGCAAAATCAAATCCGGTATTCCCAGATAAGAGTCCCCTTAAATGGGTGGGAAGAGCGGGGTAGAAAAGCCAACTCTTCTTCTTCATCCTCCATGAAGTCAGCTGGGTGACCTTGGGCTAGTCATAGCTCTCTTCTGAGCTCTCAGAGTCCCACCTACCTCACAGGGTGTCTGTTACGGAGGGACAAACAGAAGGTTTGTCAGCCACTTTGAGTTCCCGTAGACGGGTGAGAAAAGCAAACAGACCTGTGCTGTGGCAGAAAGGAGTTGAGAAGAACAGAAGCCAGAAGGCAGTTCAGCCACATTACCAAGTGCACTTTGAGCAGATAATGGATGAGGACGGAAATACGATGTTAACCCACAGATGTTGCTAAGTTAATGGACCAGATAATGCCCTGGTCTCTGATCTTCAAAATAATAGGATTGTCATTTTGCTATTCTATGACTGCCCCCCTAACTGGAATCCCTGCGCGAGTTGACCAATGGCAGGGAAGCAATGCTGGAGCCAGCCTTCTTGGCAACCAGCCCGTCAGCCCATTGGACTCCATGTCCGATCATTGGACTAGTGGTCCCTGCTCACCAAAGCTGGAGGTGAAGGACCTCCTGATAGAATAAGAGATACCAGCCACTGGCGCTCCAGCCAGATGATGGTCACTTATCCTGCTGTATTCTGAAATATCCAAATATTACAGAATAAGTAGCCAACATCTGGATGCAGCCTAAATTATCCTATCATAGTATCGGGCTGCATAGCGAAAATGAAATCTGCTGGCCTAGCTCTGTTTGCCTAAGGCTGTGGTCACACCTAAGGCTTCATCCACCTTTAGAACGAGAGGACACCTCCGCCAACTGACCAGTAGTTTTCTTTCCACATTCTCTGTCCCAGAGGTGGATTTTCTACACTGTTTAACACTGCAAGAAAACAGCTTGTCACTTTGCTGATGTATTCTCTGACTCTGAAAGTGGACTGAAGCTGGATTAAACCTTAAGTGTGAGCACAGCTGAAATCCGTATTTGGGCAAGAAGAGAACCCAGCTTGCTTTCCTTGCCCCGGGATCCTGGTCTGGGCAACAGGCCTCCTTGGTTGCATTGCCTTCTTCCTAGATGTGCTCCGAGCTTCTCCTTTTCCTGAGAGCAAGCCAGCATGCTCTGCCTCTCTGCTTCCAGCCCTGCCCTGCTGACCCCTTTGCAGTAGATAATTCGCTCATCCGACCGCTCTCTCGCTGTGCCACAAAGTAATCCTTGTCGCTTTAACTCTGGTGCTTAAACCGGCTTGCCCTGCTGGCCTTCGAACTACGCTGCGTTCGGGTTCCCGTCAGCCAGCTGCAAAGCTGCGGCGCCACTGGAGTTCCACGTTAGAACGTGCTCATACTTTCTGACACCGTGCTTATGCGCCAGATCATCCGCCTCGCCTGGAGAAACGGTGGCCACATCCGTCTGCGGATGTTGCTTTGAACATCGTCGCCGCGACAGGTGGCCTTTTCGCCCTGGGCGATTTCTAAGGAGCTTTTGACCCCTCGGAATTTAAACTGCAACTCCCAGTGTTTCTCTTTTCTTTTCCAAAGACCTTTGCAGATAGTCACGCAGTGGTGACCGGCACCAAGCGGGGTGCAGTTTCATGCTGGGGTGAACAGTGGGTCAGAGATCAAGGTGGCTAGAAGGACTCAGCACCAGGGAGCAGAGGAGGCAGAGTAAGGGTGGACGAGGCAAGGGTAGGGCTGCAGTTCCGGGCAGGAAAATGATCTCAGTGGACATAGTGGATTGTGTACCCGTTGGCCAACCCTGAACTGAAGCTCCTGTGGTCACACCTAAAGTTCAATCCAGCTTCAGTCCACTTTCAGAGTGAGAAAATACATCAGCAAAGAGACAAGGTGTTGAGGTCACACTTAAGGTTTAATCCAGCTTCAGTCCACTTTCAGGTTGTGGTCACACCTGTTTAATCCAGCTTCAGTCCACTTTCAGAGTGAGAGAGTACAAGCTGTTTTCTTTCAGTGTTAAATAACTCGGAAAATTCACCTGTGTTCTCTTGCTCTGAAAGTGGACTGAACCTGGATTAAAACTTAGGTGTGAACACAGCTAAGGAGTTTCTGTTCTTGATGGAGCGCTCCCCATTTTGCTCTTATGGACCAGGTCCCCATAATTGTTTGAGAACAGAAGAAGAGACGGCTGGTCCCTGAAAGGCTAACCAGAGACTGAAACCACGCTTGTGCCCACATGTAGGGAAAAATAAAAATAAAAAGCAGCTCAGAAGTGAGTTAGAGGCAGTACATGTGGCTAGTCAGTATCCCATGTCTTATTTGCTTGCCGATGGAGAAAAAGGAAGTGCTTAAAGGCAGAGATTGCTCTTAGACTCTCCATCCTTTCTTCCTTCCTTCTTTCCCTCCCTCTTTCTTTATTTTAAACGTGTTGCCCTTTGTTTTGCGGTCTGCCCTGGTTATGGGGATCCTGTGCCATCCACAGTCTTAAAAGCCAGCCGCCGCAAGGTCCATCTTCCAGGCGAGTGCAAATCAGAGGAAGCTGAAGGAGACCCTCAGCTTGCTTGTCTTCTTGGAGGCTTGTCAGACTGCTGTATTCAAGGCTCCTTCCCTTAGCCCTGATCCAGCCAGAGCATAAAGGCATAATTCAGCAGCATGCAACCTGTGCAGTGTCCTTAGCATTCGAGACGGAGGAGGCCACAATCCCGGGAAAGAACAGCTAAGGCTCTTGCACCAGTGGGAAGGTCTGCCATTGTGTCACCGTTTGGACCTGCAGGAAGCTGATAGAAGGATAAATCTGGAGGCCTTATCAGGCAAGACGTAAGGGCTCCTTCCTGTTGTTGTCCCAGGCATTTCCTGGGTTTTGTTCCACCAGAATGTTCTCTGGAAACAGCCGGGCCTGTTCCTCTGAAATGGGAGGGAGGCATCTTGGAGCCATTGTCTTGCATCCGCCTTCTAATTGCTTGGCCTTGAGAGGCAGGAAATTCTGGAGCCCACTTGAGGAAGCTAGAGGGGGGCAAAGGACACATCTCAGCTGCCCCTAGCGCTCATGGGCCATCGTAGCCAGGGACGCCAGCGAGAAACAACCAAGATCGGGCCCTGAGGTCCTTCGGTTGTCTTCTCCTCTGGTTTAGTTAGGAAGCATCCCAGGTGACTTGAGCTAATTTCTTCCTACGGCGTCTCTCAAGGTTGATGATGCAGCGAGAACACACGGGCAAGGGAGGATGTCTGTACCACCTGTGAAGCACCTGCCGAACCGTACATGGGAAACACATAACAGAGCGGCACAGGCCAATCCATCTGGGCTTTAGAAATAGATGGCGATGTTTAAGGCTCTCCTCCAGTCTGGGTGCAGCTGGGGCCAAATGGGCCCCTGGTGCAAAGCAAGCAAGCAAACAAGAAACCAGATTGGCCTCCTTATATTTTGACAGCTGAGACCCCAGATGTGCCCAGACTGCAGCAAGGATCCCAGGGTCAGCAGCCACCTGCATTGTCCAGAAGGACTCTGCTTCACGGCCTCCACCTTGCCTCCAGTTCTAGCTCTACAGAGATTTCTCCCCTGGGGCGCTTGAGCTCCAACAAGGCGTCTGGCTGCCACTGCAGTGGGGCAGAAAGCTGCCAGGCCTCTGGCCTCCGGGAAGCAGAGGCATGATCAGTGCCTCTCTACTGAGAATGCGCCTCCCCTAAGGCCCGTGGAGAAAGCCACAGCAGAGGAGCAGGAAGGCGTGGGGGGAAAGGGACGGCCTCCTCTTCAGCTGTGTTCACATCTAAATTTTAATCCAGCTTCAGCCCACTTTCAGAGTGGGATAATGCATTTGAGAAAGTGGCAAACTCTGTGCCTTCAGCTTTATCTAACTCAGAAAACCCACCTTTGGGTTAGATAATGCAGAAGGACCAAGATGAGTCCTTTTGCTGGTGCATTCTCTCACTCTGAAAGCGGACTGGAACTGGGTTAAAATTTAGGTTACGAATGCAGCATTCGCCTTCCTCAACTACTAGCATGTGGAACTGCTTGGAGCGTGGCTGAGAGGGTCCCTCTGTCCACACCACCCTATCCTACATCTTCCTCAGCCCTGGCCTGCAGGCTGCTACCGCTGAGGGGTTTTCCAGCCATCGGCATTTCACCTTGAAAATATTAGAAGCCATAGCTCTGACCTCAGGTCCCAGAGGCTTGATCCCTCCACGGCCACCTGCACTAGGGACGTGCATGAATGGGTCTTTGAGATTTGATTAGTAACAAAACAAGTGTTGGCAATCCCTTTCATTCCAATAGATCCCCTTTGAACAGGGTAGGATTCTATTCAATACATATCTGATACGAATGAATACGTATCCGAGACGAATCCCATAACAAATCCGCACTCTGAAAGCATCACATCTGACCTGAATCCACTTTTAATCCGCTCTCAGTCCATGTTGAATGTGCTCTGGCTCCCTTGCAGATGAATGGTGCAGCTGCTCTCCCACCTCCCCAGTTGAACGAATATCCGAAACATTCATATTCGTACGAACGTTGATGTGCAAATGTTGTAACATTTGATTCACGGATGAATCTCTGAATTCATCTGAGCAACTAATGTTACCAATATCTGTGCACATCCCTACACGGCACCCCCTTGTTCGCCCCCAGTCTCCAGCCTCATCAGCTTGGAGGGTGCTGAGCTCCCGTCCTTTCCTCCCCCTGCAGAAGACGGCTGCTTCGGCTTGGAAAACCACGTCATCTGCAAAGGCAGGCGCTGCCCTATCTCGCCTTGTTACCAGCAATGCAAAGAGAAAACACAACTGACTGATAGTTTTGTAGGGGGAGCAGAAATCCAAGGCAACTGGTGCATTGAAATTCATTAGACAAGTTGTTTCTGGTCACTAGCTCTCGCGCACAAGGCCTCCCGCTTAATAGACTGCGTTTCTGATCCTAACCAACGTTGCCGTCGTATTATTTCTGGGGTTTAGGCAAGGAGGATGCGATGGGCGAAGTCTGAAGGATGCATGATAATTGTCCCAGGCTTGTGGGCAATTCTCCTTTCCTTTGACATCCTCTGCGCCACCGCAATGTCAGGAACATGCAGAGCGTTCCGGGAGCGTCCAATTTCAGCTGATGTTTTGCCCCCGGGGTTCCCAGTTCCAATCAGAACAGTCGGAGTTGAGCCCATCACTTTTCATGGTTCCAGCTTCCTTCTGAGATGCTGCTGCCGCCGCCGCTGCTGCTGCTCTTAGGGCTGCCGTAATTAAATCATTAAGAGATCCCAAACTGCATCTGGGGTTAATTTCGGCTCAGAAAAAAGCTCCGTGCCATCAGAGCATTGGTGTTCTCCATCTCTCCTCCTCCTCCTCCTCCTCCATCGCATTCCTTGCCCATTCATCATTGGTCTTATCAAGCACTGAATTGCTTCTTCTACAGACATCCTGAGTTTGAGAATTCAAAATAGGAAACATTTTTGCAAATCCCCGGTGGATATCAACTTAATCCTACAGAGATTTCCAAGAAGAGAGGAGGACAAATAGAAGAAACATTGTAATATGGACACTATGTTGCCTGCAATTTCCTCATAGGTTGCCCTTGTGGTGGGAGAGAGGTGGCTTCTTTAAGGGATCTTTTGAGACTCTGGCTGTGGTCACACCTAAGAAGAAGAGTTGGCTTTTCTACTCTGCTTTTCTCACCCATTTAAGGGGACTCAAAGCGGCTGACAAACCTTCTGTTCTTCTCCCCACAACAACACCCTGTGATTTGGGTGAGGCTGTGAGAGCGCAGAAGAGAGCTCTGACTAGCCCAAGGTCACCCATCTGGCTTTATGGGGGAAGGCAGAATCAAACCCAGTGTTCCCAGATAAGCGCCCGGCTCCCTGACCACTAGACCAAACTGGCTCCAGCTTCAGTCCACCTTCAGAGCGGGAGAACACATCAGCAAAGTGACCAGTAATTTCCTTTCCACATTCTCTGTCCCAAAGGAGAATTTTCTGAGTTATTAACACTGAAAGAAAGCAGCTCATCGCCTTGCTGATGTATTCTCTCACTCTGAAAGTGGAAGGAAGCTGGATTAAACCTTAGCCTAAACGAAGATAGCTCTACCTGTAAGATATTGACTGCACTTGCGTCCAGGACTCTCTGCTGTTGAGTGGGCCGCGTATCGTGGAATGGTGTTGCTTTGTACGCAGCTGATGTGAATTGCTTCTGGCGTCAAGAATGTTCTGCATTGGGAGTTCAGAGAACAGTTGGCCTCTCCCGGTTCGTGTTTTTAAATTAATCAGGCCTGAAATAGAAATCCTAATGAGAGAGCGTAGCAGCTTTGCAGAAGTGTGAAGGCTTGTTTGAAAGCACGTCTGACTGAGTGCTGGGCGGCAGCTGTGTGCAGACCATGGCCCAGACCAGAGGCTGTTTACCTGCTGCTTCAAGCACGGCTATTTTGAGAGGAACGCAGAATGTCCTGGCTGTAGGATTTTCCCTTACTTAAAGAATGTGCTGGAATCTGCCCAGAATCAGTCAGAAGTTTTGCTTTCTTTCCCCTTTCTTAGAAGATCTGCTGCAGTTCGGACTATTGCTAGTGGCCCAGGGTGTTACAGGTAGCAAGGGTGAAGGGAAAAGAGGGTTGACATCTGCAGTAGACACTGGAATCTATAGCACCAGAGTCATTATGGGAAACAGATCGTGAACATGAATTTTTTGGTCCCAAGAACCCATCTCTGACTCACCAACACCCTTTTCAGTGCCATTCGTTAAAAATAGGTTCAGCCTAACTTTCCTCTTCTTTCTCTTCTGCCATGTTTGGTTTTGCTGTGAATTCAGAGAGTTAAAAAAAGCAACAATAACAAGAACGTGAGGGGAGCCCTGTTGGATCGGGCCACAGCCCACCTAGTCCGGCATCCCATCTCACACAAGGGCCCAACATTTGCTTCTGGGCATCTCAAGCAGAAGACAAAGGGCAAAACCATCACCTGCTCTCGAATCCCCACAAATGGTCTTTAGAGGCGCCCTGCCTGTCCCACCAACTTAGAGCTAGTAACTAGATGTCCATGAATTTATCCAGTCCTTTCTTATAGACAATCAGGCTGTTTGCTGTCACCATCTGGGCCATCAGGGTTGATCCAGGATGGTTCTGGTTGCTGAGCCGGTTAGGATCTTGGCTTTGCAGCACCTGTGTGTAGCGCCTTCCAGTGCCACCATGGGTCAGTGTTTACCAGTGTTTTTTTTCAATTGTAAGTTCTCTGTGTTTAATCTCTCCTGAACATCGCTCCAGCAAGTCCAAACCTTCACAGGTCCATGCACCCTATCCGTCAGTTTGGACTATATAGCATGTGAAAGTCACATGTCTAAAGATGATCTTCTGACCTTCTCTGCCTTTTTCCTCCCCATGCAGGTCTTTCATCAGCTGTTCTGGAAGTTCATGCTGGAGCAAAGTCAGTGGTGGCTATTGAAGGCCAGCGTGCCACCCTCCCTGTCTGGTACACAACGTCCAGTAGCAAAGAACCATTTGTGACGTGGCACCTTGAAAGACCTGGGCCACTTAAGCACTTGCAGGTAACATCACAGCCAGAGATTTGTCATGGATTGGAATGCTAGCCCAAACCTGAGTTGCCACCATTCATGCCACCCTCTTTCACAACTGGTAGACTAGGACCAAAAGGACTACGGTGCCCCCTGATGGTGACAATACACCTGTTAGTAGCGGTGCGCCAAAATACACCAAGAGTATCTGTTGAGAAAGAGGGGTGTGAAAAATTGGGAACATGATTATCAAAGAAAAGCAACAACCAACTTAAAGATGTTTATCTCAACACCAACACAAAGGTGTTGACTCACAATGTATATAATGACAAAATGCCTATATCAAAAGATAACTATATAGAAAAAACACCTGAAAAATAATCTCCTGAAGAAGACTGTGTAATGATATCTTTACTTACATATATAAAAAATCTCTGCCATTTGATATAAAGGGAAATTTACACAAACACTAATTTCTGTATAGACCAAAGGTCCATGACGGATATATGTATCAAAACTTGAAGCTGGATGTGTGCAAAGGGCCAAACACATTTCGACCTCTTCCTCAGTGGCTTCTAATGAGTTCTTGCCAGCGTGATAGTCACTTATCAGTTCAATAGCCAACGAGGATACCAAAGACAAATGAATAAGCATATCTACAATTCAAGGTGTTAACTTTAACCTACGAGGCCCTAACTGACTTGGGCCCCAGATATCTAAAGGAGTGTCTACCCTCATATTAACCTGCCTATGCCTTAAGATCTGGAGGGGAGGCCCTCCTGGTTGTCCCACCACTCTCAGAAGCAAAAGGGATGGGCACCCGGGAGAGGGCCTTCTCAGTGATGGCTCCTAGGCTATGGGAATAGTCTCCCTCTTGAGTTGTGTTAGGCCTTTGTTTAGGAGGACAGTGAGGATGCATCTCTTTGCCCTGGGCTTTGGTTAAATGGGGAGATACTTTTCTCTTCCCACTGGCAGATGCTCTTATTGTTTTAATGTTTTAATGATGTTAAATGATGTTTGATTTTAGATGTTGTTACCCATCCAGAGACCTCTGGGTAGAGGGCGGGATAAAAATGTAAATAAATAAATACACTTATATGAGTATATTGGATAAAGTGAAGGGAGGATGAGCAGACAGACGGAGGGACGGACGGACAGACACATCCATCCATCCATCCATCCATCCATCCATCCATCCATCCATCCATCCATCCATCCATCCATCCATCCATCCATCCATCCATCCATCCATACATACATACATACATACATACATACATACATACATACATACATACATACATACATATGGAGAGAGATCAACCCTGTGGAAACTGTCTCAAAAATGTTCGACACAGTTATATATTCTGCACAATTCCCATGTTTTGATTTCAGTAGATGATATAGACCTTCAGGCATTGCTTAGAAATAAGAGGCAGGTACAGGTGATGTTGCCTCAGCGAAAGGAGCATTGAGTCCTTCACCTGTCTTTCAGATCTTGGTCTATATGGATAAAACGACAAAAGTGGAAGAATCCGACCTGAAGCGTCGGGTTGGCTTTGCGTACCGCATGCCTAGTAAGAATGTCTCCATTGTCATTAACAATACCAAAGAAACCGACTCTGGACAATACATGTGCACTGTTAACCTTGTGGATGACAAGAATGGGAAGAACATTGGACTGATCAACCTCACAGTTCTAGGTAACTTGATCCTTTATTCACAGACTTCTTTGGGAGAGCTGGAAAGACGGCGTTTTAGGGGGGACCTGATTGAAGTACATAAAATCATGCACAGTATAGAAAAGGTGGATAGAGAACATTTCTTTTCTCTACCACACAACACTAGAACCAGGGGGCATCTATGAAGCTGATGGGTAGGAGAGTCGGATCCAACAAAGGGAAGGATTTATACACCCAGAGGGTCATTGCTCTATGGAATTTACTATCAGAAGAGGTGGTGACAGCAACCAGCTTGGATGGCTTTAAGGAAGGGTTAGACAAATTCATGGATGACAGATGTGTCAATGGCTGCTAGAATGGATGCCAAAGTACATCTTTCAGGCTGGGGGGACAAGCAGGAGGCCTCTAGGGCCATTTGCTGGGATTGGAGAGCAGGAGAAGGTTTGCCCTTGTCTCTGCTTGAGATGCCCATGTGCATTTGGTGGGTCAGGATGCTGGACTAGATGGGCTGTGGGCTGATCCAACAGGGCTCCTCTTATGTTATGTTGAGTACTTGCCCAAGACAATGGGGCAAGTAGTTAGTGCCAGCCTTTGTTAAGTGCTAACATTTCGGGCGGATGTCCTCTTAGCCCTAGCCTTTCAGGGACAATTGACAGCAAAACTTGTTGATTGATCTTCCTGGTCTGGTGCTTAAAAGGGAATTTTAGGACCTCCCCCACCCACCCACCCATCCACATGCGCCTTATAACAAACTACATCAGGCAGAATCCCCTCTTGTTCAGCATCTTGCAATAAACTAATAAGCATAATTAGAACACTGGGCCATAAAGCAGTAGTAAAACACAAGGCAACTATGCATGAAAGGAGAGGAGGCAGAAAATTCCTGTGTTCCAATCGTTCTCTCCATTTTGCTGTGGGAGCTGAGCAACTAAGAATAAATTGTTTCTGTTCTGGGGCAGAGAGAGCCCATAAAATTCAGGCAACAGAGGCACAGACTGAGACAAGATAGTAAGCAGAAAGCAAGATGCAGTCAGCCTTTCTCAGCACAGTTTTGTTTATGCACAGGGCATAAAATGTAAACACACCCAGCCCTTTGAACAACACAGATCTGTGCTATGCCCAATGGCGTTACCAAAAGCGTTGCTGATCATGCAGACGCTTTCCCTAACCCAATTTCCATCACGCCGTGGGGTCAGTATGGAGCCACCATGTTATATAAAAGGCTGCTGCCTTCAATATCAGAGCATCCAGAATTTCAAGAGAAGGGGTGCAAACCCTGCTATCTGTGGCCCCTTATTTTTAGTTCTCCATGTCTCTGTGAGGAAGGGGTGAGACCTGTAATTAACTTGCCCCAATTGTTATTCTGTGATGCTACAATTCACGTGGAATTGCTGGATCCCTTAATTTTAGTGCGCTCCACATGTGTGCCACCCTTTTTCCACACACAGTCAAAGATCTGGATCTTCAAGATCCGGATCTTTGAGATGGGGTCCTCCTGGAGATCCAGGTCTTCAAGATGTCTGAAGACCCCACTGTGGACACCTTTAATCAGGTCCACACAAAATCTGGATTTAAGGGCCTGAAGGACCCATTAAATCTGGATTTCCCCTGCCTTCGTGGGGACAGGGCCTTGCAGATGGGACCTTCAGTGGGGTCCAGGTGGGGACAGGGCCTTACTGATTGGTACCAATAAGGTACCAGTCGGGTTCCTAATGGGGTCGTAGAAGGGTTCTAAGCCCTAGTGGGAAAAGGCTCTCTGTGTGTGTGTGTGTGTTAACTTCCTTGTTTTGCAGTCCCACCAACTACTCCGAAGTGTGACATGCGCGGGAACCCACACATTGGTGGAAATATTACCATGACCTGCAATTCCTCTGGGAAGCCTGCCCCTATGTACCGCTGGAGGCGCACCGGGCCCAACTCCCAGGTGTTCTTTGCACCTACACAAGGTGAGTGAGACATCCGTGCCATTCCCTGGCAAGGCCAAGCTCTAGGATGGAAATTTCCACTTTGAGAGGCCACAAGTTTAAGATGATGTGGTCAAAATCAAGCCATTTGGTGAGAAGAGAGAAACCTGAGTCAGGGGTATGGGAAAGATACTTGGGCTGGAAAGATGGAGAGGGCTTCTTCTGAGGGGAGAATGTCAGTAACCAGAAAAGGGGGGTCCCTGCAGTGGAATGGGCTCCTGACAAAGAATGCAAGAAGCCCCCCCCCCCCATATAATGCAAACTGGGACTGTGATGGGCTTGGCACTGATGAGGAGCGTGTGAGTAAACCTGGCAGGGAGGAAAGGACACAACAGCCAGATCTAAATAGGTGCAAAGGGATGTACTGATGAAAAGAATAAGGGCAATAAGGATACACATGTTAGAAAATCTGTATTCATTCGAATAGATACTCTTCAAATGTGGTAGGATTCTATTCAATACGAATATATTCATACGATACGTATCCGACACAAACAAATATGTATCCGATGCATATCCCATAACAAAAAGCATCAGATCCGACCCGAATCCACTTTTAATCCCTAAAGGGGAATGGTATAAGGTGTGTCTGGAGGATGGAAATAAGATGTGGCCCCGAGGCCCCGTGTTTCACTGTTGGGTGTCCATTTTGCAGATCTGATGAAGGGCGTCCTGACCCTGACGAATCTCACCGCGGAGATGTCTGGCGTCTACATCTGCAACGCTTCCAGCAATGCCGGCTACTCCAACTGCAGCATGAAGCTGGAGGTGAACCCGCGTAAGTGTCGCCTCGGAGCCACGAGGCCCCCGAAGTCAACTGGACGGGGACTCTTGGTGGAAGCCAGAGTGATTAAAATGCAACCAGTGCTTCCATTAGGGGTGGGCAAGAGACTCTTTAAACGTTTGCAAACCACCACGGCAACCTCATTGGAAAGCCCAGCGCGTATACAGGGTTTGACCCCTTCCACTCGGCTCCTGGAGGGCTTGCTGGCCCTCACCTGGCATCGTGAAACCTGGGGAGAAGGACAAAGTGCCACAGGGGCATCTCAGTTTCCAACGCTGTGACTCAACCTATACATCAGGCTGCACTTTGCTCCTCTTCTGCAGACTCCGCCATGCCAGGTGGGTGTTGGGAAGTGCCAAGAGGCTGGAAGAGGTGGGTTAGGCGCCTCCCAAGACTCTCCGATGATGGCGGGAGGTTCTTTCGAGCATCTCAACGCAGCCCTTTGCTCCCCTGTCTGCTTCCCAAGTTCCACCTGCTTCTCCGAGGTGCCTTCGGCCACAGGTGAGCCAATCAGCTGGGGGAGAGTGGGAAGCCGGTCCCGCCCGAAAGAGCCTCTTTCGCCGCCCACCATCGGCAGCCCTGCCTCCACCTGTCCGTGACTTCCCTGATCTTCACTCTTGTGGATCCCTTTCCAGCCGTGAGCGCAGCGGTGGTGACCGGTGCCGTCGTGGGAGTCGCCATCGGCCTTGGCCTCATCGTCCTCTTCCCGCTGCAGATGTACCTCTACCGAAGGAAGAAGAAAGACGCGCAAGAAGAGATGGCCAATGAGATCAAGTGAGAAGCCACCTGGCCCAGACAGAGCTTTCCCAGAATTCCACGCCCAGCACTCCTCGCCTTGCTGGGCTGGCACAGAATGCTGGAAGTGGAACAGCAGGCGCCGTAGCATGAAGGCAACAGGAGGGTTGCCTTTTGAGAGCCTTTTCCCCGCAAGGATGCCCCTCTCTGCCCCAGTTCCAGTAGCTGGCTGCTGGGGATTTGGGGGGCAAAGATAATCTTAGCCCTAACAGGAGGTCCTGGGTTCAGCTTCTGACATTCTTTGTTGTTTCTGGGTACCACTGGGCCATGGCCCAACTTCTCTTTGACTGCCTTGTAGGGATGCGGACAAATATTCAAAGGTATTTGAAATTCGACTGAATTTGCTTGAATTTTGACGTTTGAATGTCAAAATGAATATCCATAAATTCACATTTAAACAAATTTCGGATCTATTTCTTTGAATTATCCAGACAGCCACATGTGTACAGGTTTGTACATGATGCATACTTGCAGATTTGCGTCTTTCCCGCATCCATATGCATTTGTATGGATCTGTGTGGGACACAAATTGGTTGCATACGGGATAACTACGGGATGCATACGGCTGTGTATGGATGCGTTCAGATGCATACAGGCACATACAAATGTTGTTGACATTCATAAGTGCAAATTCGAATCGGATTTGGTGAAATCGAATCCCCGAAATTGCACCCATGGGCTCCCCTACTCCGTAAGCACTTTCATGGGCACCTCTAGGGCAGTTTTCTTGGCAAATACAGCAGTGGTTTCCCATGGCCTATTTCTGGGGGGGGGGGTCTGGGGAGCGAACCAGCAACCTGCTCCTCTCCAGACAGGTCCATTCAGAGAGGGTTTCTGACCAAGGGAAATAAGCACAAAATGCGGGGCTAGGATTGGGAGTCACTTGCCGGCTTTGTCTGCCCCAAGCGCTGATCTTCTTTCCCCACCGTCCCTTTGCAGGGAAGACGCGGTCGCTCCAAAGACGCTTTCCTGGGCCAAAAGCCCCGGTTCCGACGCCGTCTCCAAAAACGGCACTTTGTCGTCCGTGAACACCACCCGGGACCACAGACTCTACCCATCCAAGCCTGCTTCAGACACGGCCTCCGTCCACACCGCTGCAGGCAGCACCGTGGGGTACAAGCCGCCGTTCAGCCACGTCCGGAGCGGCACCCTGACGCCCACCCCCAGCCTCTCCAGCCAGTCCTTGCCCCTCTACTTCCCGCCAGTGGTGAACGGGATCCACTGCCACCATGCCGCCGCTGCCGCTGCCGCGCCAATCCACAGGAACACTCTGCACAGGACAAATGGGGCTCAGCCCCAAGCTCCCCGGCAACAGGATTCCGTTGCCGCACCACAAGGGCTGACGACCTCTACCCTTAACCGAATGGGGGCTGTGCCAGTCATGGTGCCCACGCAGAGCCAGGCGGGGTCTTTGGTATAAAGCCTCGGCGTTGCCCCGTGGCCCTTTGTGGGGCAAGTGACGCTACCAATCACAGGCGAAACCGAGACACGGGAAGCCCACATACAACCCTGCCTACCTGCCTGCTTGCCTTCAAAGAATTCTTGCAGATGCGTCCAGCAGTGGAACGGAGCTCACAGTAATGCCGTCCTTGGGTCCGGGTCACCAGACTTTTTTGTAAGCAGAGGAAATCCTGTGACTTTTCACGACTCCGTCTTGGCGCCCAAATCTCATCCATGCCCTTCAGTGAGCCCGCTTAAGAGCAAGGCCCCACTTTATTAACCTGTTCCAGGAGATCGTTTTACCAGGCAGGTGACTTCCATTCCACTCTGTGACCTCTTCGTCCCGCCTGGGTGGGAAGAAAGTGCTGGGGTGAATCTGAATTCTGCAGGCACCAGGCTTCACAGGGTTAACCCAAAGAGTGCAAGGATACAGCTGCAAGCATTTGGGCTCTCACTTTTCAGAAAGCAAATTTCTAGCCTGCGGGGAGTATCCAAACCCAGGAAGGTCTCCAAAATCAGAGGGAGTTTCCAGTAGAGGGTCTTCATTGCCATGCTTAGTTCATTGGTCATCTGCTAGTAGAAGCAAAACAGGCTTTTCAACCTGAGGAAGCTAACGCACATTATCTTACCTAAGTGGCACCTGCATTGTTTCTGAAAGCAGAATTAGCACTGACTTTGTAGGCATAAAACGTGACTGTGGACAAGATTGCCTTCTATCCAGAGTCCTGGAATTGCTTTGCCAGTGTGTGAGAGGTCATAGAGGGAGTTTCCAGATGCATCTGTTATCAGTCTGGATGGATGGATGGATGGATGGATGGATGGATGGATGGATGGATGGATGGATGGATGGATGGATGGATGGATGGATGGATGGATGGATGGATGGATGGATGGATGGATGGATGGAGCAGGTACCTCTCAGTACAGAAAGCTTTAGAAAGGTGACCAGTGAAAGCAGAGAGCCACAGGTTTAATCTTTGGAATCTTCTTGGAAGAAGGCCATGACAAACTACTCCTGTCTCCTGGCCAGGGGATCTATAGGGCTGTGACCATGCCATCATCTTGCTATTAAACTCTTAGCTTCACTGGTGCATCTTCTGAAATGCCTTTCTCTTCCTTTGCCCCTGATTTGGTTGCAGTGGTCTCTTTTCTGATGAAATGGTCGCCAGGGTGCAAAGAGTCGTCACTTCATGAATGCAGACCTCCCTCTTTCTTTCACCAGCTTTATTTCCAGCCAAGGGCCTTTGATACCAAAGCTTGCAAATAACAAGGGGGCTAAAAAACAACAATGACACCCCCACCCCCCGCTTTCCTTGCTCTAAGAAACTCTGGAAATGTGCCGGTTTCACATGGGCCAAATCTCATGAGTTTTGAGGTATGGCTGTACTGATATGAAAGCAGAAGCCTAGGGATGGGGAGAGTCCTGGCTCAGAGCAGCGCATTAGTGTGGCGAGTTTTGCACATGTGCGCATGTGCACAGATGCATGCACACATATGCGCACACAGAGAACGCAGGGTGAGAGTCCTTGTGTCTGTTAGGTCAGCAAATCAAGGATGGCAGATTAGGACATGCAGGCTGTGTGTTTGGCACATCTGAAGCCCCCGATACAGCACCTTATCATGACTTGGGAAAAGAGCTTAATAACATTATTTTTCCGGGCTATGAACTGCTCTGATCCCCAGTTACATTCACTAAAGATCACAAACAGGTCCAGTGCAGAAACTTTCCAGAGTTCTAGAAAAAAACTCCTCTCTGAATGGGAAGATCTCTCCAGTTAACAAAAAAGAGTCTGGATGGGCAGATCATGGGAGCTGCAGGAAAATAACTTCCCAGGTCTCCCTATCTAATTGGCTTCTTGGTCCACAAGAGCCAAAGGCGGTTGCCTCCCCATGCAATTATTCTGGAACGAGCAGAGGCTGAGCAAGGGCCCACCTGGAGCTGGCCTTCAGAACAGCCCTGGGACGGCAAAATGGCTCATTTATCACAAAGGACAAACCAGCTGGTCACAAGGCATCATTCCTGCCTGGAAAGGGAACTGCTCAAAAGCGACACTTCCCCAGACATGGGAGAATAACGTTTTTCTAATCTTTGGTTTTATCGATGGCAAATTCATGGGTGCATCCTTTAAACAGGTCCTGCTGATCTCGGCTTTTGTGATATTTTCAGCCACCATTTAAAGACTGACCAATAACGTGGTTCCTTCCAGTACTCACCCCTATCCATGAGACAGGTTAGTCTGGGAAACTTTGGTCTGTCCCAACCCCCCCCCCCAACCTCATCCCATGAAGGAATTTGAATATGATTTTTTTTTCCTGCTTCCAAAACAATCACCTGGCGACAACCCCAAGAATGAACCCTGATCTTCCAAAACCTAACCTGGATTAAAATGAAGTATTCCAGACTTGGTTTGGCAGTCACGTCCTTATAATCACCTAATAAAAGAAGAGGTATAGCTGTAGGGCAGTGGTGGAGATTCCCTTCCTGTACAGAAGGTCTCTTCTTAAGGTGGCAATGGCAAACTAGTTCTGTGTAGTTGCAAAGAAAACTGTGTGAGACAGCAAAGGAAACCAGCGGAGACCTCTTTCTGTTAATTTACCACCATACTGTTCACACGGCCTCAAAAACTCCTGCAATGCTCTTTCCCGGTCTGGTGGTCTCTAGATACTTTTATTTAGAAACCCAGGGCACAGGTTGGGACGAATAGGAATGGAATTCCAAACTATGTGGAAAAAAACAGGTTCACCAAAGGCTGCCTTTCACCATGATTTGGGCAAAATCTGCCTCCAGGCGACAGGAGGGATCTTCTTTAGATCTTGCCATCGGCTCTTGCCACCCCTGCCATATACAGGAGGCAATCCTGGGCACTTACTTTTGCCTGCCACCTCCTTGCATTACTGTTCCTGTTCCAAACACCCGGATGCTAGCAAATCAGCCAACCCACTTTCCTTTGTGGTTTTCCCTTGTGCTTTGCTAGCATCTGGGTGCTTGGAACAGGAACAGTAACGCAAGGAACTGGTTGCTGGAGATAAGCAATAGTAATTTTAGGAATCCCAGCATCGTTCCTGGATCTCCCACAACAACAATGTTGCAGGATATCACCTTGATATCTTGGGATTATATATTGGATATGCTCATGAGTGTGTGTGCCACTTATCTGGAGGCACCCTTAGAGCACTGAGTCTTTGGTTTGAGTCTTCTGCCCCCTTGTGGTATTCACAGGAAACACACCTAATCAATTATCCTACCTAAGGTCCTGCTGTGAAGCAAAGCGCGCCCTGCTGCATCCATATTGCATTTGCATTTTCCCAGAAGAAGGTTGCTTGAGCAGCATGTATGAACCATTATTATACCCTTTTATCAGAGTTTCCTAACAGTGGATTCTCTAAGGGCGCCTTGAGCATCTGAGTGTATATTGTGCAATTATTATGTTTATTCAATGGACGACTTTTTGTCTTTCGTTTCTCTTTATGAAAATAGGTGTAACAAATAATTTATACTTATAGGCTATTAACACATCTGTGAATCAGACTTGGGTCCTCTAACAATTTTCATGATGAGTATTCCCCCCCCCTCTCTTTTTCAATGGCTGGAAGATTATTCTCTTGCGTTGGAAGATAAGAAGGCACTGAAATATTTTTATGTACAGTTTCAAAATGCATTATTTTTTAATAAATGACCATTAAAAGTTATTTGTTTTTATATTAGATGAGGAAAGTGTGTGTTTCTTCCAAGGAGGGATGGGTGTAAAAGACGTCATCTATTAAGCAATTAATTAACTATTTAAGAATCGCTGTTTTAAAAATAACAGTGGATCAGGGGCCAGACGTCTTTTGTAGAATGGCCGGATGCAGCAACAGATGAGAAGCCTGTTTGCTGGGATGTCTCCTGCTCCAGAGGCCTAGGAATGGGAAGATTGTAGGAGTTGGAATGGGATTGCAGTCAGACCAACAGGTCATGTGACCACTTCACACCTAGGGCCCATCTACACCTAAATTTTAATCCACCTTCAAAATGAGGAAACACTTCAAAGAGATACGTTGCCTTTGAATTGCATCCAACGTTCAAACAAGTTTGCAAAAATTAAAAACAACATTGCAATGAAACAAGAAACAAAAACTGACTAAGAAACAGGGACGATTTGCAAAGATCTTATTCTGGAACTCGCTTAGCAACTGGAATCTTATGAAAAATGAAACTGGAAACCAACCGGCATTTCTTTACGCACAACCCAGTTTCTAGCACTGCCTCACAGAGATAAAGTCACTCATGTTCCCTATGGGTAATCATGATACAGATAGGCCAGGTTCCCACGGGGCAATTTAATCCAGATTTAAAGCAGGGGTTTATTTTAATCAGCAGCAAGGTCTGGTGTGTGTGTGTGTTTGCATTCCCACTGTTAGCTTATAATGCAGACTCACAATGGAGGAACCCCTCCCCTCCCTCCTCCCCTCAGTAGAACCCCTTCCTCATGCAGTCAGGAACTGGGCACTGTCTTGCCCTGACTTCATCAGGACTGGCAATTCAAACCCCACTCCCTATATAAGCCTGTCCCCAGTTCAGATCATGGAGTCTTTTGTTCACCGCTTCTTCAGCCGCCATAGCGCAGCTTCTTTTTCATGTTAACAAGGCAGTAGAAGATTAAAGATCACTTTCCTTTTTTATAATGGTGTTTTACGATAGAATGGTAGATCAGAGTAGTGTGAAATGGCAGGGAGGAGGGAAGGAGGGAGTGAAGTAGGCAGGCTTTTACACAAGAGCTGACAGAAAGATGCCAATTTGTTGTACTGATCTCTCATTACAATGTTATTCTTCACCTCCCTCCTCCCTTTTAGCCAGCCTGATTCTCTCAGCACGTAATGGCAGATAGCCAGGGGAAGAGAGGGCAGAGGAAATCATGGCTTATCATTGGATCAGGGGGAGCTGAGAACACCCCTAAAGCATGGTTCTCCCCCCCAAAACCTGCTTGCATTCCCATTGCTAAATAGTGAGGATTATTTCTAAATCCAGCAGTGAGACGTCTTTGGATCCCAATATAGATAATCTGCATTTTGGGACCTTTAATCCTTGGAAACCGCAGATTCTTTTAAAACTTTGGGAACAGTGAGCGCTCAAAACGATTTCAAAGTTTTTTAAATCTTGAATGAGAACACACCCATAACAAACCATCCCTAGTAAGCTTCAAACAAATGCTTGTAAAAAACCAAATGCCATGGTTATTTACAGTAAGGGATAACTTTTATTCCCATCTGTGCCATGGACCCTCCCTGCTTCACACCTGGATGGCTGACCCAAAGCCTTGCATGAGAACCCCAAACAAAGTACCTTCTCACTCTGAGGTCTTCGGACGCCCTTCCTAAAACAGCTTTTGCACAGGTATATATTCAGCATCTTGCTTTCAACTTATCTAAAGAAAACAGTTTCATCTGATAGTAATGGGGTGGGTGCACCTCAGTTCTTTGGCAGTTCTGTTAATAATTAATCTCCTGGTCTGATAGTCGAAAGAAGCTTTTTGTGGAGCAAAAAAAGAAAAAGTTTCTTTTTTCATGTTTCCAGCCAGGCCATTTGATTTGATACGAATTGAATGCAAAAAATAAAAAATAAAAAATCCATTTGACCACATCCCTACACTGTATGTATGTTTATTCCTATATTGCCCTCTCCATGGCTGTTTACAACTAAGAATAAACCAAAATATTAAACCACAAGCAAAGTAAGGTGCCAGTAAAAACCTCAAAATACATCCTAAAGTGCTACTGAAGTACAAAGTTCTGCAGCCGTAGCAAAGCATTCCACCTGCATGGGCAGGACCAGTTGCTCCGGTCATCCCAAGGTTGCCCCTCAACATCCAAGAGCAAATCTGGAGCAGCCCCAGTCCCCAGAGTGGCAACAGCAGAGGCAGAGAGACCTGCTGGCCGAGGACACAAAGTAAGGGGAACGACCTCATCTGACTGTCCACACGGAGCATCCTTTAATTTTTATTTATTATTTATTTGCATTTTTATCCCGCCCTATACCCAAGGGTCTCAGGGAGGGTTACAACATATAAAATGAACACATTAAAACTGATAACATATTAAACTTATTAAAACCATGCTAGCATCTGAATGTGGGGAGGAAAAGGCTGTTCCTTTGCTTAGCCAAAGACCAGGGCAAAAAGGCGCGTCTTTAAGCTCATCTAAACGCATAGAGTGAAGATGCCTGATGCACCTCAGGAGGGAGACTATTCCACAATCTGAGAGCCACCACTGAGAAGGCCCTATCCCAGGTGCCCACCTCTTTTGCTGCTGTGAGTGGCGGTACAACCAGCAGGGCTTCCTCTTGAGATCTTAGGGCACCAAGGGCAGGTGTAGGTCACTCCAGCAGCTACTGGCCCATTGCATGGCAGTGGGTCCCAGACAGGTGTGACCTGTCTTTGCTGCAGCCCCAGCCCTCATCCAGTGCAGATTGCCGTGGCCATGCGGATCCTGCCATTTTCCCTTTTCCCTAAAAGATGTGATAGTTTAGCTTGTGTGACCTGGCCCTAAAACACACCTGCCAGATGCAAAGGAAAACACATTTATTCTTTGCAATCAGGAAAGGCTTGGGGCTGCGTTCGGCTGGGTGTTTCAGGGCTTCACCTGTTTGCTTTACCTTGCATATGAGATAAGGAGCCGCCTTGCTTGGTCTCTGTTGCGTTTCAGCTTCATTGTGGAAGTGGCAGCCTTTCACTGAAGAAATGAGCCGAAGTGCCAGGGCTCCCTGGCTTTTCCACTGGCTGGTCTTCATCTTGGTCTTTGGTGAGTCCCCTAAGATTCCTAAAGATGCTCTTTTGGTAACTTAATGCTTCCAAAATCACAAGAATTTTCTGAGCAGGGCGAATTAATAGAATCCAAGAATCGTCTAGATAAGTAACCCCCCCAAAAAAGAGAAAAGAAAAGCCGATCTTGAATACAGAAAGAATGTGTGTGCTGATGCACAACAAGGTTGGTGTTTTTGCACTACCCAAATATTTAATGGGGGATGGGGGTAGTTTCTGCCCAATTTGGGTAAAGGTAGGAGCCACCTTGAGTCAGGCTCGGCTCCTGGTGTCTACAAAGAAAGACGGACTAGGCAAGGTCTACTTTAGGGAGGATGGTCCTCTGTTAGAAATCACAAGTCTCCCTGTAAGGACGTGCTTTAAAATGTAGCTTACCCTGTCTAATGCAACCCTGGAATTTTTCAATAAAAGGATCCTGATTTTCACTGGTAGACCAGGCCTCCTCTCTGTGGAACCTGCTACTTATCATAGAACCATAGAGTTGGAAGATACTCCTAGGGTCATCAAGTCCAAACCCCTGCTCAATGCAGGGCTTCCTAAACCACCCCAGACAGATGTAGGTCCAGCCTCTGCTTGAAGACCTCCAGTGAAGGAGAGCTCACTGCCTCCCTTGGCAACCTATTCCACTGACTGATCAGGACACTGTCAGTAAGTTTTCCTAATATCTAATCTGTATTGACTCCCTTGAAGTTCCATGCCATTGTTTCTAGTCCTCCCATCTTGTGCAAGTGAGAATAGGGACGATCCCTCTGCACCATGATGGCCCTTCAGATACTTGAAGACCGCCATCATGTCTCCTCTCAGTCTTCTCTTCTGCAGGCTGAACATCCCTAGATCCTTCAACCTTTCCTCGTAGGACATGGTTTCCAGACCACTCACCATTATAGTAGCCCTCCTTTGGACTTGCTCTAGTTTGTCAATGTCTTTTTTGAATTGGGGTGCCCAGAACTGGACACAGGACTCTAGATGAGGTCTGCTACAGAGTTGTGACCACCGCAAAGTGCAAAAAACGGCAACAGGGTGGTGACAAAAATAATAATAAATCAGGTCTGGAGAGCCACTGAACATAGTCAATGTGACTGAGCTACATCAGTAACCAGAAAGTTATTGATCAAGCCATAGGACCAAAGACCTTCAGGTATAGAGCAGGATAGAAATGCAAATAAATAAATAAATAAATAAATAAATAAATAAATAAATAAATAAATAAATAAATAAATAAATAAATAAATAAATAAATAACCTCATTCTTTTCCTGCCTCACAGGCCAGAGCGCATGTGTGGAAGTAACAGTGCCCAGTGATCCAGTAATGCAGCAGAGAGGCTCAAACGTGGAATTACCCTGCTGTTACAAAACATCTGTTGATAAAAATTTCATGCTGGAATGGAGATTTGCCCCTGGGTCAACATCCGCTGACAATGGGAAGCAGGTAAAGGGGCCCAGGGCCACACACACTCTTAATTAAAAGGTTCTTGCCCTTTTATTCTGAGGGTGATCGCAGCATAGGTGAATTTGGAAGGGGAGTGTGTGTGTTTGACTGTGTATGAGCGTAGGGAGAGGAGCCTCCTTCCTTGAGCTTTTTAAGAAGACGGCGACCACCCTGGCAGGCTTCCCCGCACAGGGCGATCTTTTCATATCTTGCCCAGTCCAATCCCATCCTGGGGGCCCCTTCCCCTTTGTTTCGATCACAAACTTGGGAATTCTGACCCTCATTTTTTAAAAATACAAGCCTGCTTTGCGCTCCTGTGATAATGCAATAGATCCTATTTCTTCAATTACTCTCTGCTGCTTTTACGATAAACAGGGAGAGATTTAAAAATTACACGGCCAGAAAAGCACTGTTGGGAGAAGCAGCAAGAGAAGCAAGAGTATAAACGGTGCAGTTCTAAGGGCAAAGTGGCTTCCCTTCTTCCTTCAGCAACCAGCAGGGGGAACAAGGTTTCCTTGCGAAGAAAGCGGCTGAGATGTGAAAGTTCTCCAGCAGCTTGAGGAAAAACGGCAGCTTAAAGCCTCGCCTTTTTCTACTGAATGGCTGCAGAGGTGGATATGCCCCAGCTGCCTCTGTTTGGGAGCACAGTCCCCTCACCCCAATGGTACCCTGTGTGACCACTGAGTTTGCCCTCAGCACAACACAACTCCAAACAAGCCCCATTGACACTATTGACTGACAGAACTTTATCGTACCGGAATGCAGGTGGTGGAGAACTAGAACTGTGCAAAGGAGACCCGGGGAGGAAACATAAAAGGTGTGAGCAGAGCAGCCCGAATTGAGGACAATCTGAGGACTGATTATTGGGGATTGAGTGTAAACAGGATTAGGACAGCTTCAATTCAGTTTCTTAATGGGATGATCTAGATCAGCCAGGTGTGATCATGGCCTTGGAAATGGCTACTAAATCGGACGCCTAAGTACATCCTCTGAGCTGGGAAGACAGGCAGGCCTAGTGGTTAGGGAACAGAACTCTTATCTGGGAATACCAGGTTTGAGTTCCCTCTCCTCCACAAAGCCAACTGGGTGACCTTGGACTAGTCACAGCTCTCCCTTGATCTCTCACAGCCCCATCTACCTCACAGGGTGTTCTGTTGCAGGGGGAAGAGTTGAAAGCTTTGTCAGCTGCTTTGGGTCCCCTTAATGGGTGAGAAAAGCGAGATAGAAAAGCCAACTCTCCTCCTCCTCTATAGGCCATTTGCTGGGATTCAAGAGCAGATGCAGGTTTTGCCCTTGTCTTCTCCTTGAGATGCCCAGAAGCCAATGGTGGGGCACTGTGTGAGACAGGATGCTGGACTAGATGGGCAGTGGCTTGATCCATCAGGGCTTCTCTTATGTTCTCATATTCCTATGAGAGTCAGACGTTCAGTCCCTAGTGTTTCTCCAGAAAAAGACAATGGCAAACCACTTTGGTATCTGCAAGCAAAACTGCATTGAGTCAACGGTGATTCAACAATACCAAACAAAAACAAACTGAATGGGCAAGGCTTTCCAATAAGAAGGTTTCGTTCTTGGTGATAGTTTCAGCTTCAAAGGATAGCATCCTTTGGGTATCTGCAGCTGCAATAAATGATTGACTAATATGCAGGTAGCTTCTGATGAGATGGAGTTCTTCACCCCGTGGAACGTCTCTTCTTTTTCAGGTCCTCTATTTTGTAAACAATGTGTTGTATAAACCAGGATCTCAGGCTGAGCGGCTTCGACTTCTCCAGGATCCACCAACACTGGGTGTGGCCTCCATCCAACTGGACAACGTGCAGGCCTCAGACGCCGGGACCTATATATGTGAAGTGAACAACCCTCCGGATTTCTATGGAACTAGTTCAGGGGTTGTGAAGCTCACGGTTTTAAGTAAATCCCATTTTAATTTTCACACTGAATAGAATCAAGTGTGGGGACATACTATAAACAGCTTATATTTTTCTCCAAACAAGTTCTATTATCCACATGGTTTGGAGATAAGGCAATTTTAAAAAACAGACATGCATTTTCTTTTCTTTTTTTTTAAAGTTTCCTTTCTTAAAGATTTTTGTTCTGTTTTTTTAATCTTGTATGAGAGTAAGTGGACTACAAGAGGAGGGTCCATGAACTCCTAGTAGGGTTCTTGGGGCAAGACCATCCGGATGAAGCCCTGGTGGGTCCCCCCCCCAAACACACATCACCACACAATAATGTCACTGGGGTTGCCGTGTCCCCAGGATCCCAGAGGTAAAGGAGTGGGGAGCTAAGCTGATGTTCTCCCTACAAACTCGGGCCACACACAGAGGTCATGGGAAATTCAAAGAAGGCCACGAATGAGCATGATCTAGCTATTTCCCTTTGTCAGTGGCTGGACCTTCATACCTGCCATTGGAAATGAAGTAGCTTGAAGTCTCCAGAAGGGGGACTTCCTGTAGCTCCTTCCCCCTCAAAGTGGCAAGGGGCAGGCAGGGACACACAAGAGGGCCTATTCTGCGGTGGCCCCCAGACTCTGGAACAGCCTCCCTGCGGAGGTTCGCCAGGTACCTACCTTATACAGTTTTCAGTACCTGGTTATAACATACCTTTGATGTATGATACCTTCCAAGTAGAGATGTGCAGGGATTTCTATCAAATTGAATAGAATCTTTTAAATCTGAATTTAACAAGATTCTATTCAAATTTGCCAAATTTGAATCTATTTGTTTGAAATTTTTATTCGTATGTGCATGTACTCATCTTCCCCACATCTGTACGCATCCCATAGTTATCCCATATGGAACCCATTTTCATCCTGTCCAGATCCGTACAAATGCATGCGGACGCAGGAAAGATGCAGGTCTTCAAGTACGCTTCGTGTGCGAACCACAGTAGACATAGGAATGTCCGGATAATTTGAATGAATAGACCTGAAGTCCAAATTAAATTCAAATGTTTGCATTCAAATTTTGGGACATTCTGTTGGAGTCTGAATGTGGAAATCTGGCACATTTGATCGGATTTCAAACGCCTGTGAATATTCATGCACTTCTAAGAATACTGTATGTCTGCTACCTTTCTATTGTTGTGACCCACCCTGGGACCTCCAGGTGAAGGGCAGGATCTAAACCCTTAAGCTTGCCTCCCCCTTCCCTCCATCAGTGCCTCCGTCCACTCCGGTCTGCAAAGGAACCACTTCTGCTTCGGTGGGCTCAGATGTCACCCTGACTTGCAATGCTGTAGAAGGTGTGCCAGATCCCATTTACACCTGGACCCGGCTGGACCCCAAGGTTTCATTGCCTCTCTCCAACATGGTGCAAGGTAAGCGCGTTCCTTCTCTCCTTGGAAGGATGGCTATGAAAGATATCAATCATAGCCAAGTTGTTGAACCCTCCTGAACCGTTGCTTGGTGCTCCTGGGTTTCATCTAAAGAGCCCAAAGGCTAGCCAAGGGCATTCAAAATCTCCCACCCGCTAGCCTACGCTGCCCCAGAATTCCCAAAAACCTCATGGTCATCTCCTGGCAATGGTTCCAAGGACATCTCTTTGGAGGGGCAGCCTATCCAGAGAGGTAGAATATAGGGCCACTACAGCACTGCTACGGTAGGGTTCCTTTACCTATCATCGCTAATCCCACCAAAGCCCCACTCCCCCTCGCCAAAGGACATTTCCCAAGCACCCTGAAGAGGGCCTTCTCAGTGGTGGCCCCTTGGCTATGGAATAGTCTCCCCTTTATGTGCATAACTCCTTCACTGTACACGTTTAGGAAGGCAGTGAAGACGCACCTCTTTGCTCTGGCCTTCAGTTAAATGGGGACACATTTTTCTCTTCCCACTGGCAGACGCTGTTATTGTTTTAATGAGGTTTGATTTTAGATGTTGTTACCTACCTAGAGACCTCCGGGTATAAGAAGGGATAAAAATGTAAATAAATAATAATTTTACTATTGGCGGAAACCTCAGCACTGGGGTCGCAGGCTTACCAGCAATAGCACTTTTTCAGCTAGTCACTTACCCTCTGGATGGCGCTGCCATTGTAGCTCCATCCAGCACACATGAAAGGAGGCTGGAACAGGCCTCTGAGCACGTGCAGAAGCGCCAGGAAGCACATGCGGGGCCTCTGTAGCCTGGATGGTCGGAAGTGTGCATAAGTTAGTGCGCAAAGACACCACAAGCCATGGTAACTGTGTGTGTGGGGGGGTCAGTATCCCACGTTACCTCATGCCAGCAAGATGGGCAAAGTCATCTCCCTTCAAAAGTGCCCTTGATCAGAGAGTTAAAACGATTCTGAGGATGCCGCTCATCTCCTGCCTTCCTTGTGAAGGTTTCCCAGCGTTTAAACTCTTCCCTAAAGCAAATGGAGATTTAGTGCCCACCCTCTAAGCAGTTTCCTGTGCAGTCTTTGTGTATGTGCAGAGAGGGTTTGCTTTTGCTGCTGCTCCAAACAGAGGGTGGATCTTCATCTGTTTGGGATAGGAAATCCTGCATTGAGCAGGGGGTTGGGCTTGATGACCCTGGAGGTCCCTTCCGACTCTACGATTCCATGATTCTACACACCAGGCACCAACTCCTCCCGATGGAAAATTAACAGCGTTTATAGGGAATCCACAGTTTGTTTGCCTGTGTTGATCTGGAACGGCCTTGGTGTAGTTTTGGTTCTTATCAATAGAGGGTGTCCCTGCCTACCGATCAGTTCTCACTGAGACATTTGGATCCCAGCATTTCATATTCCTACCATGTCAGCTGCAAATTGGGAAGAGTCTTTCTGCCTCAGGCTATCAGTTCCCCTGGCAAGACAGAAGAGCTCTTTGTGAATATGCATTCAAGCACTTAGTCCATCCGCTGTGATATCAGAAGCTAAGCATCGTAATCCCCCCTTGACTGCTTTTGGGGTTCTGCAGGTCTGTCCTATCAAAGTCTTTGCACTGCTATTGGGTCGGACTCGAGAACACAATTATGAAATACTATCCTCAGAGCAACCTTTTCTGGCCCAGCTATTTTGGACTATGACACTTACCAGCCTGCACTGGAATCCCTGAGTGATGTCCTGAAATGCCTACCCTACATTCTTCTTCTCTCCTGCTCATAGATGAAAAGTCAGGGAGTCTGGTCTTGACAAATGTATCGTATGCATTCTCTGGGACGTATCAGTGTACTGCCTCCAACGAGTTTGGACAACATAGCTGCCAGATCACTCTCCATGTGACAGGTAAACACACCTGGATCAGAGTGAGGGTGAAGACAAGATGGGTAAGGACAGCCAGGGATCTTTATTGTGCATTGGGTCAAGCCTATAAGGAACAAAGACAAAGGAGGTTAGAACTGGTGTGCCGTAGTCCATGGGGTCACAAAGGCCACAGTCACACCTGGTGAAATAGTCCATCTTATTAGGAAGTCGGTCTCAAAATGCACCAACTCCAATCACACCCAATACCTGATAATCCTTCCTTGGTTCATCCTCAGTTTGGGTTGCTTGGTTCATGAGTTTCTGTTCCCATCCTGAGACTCCTTTTCAAGACTTTTTTAGATCTCCACCCCGCTGTCTCAACACCATCTGCGCTCCGATAGGATAAATGTTCTGTCACTCAATAGCATGTCATGACCCATTGGACAAATTCATGCAGGATCCACCCACTATAGTCCAGTTCAGCCCCCTTTAGTCCTCTTCCCTGATCACACCCAAAAAAAATGGAAATGGATTAACACTCCATAACACCTTGAGACCTGTAAAAATCAGGAGTCGGGAAAGTCTGATTGAAGGGAGGAAAGTCCACAAATCAAATGGGCAGGACTAAAATGGTGTGAGCAGCAGGGATCTGAAGATGGACTGAAGAAGGATTAAATTGAAGGTGTGACCACAGCCAAAAAGCTGGACACACCTGAACAACAACAAAGACATTTGTAAGGACTGATGATCATGAAAATACTGGGACCATTTGGTGAAGAGGAAGAGTTGGTTTTTCTACCCTGCATTTCTCACCCATTCAAGAGGACTCCAAGCAGCTTACAAACCTTCTGTTCTTCTCCCCACAACAGGCATTCTGTGAGGTAGGTGGGGCTGTGAGAGCTCAGAAGAGAGATGTGACTAGCCCAAGGTCACGCAGCTGGCTTCATGGGGGAGGGAGGAATCAAACCCGGTATTCCTATAAGAGTCAGGCTCTCTAACCACTAGACCAAACTGGAGGGATATAAATTTATTAAATAAATAAACAAAACAAAACAAAATAGCACATGGCTCCCAGACAAATAGAAAGCTTGAGCGTTCCTGATTTCTTTAATTTTAACTTATGTTTTAAAGAATGGAACCCTTTCGCTGATGGCTGGCATTTTCTAGCTCCAGGGGACTATCATGTCTGCCTGCCCGTGCCCGGCCACCTGCTGATCAGTGTTCCACCAACACTTGTGGAATGTGCTGGGTTTGATTACTGCCTCAGCATCCTGTCTTCTGCGTCACCTCCCACTCAGGTCAGGTGGTTACAGTTAATGAGCTCTCCTTCCCGTGGGCAGCGCCCCCACTCACTGGCTCTGTTGCTCAGCTGAAGAGCAGCAAGGAGGATAAATTCCGTGGCATCTGGAAGTGTTTGGAGGACAAAGCAGAGCCGAGGATGCGGGGAAGTGGGTGGAACAGATGAGGGATGAGGTTGAAGGCAAAGGGACTATTTGATCCAATTGGGAGAAGGGAAGAGGAAGGATTCTCTTTCAGAGGGGTGTCGGGGCTTGGGAGAAAGCCAGGCATGCATTGCAAAGATGTATTGCAAGTGCACAAATGTTTCCTTTTTGTATCTGATCTGTATTGAATCGAAAGCAGGGTCAGATTCCTATTCCTATTCGTTCAAATGGATCCCCTTCAAATGCAGTAAGATTCAAATTCAATACGGATGTTCAATCCCATACGAAACTTCATATGAATGTATCAAAACATTCAATTTAAATTTGAACGTCAGTCTTAGAACATACCAACGTTTGATTCAGACTTGAATGTCTGAATTCAGCTGAATTTGTATGGATTCCAAATGTTGCAAATATTCATGGACATCCCTAATTGCAAGACTGGTAGGGAATAGGGATGTTGACGAATATTCGTAATATTCATTACCCATATGAATTTGGCCAAATTCTGACATTTGTACATGAATCGAATGTTACACCATTTGTACATTAACATTCATACGAATAGGAATCTTTTGGAACGTCTGTACAAACTGGAGATACGTATCGGATATGTATCATATGTATGCATTTGTATAGGATCCATTTGCATTTGTATCGGATATTCATATGAATTTGTACAAATATACTTGTATTGAATAGAATCCTACCACATTCGACGGGGATCTATTGCAACGGATACAAATTTTCTAAAATCTGATTTGTTATGAACTGAATGCCAAAACCCATTTGTGCACCAGTTGTAGTAGGGAATATCTTTCAGACCTGCCTTCAGGGTAGCTGGACAAGGTCCTAGGAGGAGAAACGCCAGATGCCCATTGAGCAACCATGTCTTTGAGCATAACCACCTCACAGGATGATCAAGGTAAGGTCTCCAAATGGAGAGGAAGACAAGACTCCTGAATTGTGGCCCTAAACACACAGGGACCTGGGTTTGGCAGCCATTCTATTCAATACAAATCTATGAGTACAAATTTGTATGAGTATCCAGTATAAACACATACATATCCCATACGTATCCATACATATTTGCTACATGTCTGATTCATATAGGAATGTCCAAATTCATACAAATATCAAACATTGCGAATATTTATGCACATCCCTCGTGCTGACGCTTTGGGCAAAAGGGCTTAGAGCACCAGTCGGTGGAAGGGCAGCTGGCGCTGGAAACTGTACATGCCATATGGATCTGCTAATGATCCTTACATCTCACTGTATTCTTGCACCCCAGCTGGGGCCTGACACCTGTTGTGTGTTTTGTGGAATTCTGCCATCAGGTGCTGTTCAGGCTGGGGCAGCCGCAGGAGCTGTCATTGGGGTGATCTTGGCTCTGCTGCTGCTGGCCGCTCTGGTGCTCTGCTTTGTCCGACGCAGAAGGCGGGAGAAAGGGAAGGCGCCCGGATCCGTGTACAGTGGGAACGAAATCAGGTTCGTCACGCCAGCAGGTGGTTCCAAGTCCCCCTTGGTCTCACTGCTTCCTAGCTCAGCAGGCGTGGTAAAGTTGTTGCTTGCTCACCAGGCCGTAAGAATAAATAAAAATAAACCAGTTGTTCGTTCTGTTTCGCCTGGACGTTACAAGCTAAAATGCAAAAAGACACAGTGGCCTTTCTTTACAAGAAGACGAGGTGCGGGTGTTCACATGTGCTGGACAAAGCAAACTGCTGTGAAAAAGAGCCGAATCTACTGGCCTGTTGCTCTTCTTTCCGCCTGCCTGCCTTTCCCAGGAAATATTTTTAAAAATCACTACCAGTTGAAATGTGTGGAAAGAGCCTAGAATAGTGCTTTGTTAGGGTAACACTGCTAGCTGCTTTGATTTACTTTGCGTGATTAATTCACAATTAGCCAAATCTCTCTCTCTCTCTTCTTTCTTTCCCTTTCTCTCTCTCCCCTCTCCCTATCCCTCTGTGTTATGACTGGGAAGATTCAAATAGTACAGTACCATTTAAAACAGTTTTGAAATGTCAGACAAGTTTGATCTTATTAAAATTATTTTAAAAATGAATCAGACTGAGAGCCTGGATGAACTAATGTGTTTAAGTGCCTTTTTATAAAGCACCAGAGGTGAGGACTTTATAAGATTGTAGGATTGTTGCACAATTAAAATGAGGCAGCGAGAAGAACTAGGTACATGCCATAAAACAATGAATGTTCCCTTTGCTTCCTTTGAGGAAAATGGAAACAGATGAAACGGGAGAATGAATGAGAAAGCTTTTGAAATTCAGTCACCCAACAAAGCTCACCAGCAGAGCAATTGTCAGAGAAGCAGGGAGCCATAAGTTGATCCTAAGCATCTCGGTAGAAAGAGGCATGGCAAACTATTTCCATATCCTTGCCAAGAAAGCTGCACTTATGCTTCCATGGAAGCAGCCAACTCTCAGTTTTGAGGACAACCAAAGTTTCCTTTTCCTGGTGTAAATCAATGAAGCCACTTGGGAAACTATGAAAACAATTTCTTCTCTTCCTTTGATATTCTGCCTTTTCTTGACTGGTGGCTCTTCATCAATCTGGGCACGCACCGTAACTGGAAATTGGTCCCTTCTTTGCCTTCACACCAGTTAATTAATTTTCTCTTTCTCTGCTCTACAGGGAGGATGCTACGGCTCCAGGCATCTCTGAGGCCTCCTTGCAGAGAAGAGACAGCACGTCAGACAGCCATCTTCAAGAAAATGGACCCCCCAGGCCGGAATCTGCCAGCACTACCAAATCTCAACTCAATCATTTTCTTGTGTGAGAAGACTCTGAACAGCACAGGAGGGGTGAAGAAAAGGTTGTTTTCGGAGAATGTTTCATCTGAAGATGTCACAATATTCTGTCGTCCTCTGTATGCTTTCTACTTTTCTATATTATGTAATATTTCTGAAGTATTATTTATTGTCTCTGAGCAATGAGATGTACAATCGATCCAATGGCTTGCTTTTTCACTTGTAAGATCTTTGGCTCAACAAATGGTGCCCTCCTTCGGCTTGGCAAAGGTTCTCCCCACAGAATTGGGAGGAAAAACCCTGCTCCACTCTGGGTCGGATCCTAGCTTGCTTAGGGTCTGCTCACACGAGGAGAAGAAAGAAGAAGACCTTTCGTTGATAAAGGCTGCTGCCCCAGATGAGAAAGGACCCAAGCAGCCCAAGTTGTCATACAACATTCCTTTATTAACATTCCATCGTAGTAGAAGAAATCACATGCAGAATCGTTTTCAGAAGGCATATTAAGAAAGACAACAGCACCAGCTTTTGCAAAGTGTGTGGATGCAGAGAAACAAAGAGAGGTACTATTCTACAGGGAGTAAAAGTGGTACTACGAACAAACCATATAGGTCATGGATAGAATGTAGCTAAAAACGGGGGCGTGGTGCATGCAATGAATTCCTCCTAAATCTTTCTCCTTGTGATCTGATTGCTTGAAGTTTTGTTTTCTCCTGTTGCTCCCACAGCCTGGATTGCCTACTGAGCATCTGTGCAGATGTGCAGGCCAGTAGATCCATTGCCTTTCTAGTATGAACACCCTGTGGCCTTTGCAGTGCTACTCTGAAAGGCCGGCACGGAGGAAGAGAAAAAAGTAGGAAAACCTAGGATGATTTCTTTCTTTCTTTCTTTCTTTCTTTGCCGCCAGTCATTTAGATAATCTAGGCCATTCTTTTGAACTGCTGCACTAGAACCCAAATGCCTAAAGAGCCAAGAGTTAAGAGAGTTTCAAGTGAAATTAAGAAAGCAAGAGAGAGGGGACCAGGTGAAAGGAGCAGACTGAGCAGCTGGATCAAGGAGGGATCACGTCCCCCAGAATTTGTCTTGCTTTGAACATTATTAAGCTGCAGCTGAACTTCATGGAGTCTGGCAGGGAAGGGAAGAGAACGCCAGCTGTAGATCAGAGAGGGTCTTAAAGCACAGGCTGGGACAAAATGCGCCTCTCAGGGGCCCTGCGTTCCCTTCTCTTCTGAGTTCCCATAATGCAAGTGAGCAAGGTTACAGGTGCTGTTACAGCTCCTCATTTCTGTCCCACTCAGAAAGGACAGCTGGCTAGGGGTAAATAGCACTGGGGAGGGAACAGAGGGCCAGAAATCTTCAGAGGATGGTGAGAATGCAGAGCAAGGCTGCCTTGGGTCCAGGACCATGGACAGCAGCTCAGCCCCTTCCGGAGGAACCTGAGGCCTAATTGCACTACAGCCTGTAGTCATGATTAGGGGACTTCTGGGGAAAGCGTCTGCACTTGGAGGAGGCTGTTATGGCCTCCAGGGGCCCCCTCCTGCGCAGAGGTTCCCTGTTCATGCACTACCTGTGGAGCACGAAACCGTCCTCCACACCTTTATCAACCTTAACCTTAAGTTCACCTGGCGCGTCCAGGCAGCGGCCCTTTGCATCTCTTCCAGTGCTTTGGGGTCATCTGAGGTGCTGCACAAGCACGCTGGCACCCCAGATGACCATAGACATGGCTATTCATGCGCAGATCATCAGTGTCATCATGGCGACGGCACTGATGGGCACGCAGTCGCGCAGAGTGTCACAGCTAAAATGGCGGCACCCTGAAGAAGACCAGCCCCACAATTGAATCAAGGTAAGTATCTGATTCTGTGTGGGGGAGGGAAGAGGAGCATTGGCTAGCACTCCAAGTGTGAGCACTACTCAATGTCGGTTCACTGCGCTCCTTTCCCGTCCGGTGGATGGGAAGGGATGTGCAAAATCACCTGCTCAATGGCTTACAAGGTGCAAAGAAAGGAGTTTGGTTGCTCCAGCAGCTTGTCTGCTGCTTCTGTGTTCCCAAGCATAGAAACCGTAGAAAGGCATGCCCCGTCACTCCTCTCTCTTGGCTACCCAGAACTCCTTGTAGCCCATGGATCCAACACTAGTGCTAAAATACGAAAGAAGATGGACAGCCAACTCAGCTGTTGAAATGGCTTCACAGGATTCTACATCCATCTTTAAATGCAAGGGCCAGAGGATTGCCGTGACAAGCATTTTGCATAAATACTTGCAGGCTCTGACAGCCAGAACGGGTCCATGCAAGTTGGTGTCTTGAAGGTTGATGGTGGTAAAAAATCTTCCACCATCCCCTGGAGGGTCTAAAATGAATACTGAAGCTGTTAAATGCGAAATAGTAAACGTGCACTCAAAATGCAAGCAACTCTTTAAGAATCACCTGCCTATCCAAGGTGCAGAGATGAAATTTGCTTGCAGGGGAACGCCTGGTCTAGAGGTTCTGAATTAGCTTGCAGATTGGAACACAGCCAACAATAAAGTTAGGAACTACTCTAGCCTTTTTGCCAGTGTGACTTCAGTGTAATATAACTGCCCTCAAAATATACAGCATATTCTACGTAAAACGCTTATTGTATGTAAGATGATCATGTACTTTTATACTGCGACATATTTTCTGAATAAGCGTGTGTTTCCTCTAAATAACGAGAGTGTTTTGCAATTTAACTACAGAGTTTTAAAAAAGGAAACTACACAAAACAGGAGATCGGAGAGGTAATAAATATCTGTGGAACTAAAATGTGGTGAATTCAGCTGCTTGAGCAATTCGTAACTTCCTGCACCAAACAAAGAACAGTGTGTTTCCTTCTAGGCTAAGGATGCACTAACACTGTTGTTCTAATGCAAAGGAACACAGATGAAAAAAACAATTCTAGAATGTGTGGCACATGTGCGCTCAGCCAAAACCCAACTTTGCCTGTGAAATGGCGACTGGTGTCCATTGTGGCTTGTGTGGCAGAAGGCAAGGTATTTAAAGGGATTAATACCAGGCATCAAGCCCACAGGAATGGCTGACCAGACTGAGCATGGATTATGCTCACATTAGCCTAGTCGGAACTGAAACATGCAAGGAGAAGAAAGGGACTTTGGGGGGGGTCACTACAGTGACCCTGTGGTGTGGGTAGGGTGCTGCTCCACTTTGCCACTCTGGGACAGCCACTCCTGCATCAGCTGTGCACACTAATTAAAGCCCTTTAACTGTCCGATCCAATCCATAACTACTCAGAAATACATTTCATTGAGTTCTGTATAATTTACCCCCAGGTGCACAGGCAAAAGACTACGGCTAGGATATAGTACAAGTGGTTCGAACTGACCTTTCTGCCGTAATATCTTATGCAGGGTTCCATAGAGAGGAAGGGACAGGAGTAATGTGCCTTTAACAGCTGTACAGAAAAGGCAGGCTACTTTATGAGCCATTCCATTAAAGGTGTAGCATTCTTCCCTTCTTTTCCATATGGCTACTCTATCTTCCGTACCTTTTTCTCTCCTTTTGTGAATGCAAGAAGAGGGTTAGGATGGCTCTACCCTTTCTGGAGTGTTAAGCAGAGGAAGAAAATAACAAAAGAGTACAAGTGAAGAAGAACTGGCTGTGTGGCCACTGTTACTAATGTAACTCATGGTGGACATTTCCCCTTAACAAGGGGTGGGTCCATTTCCAGTGAGATTAAATCAATATGCGGGATAGATGTGCAGCCAGGGCTGCTGATCTCAAAGCCTGAAAAACAAAGTTGCACCCAACAAAGCTGCTTCTAAACCGCGGCCTAAAGAAGACCCTGAGACTTCAAAGGTCTGAGGCAGGGAGCAATGCAGAAGTTCACTGCGATGCCAGGAACGAAGAAAAACGGTGATTGCTTAAAAGCGTAAAATTTGGTGTGTGTGTGTGTGTAGGTGCATTGCGCAGGGTGTGTGTGTGGGAGGGAGCGAGAAAGAGAGAGAATGAAGGAGAATGATTTATACATTTTTTTAAAACCCGCCTGGAAATGTGAAAACTACTGATTTGGGTTCAGAAGGGGTAGAGACACCATGCAGAGGAAGGCCAGGTCTGTCCTACAAGAATAAGCAGAGGGTGATAATGTTGCATCTCAAACAGGAAGCTGATGAACGCTTAGAAAACATGGGTGATCTGGGGAACAGGGAGACGTGTTCTTCTGTGATGGGACTCGGTGAGGAGGGGGTTGTTCTTCTGGAATCCAAAGAGTGCCGTTCAGAGGACCATCAGGTGATTCCACGGCCACTGCAGCTCCTTCTATTACTTCCTCGTCGCTGTAAGAAGAAAGAAATATTGAACTTGGCATTTGGAGTGGTCAGGCTGCCCCTCCCTCCACGTGAGCATCCTAGGCTAGAAAAGATGGGTTGAAGATGGGGTGAGAACATGAGGGCCACATGCTACCATCACTAAGACACTTGTGAGACTTTTGTGTTTGTGTGCGTACATACACACACACACCTCCCACTGATGTCCAAAGCAAACACAGGTTCACACACCTGGACCATGTTTGTGGCCCTTGTGGGCTTCAGGCTTATCAGATTGGTTGTTCAGAACATAAGGACCTAAGAGGAGCCCTGCTGGATCAGGCCACAGCCCATCCAGTCCAGCGTTCCGTCGCCCACAGTGGCCCACCAAATGCCCATGGGCATCTCAAACAGAGACAAGGGAAAAGCTTCTCCTGCTCTCGAATCCCAGCAAATGAGAAGATTTTCTCATTGCGTTACTGTTTTAAAAGTTAAATCAATCCAATGAAATTATGTAGCATGCACTGAACTGCAGCAGAAAAGACTTTATAAACACCTTTAAAAAAGAAAAAAAAGTGGAGGGGAAATATAAGGGTTAACAAAACGCAGCAATTCAAAATTTAAACTTTTTAGAAAGCTGGGTGAATTACCAGCATTTTATTCCAGACAGATAATTAAAGAGCTGAGCGAACTTTCCTCTAAACAGCTCTCGCCCACGTGAAAATCCATTTCCTCGTTACCATCCAGAGAAGAGCTTCAAGTGATGGCCTTAACGCTCAATATATGAGGCTGTTCATATGACAAAGATTGCAGGGTGTTTGCACCTTGAATTGTTGGGATGAATAAGGCCTTTCAGTCCCAAAAAGCTGAAGGAACATGAATTTATGGCAGCCACACACACCATGACGACCCATCCTTTTCCTGGAGCTTCTGGAAGGTGGGTGTTGAACTCAAGAGAGATGCAAAACACCCTTTGTAGCCTTGAGCACAACAGCCCACTTCTGCTACCAGATCCGCATTTTACAGAGTAATCAGCGGGATTTGTACAATATTAATGGCACACTCGCTTATTTCTAAGGGGGAAAGACCACAGCCTGAGATAATCTCCCTTAATTAGAGAAAAGGGTAATACTCGGAAGGATGAAAGGGTTAGAGAAAGAGAAAAATTACTTTATGTAGATGTTCTTTTCAAAGGAAGTACTGGAAACATTTTGGTCTTTGCTGAAGCTTTCTTCAAAGAGCGTTCCAGATTATCCATTTATCAGATGTTTATTGCATAAAATGTCCGTCCGTCCTTCCTTCCTTCCTTCCTTCCTTCCTTCCTTCCTTCCTTCCTTCCTTCCTTCCTTCCTTCCTTCCTTCCTTCCTTCCTTCCTTCCTTCCATCCATCCCCTCCCACCTTCTGAATGAGGATCCCATTTTCCTCCATTTTGTGATTGGCAAGAATGTAGAGACCCAGGACACAGGAAGGGTGTCTTGAGGCCAGGCCTGAGGAACCACACAGAAACCACTTCCTCATACTGGCCCCTTCAGTCATTTTAGTCGAGCCATGCTGAGATGAACAATGGGGCTGCCCATCGCTGTACAAGTAGTCCGATTCATGAAGAGGTCACCAATCTTGCCCTGTGTGCTCAGGCCCTGACACTTCAGCCAGGCTATGAAAACAAAGCCACCATCCTCCAGACAAGACAACTTGAGAGAACCCACAACCTCACTTACCACAGCATACGTCCTGATTCAAAATCATCACTCATGATGGGTGATGAGCTTCAGCTGGCCTGCAGATCAAGCCATGGAGGAGTGAGGCTGAGACTGGAAGCTTGCCTCTCATCTCCTTGGCCCATGCTTTGAGGTGACCTAGATCAAAGCACCGTTTGAGAAGAACCTCAGAGGAAACCTGCTGGATCAGGCCACAGCCCATCCAGTCCAGCATCCTGTCCCACACAGTGGCCCACCAGTTGCCCATGGGCATCCCAAGCAGAGACAAGGGCAAACCTTCTCCTGCTCTCGAATCTCAGCAAATGGCCTTAGAGGCCTCCTGCTTTTCCCCCCAGCCTGGAAGATGTACTTAGGCATCTGTTCTAGTAGCCACCGATACACCTGCCACCCATAAATTTGTCCAACACTTCCTTAAAGCCATTTAGGCTGGTTGCTGTCACCACCTCTTCTGGCAGCCAATTCCATAGACCGATGACCCTCTGGGTGGAGAAATCCTTCCCCTGGTCTGATCTGACTTTCCTAACATCTTCAAGAAGATGGACTTGAAGCTTGCCATTGGGCCCTCCCTCCTCCCAGTCAAGTCTTCATATGACTGAACTTGTCAAATCTCTGTGCCAGGCACGTGTCCGTCCATGTTTTGAGTATCAAGTGCTATTTTTCATTTGGACCCGTGCCACATCGCTCTGGGCCTGGCTTTCGCTGTTTGCCGGATCCCAGCGGAAAGGGACTTGGCGTTCCGCGTGCTGCTGGAGAGAACGTAGGGTTTGGGGATCGGAACAGGAAAGAGGTAAGGCCTCCAGGAGACATTCAGAGAACTTGCTGTCTTCGTTTGGCCAAGGAAGTGTAGGAGACTGGAAAACAGCTCTTGCAGAGGGTGTGTGGGCGGCGAGGGGGACGTTGGCTCCCGCGTTTTCTGCCAGATGGCTGCTGCTGAAAAATACTTGTCTCTCCCTTGTTCTGAGGCTCTTGTTTTTCACATTGCCACCACCTCTCGATGCACCTTGACACAAAGAACCTTCTCGTCATCCTGAAGGAAGTGTGAATCATCCCCCTGGGTGCCTGATCGATACTGTGTAGCTTGCGGCAACCTGGGAACGATGACCCCCCCCCCCATCTGTCTTAAAGCAAGTGGTGCGTTGGTGTTTGTGGCAGGCTGAGGGATTCTTGCTTCCTATTGTTTGCGACGAATGCATCCAAATTAGCACGAGGCAAACCTGCGCTCCTTCGGCTGGTTTCTTGGACCCCAGCTTCCACGGAATCTCCTCTCAGGGAATCTCTTGTCTAGGAACGGCTGTAGGGCAAGGGTTACAGAAGCTGCATGGAACACAGGTGGTCACAGATTCAACCCCCAGGATCTATGCAGAGGAAGCTAATGGAAAACTCCTTCTGCATAGACTAAGGGGGCTGCTTGGAGGTGCCCGTGGAGTCACCATGGAGTGAAAAGCGCCAACACCTTCCTTCCACAACATTCCACAAGCATGCAGTTGGCTCCAGTTAATCTGTGGATTAACTTAATTTGTATTTATGTCTTTCAAAAATCATGTTTCACACGCATGGTACTTTCAGGATACTACTGAGTTACTCTCACCTACGCCAGCCTATTGAAGGGTAGATACCAGCATATCCCTGTTACCCTCAGAACTTGTCCATACAAAAATGGTGACACAGAAATAGTAGAACATGTTCTCCTATTCTGCAATCTTTATAACGCTGCCCGCCAAGAATTGATAACTCCCAAGCAGAGCCCATATCCAGGGGGACCCAATTCAGAATACATCAAACTGTTGCTAATTGATACCAATCCTTTGTGGTTGCAAAATTCTTGGCCGTAGCTATAAAAATGAGGGAGAAATTAGGAAATGAAAACCTGCAATCGAGTGACCTTGACTAGAGATACTCTGAATAAATGAAAATTATTCTTGATCATATTGTCTCTTATTATAAATTGTTTTTATCTGTTTTACGCATTACCTTCTAGTCTTTAGACTGCAATAAATTTGTTGTTGTTGTTGAAATATAAATAATAAAATAAATTGTAAATTGTAAACCTGAATTGTAATGGGCTTTCTTAACAGAAAAGTGAGCTTTAGCGTCCGGGTGGATCTCTTTAGAACAGATTGGGGTCATTTTGCTTCTGCCTTTCTTGGACAGCAGTCTTGCAACGCATTGCTGGGTACACTAGCGGAGAGTTTCACACATTTCATCAAGCTTTGATTTACTACATTTTTATGTACCCTCCCCTTGCCAGGAGACAGTTTTAAAAATAGCATGGGCTGCTGATGTGAAGCATTAAGTCTGGTGTTGCTATGGAAGAAATTAAATTTAAAATCCAGGCCCTTCATTTCCTCTGGGGAGTTACTATTGGTTTCCATGCTAACTGCCAGCGGGTAGAACCTGCTGGCCACTTCTAACAACCACGACACACAGCCATGACTCTTCCTTGGGTATCTGTAGGTGGGAAGTTGGGGGTGGGGGCTGCTTGGCTGAAGAAGGATCTTTAGCAGAAAACTAAGGGTGAGCACCCATTCAAGATTTAATGAGCTTTGAAGTCATTCTGAGTGCTCACCATTCCCAAAGTTTTAAAGGAATCCACAGTTTCTTAGGATTAAAGGTGCCGACACGTGGATTATCTATATTCAGATCAAAAGAGGTCTTGCTGCGGATTTAGAAATAATCCTCACTATTTAGCAATGGGAATGCAAATGGGTTTTGGGGGGAGAACCATGCTTTAGGGGTGTTCTCTTCAGTTTCCCCTGATCCAGTGATAAACCATGATTTTCTGGGCCCTAGTCCTGTCTTCCCTGGCTCTCTGCCATCGGGCTGCCTGAAAGGGAGGGCAGAAGTGAAGAATCAACAGAGCCTGCAGATTGTAACATTGTAAAAAGAGAATCAGTGTAATGAATTGGTAGCTTCCATCCTGGTGTGTCGGCCTCTTGTGTAAAAGCCTGCATGCTTCCTCCCTCCTTCCTTCCATCCATGCCTTTTGCCTGCATCCCTGCCATTTTGTGAAAATCTGCTGTAACAGTCTAGTGCAATCCTGCCTGCAGTTTTCTTGGCTAAGATACAGAAGTGGTTTGCTCTTACATCTGCGTTTCACCCTATGCCCAAAGGTCCCAGGGCAATTAAAAGTTATAGCAATTAAAAACAAAATGCAAAATGAACCCACTAAAAGCAATAGCAGTGCCTGAAAGTGGAGCCCATTTCGTTTGTGGTTTAGGAATCATGTGACCTTCCACCTAACGCACATGCTGTCCCTATGAGCTACGCATAGAGAACAATGAAATATTTTGAATCCCTCAAATCTTTCCCATGGCTAAAATGTTCAAAACATTTTGAGTTCTATTTTGTCAGAAAGGCAGGTTTGGCCAGTGTTCCAGGGAAATGTTTTGGCCATTTGCCTTTGCTCTGAGTTTGGAAGAAAATGCACTTGACTCATCCACACATCCACCCTGCAAAACGCAACCCCAATTCCTTAGAGAAGTGACGCCCCATCTAGGACAGGCTTAAGGTCGTTCACCTAGTCAGTGGCTGATTAATTTTTCCTTTCGATCTGAAGTGTTCAGGTCTCTTAGGTATTCTGGCTGAACTGGGATATTAACACTCCAGGGAACAGACCTATGAAATATTTCCAGCGTGGCAATAGGTTGACAAAACAGAAAAATCTTCTAAAGCTGGTTACATAAGCAGAACCACTGAGCTGAAGAATGGAAAGAGAAGAATTTGCTTTGCCAGAAATCTATACCGAATACCAGAACAACATCTGTTTTCGACTGAGCCGAATAAGAAGAGATGTCAAGGATTATCTACTCTAAACTGCATTGGCAAGACTCTCCAGAGAGAATCCTACGTAAAAGCAAAATAGAACAAAAAATTCAAAGCAGCGACTGGAATAAATCTTGCAAATTAAACAACAATTGGCTTTTTGCTTCCTTCCTACGTATTGTGATTGCGCTGGCTGTGGGAGTTCAGGGGAAAGCGTCGGGCTAAAGGAAGGGGAACCTCAGACCATGACTCCAGCGAGTCCCGAACCCCTCACCTGTCCATCTTGGTTTCATCAAGATGGACGGCAAATGAGCTCTCTGAGGGCGAAGAGTGCATGGAAACACCACAGAGGCAGGAGGCACTTAGCAGCGACTTATCAGGATCTCCCAGCCTCCAAATTTCTCCAAAAGTTTTGTTTTGCAGCTGGGAGGTTTCTAAACTTTCCAGTTTCCTGTCAGAGCTGAAATGGACGCAGACGCCAGCCATTTTTGGTCTGACAGAAAACTGCCGCAGGCTGAAATCACCTCCGCCACCCACCACCACCACCACTCTATGTGACAGCAGGGGAGGCGAACATAGCACACAGTCCACCCTCAGAAGTGTTTCTCACCCTCAGGACCTAGGGCACCTCTGAGGGAAGATTTTGCGGCTTCTTTTTTGTCCCTTTTCTGTCTGACCGAGAGAAACATAGGGCCTGTGTCTCGACAGACAATGCCAGTCACCCAGAGACATGGCTTTGGGTGCCACGTCTCCACCTCGGTTGGCCTGATAAGGCTAACGAGGTGTGGGATGCCCACCCAGGGCGGCCAGGACTATCTCTATTCGGATTAAAAGGGGTCTCGCTGCTAGATGTAGAAATAATCCTCACTATTTAGCAATGGGAATGCAAGCTGTGTGGGGGGGGGGGGAGGGAACCATGCTTCAGTGGCATTCTCTTCACTTTCTCCTCACCCAATGAGAAGTGATCTTTAACACGGGAAGCTGCGCTATGGTGGGCTGCTGAAGGATTCCACTGAATCGGGGACAGGCTTATATAGGGGGTGGGGTTTGAATTGTCCACCCGGATGACGTCAGGGTATGACGGATGAGGGAGGGGAGGGGGTTTCTCCCCTACAAGTCTGCATTATAAGCTAAGAGTGGGAATGCCAAAAACCAGACCTCACTGGATTTTTTGAAAAACCCTGCTTTAAATCTGGGGCCTATTTGCACTTGGCCTTTTTTCTGGAGTATATCTCAGGAGAGGGGTCTGTGGTCCACATGCTAATGCAGACTCTGGCAGACCTCACTTTGGGCCTGCTGAAGCCTGCGCTAGCATACGGACAGCAAGTCCCTATTCTGGGATATATTCCAGAATAAAGCCAAGTGCGAATTGGTCCCTGGATTAAAAAGCCCAGTGGGAACCTGGCCTGAGAGGGTTCAGCACCTCTGCTCCAAAGGAAACACACGAATTGATCCTTCGCGTGCTTCTCTACCAAGGATGACTTTGGGGGTGACCATGTGGGACCCTCTCTGTAAAGACGCCCCCAGTTTAGGAGGTACCTCGGTCCAGGCCTGAGAAGCACTAAGCTGAAATCTCCATCCTGCCACGAGTTTCTAGTAGTTGATCTTACTCGGGCTGCATGCCTGCACCATAACTTCCCTGACTAGACTGCCGTGAGAATTAAGTGGGGCAGATGAGAGAACTCCATGTGTCACCTTGCTCTCCTTGAAGGGTTTTAAAAAGGCACAGCGTGCAGATAAAGGGCACTGAGCTCCATGGAACATGGCAGGTTAACAATTTGTTCTTCCGTCCTCAATTTTACATCCTCAAAGGGCAAACTGTGTGCTAGAGATGCGATCCGACCCACTTTTGAACGTCTATTTCTGCCTCAGCCTCATCTCGCTGGGTGCACCCCCACTTTCTCCCTCCCCTGAGGCCTGTCAGTAGGCAGAACACCCGGCTGCCTGGCTGAGAACTTTTCCCAGGCAACTGAAGAGAGAAGACAGGATGATGATAACGTGCTATAAGCAGCAGAATTGCTGGAAGTGGGCCTGGAGAATGGGGTCCCAGGCAGCCATTAAGCAGATCTCTCCATGCAAGAGGACCAGGCTGTGGGCAGCAAGCAAGGAAGAGCCAGAGAGATCTGTGGGTCCCAACAACATCAACAAAAAACAGTTCACGCATCCAAGGTTTAAGAATCGTGTGAATAGATGCTCCACAAAGCATACAAAACGTATATTACACACCTCAATAACAGAACACATTTCTGACCTTCTGAAGGTAAGCTATCAAGTCTTGTAGATGCCCTTTGGTGCTTGTAAAATGAAAATGAATGCCATTCCAGGCAGAGCTCCCAAACCATCTTCAAAGGCAGCCTACAGTGTCCCTGGCCCAGGATATGCAAACTGTCTTGGGAGGGAGGAAGGAAGGAAAAATATCCATGCCTCATACGCATTCACATCATGCTGAACTCACCATCCCCAGCTTCCTAGAACCACAGAAACTGGTTAGTGTCCAAAGGTTCCATCTGATAGAAAACGAAGCACCCCCTGTTTTAGGTTTCCTCATTTTGTGTGCCATTTGTGAACTGGCAAAAGTCAACTATATGTTACCTCCCTTTCCAGCAACATGTGCTTAAATGGCAGAAATCGAGAGTTGGTGTCAGCGTATAGCAACAGCATTTTGTGTTCTTGGTTGTAGAAAAATGTTAACAGAACGGGGATAAAAGATTCCCAGAGAACAAGAATTGGCCAGGGGTGTCTCTGCTTATTATAATCACAATCATATTGCTGTGTAGAGTGATGAGGAAGCCTCACGCTCATGCAAAAGACACAGGGATCATCTGGTTGCCGGAGCAACTTTTTCAACAGTCTGCTCCCTTTGCCCTTTGTGTTCCACGTTGCAGAGCACGTGCATTTTCGAGATGGATGCAGAATGAAGAGGGGCGAACTCCTCTCCCCTTCTAGTCTGTGTTCCTGGGTGCTCTTGTGACGGAATGGCGAGATGAATGGAGCCATCTCAAAATCGATCCCCTCTGCCCTAACATTGCTGTGGCTACTGTGCAACACCAGCGATAAAGCAGGAATGCCAACTGGGGATGGGCACAAATGGGGTGCTTTTAAAATGTGATTCATATCAAACCGAATGCAAGAAAATTCGTATTCGTTCGAAAGGATCCCCTTCAAATGTAGCAGGATACAAATGTACAATCCTATACAAAGCTTCATATAAATGTATCAAAACATTGGATTTGAATTTGAATGCCAATCTTTCAATGTGCCAACATTCTATTTGGATCCAAAGTCGTATGATTTTCGAATGTTACAAATATTTATTTATTTATTTATATTTCTATCCCGCCCTATACCCAAAGGTCTCCGCCAACATGTGTGGCCAAAATCCCACTGCGAGTCTGTCTGGACCCAGGTGAGAGCACATGGTTGTGCCCACTGTGTGGCTCTAATGAGAGGGGGAAAGAACTGTGCCCTCGAGTAGCTGCTCATCAGAGCTGTCTCAATCGGTGAACGGCCAGGCTACGTCAGACCGGAAAAGGGAAGGGTCGGTGCTATCAGAGACTTCTTAAGCGAAACGGATTTGAGTAGAAGTGGACGTTGCATTTGGGAATCATCTGATGCGAGTGTCCAGTCAGTTGGACTGCAACCAACCACATGCCTGTTTGACCTCTGCTGATCGGGTGCTGTGCATGGTCACTGAGGGAGGGCCATGTCCCACCAGCCACTAAAAAGGAAGTTATGCACCTGCTCGTCATGGAAAAATCCCTGGGCCCAAGCCTGTGGGATAATATCACCTGGGCACTAACTTTTGCACCAAGCAAAGCAGTGCTGCAGCCTGCTCCCAGCACCCCACCCTTCCCCCCCCCACTGCCCATCCCCATCTAGTCTGATTCCTTTTCTCTCCATGGGATCCTTCTGGCCAGTCACTGGTGGAGCCTGAGGGAAGTTGCCCATTCCGGTTCCCCGGGGATGCGCTTTGCCGCTTCCCATGGCAGGTAGCCCAGAGCAAGCAGGCGAGCGCGGGAGACTAGAATCCTCAGCTGGCTACTTAACCCCCATTGTGTAAGTCACCTGCTCGAGTGCTGGTTGTGCATGCTGGGTCCTTGCTTTTGCGTTCTATTTCGCCCCCTTTGATCTTCTTCCTCGTCATATGGCCGCGGAAACTGGCCTGGATTTTGGCAGCTGCAGCGTTAGCATCTGGGTCGTCCAAGGGAATGTCCAGGATGTCTTCGTCCAGTTTGGTGCAGGCCCCTTCCTAAGAGAGAGGAGAAGACGGAGCAGACTCAGCACCACATGGCCAGCTTCATCCCACAAGCCCTCCATGATAATCGCCAGAGGCGAGGTTGGGTGTCACTTTGAGCCGTTTTTCTTGTATAATGTACTCATGTAGGGTTCTGTTTGTGGGCAGTTTTTCTGATATCCCTGGACAAACCCAATAAAACTTTTTTAAAAAATCATAAGAAATGTTCTACCGAATTGAAACAGTGACACTTCTAGTCCAACAGGTCTTCTCACAGAGGCCAACCAGATGCCCATCCAGATGCCACTTAGACCAGAACAGGAGCGCAAGACCTTGGTCTTCCCACCCCACCACTGCCGCCCTGGGTTATCGCGACTGCTGTGACAGAGCAAACAAATAAACAATTCTCCTTCAAAGCAGTGCTGACATAATCACAGCCTGGCAAAGACTCCATCCCACCAGATCTTCACACTCAAAATAGCTATAGGTTTTCTGGAAATGACTAGGTTTTGTAAAATCTGTCTGGTAAGTGTTAAGATATTCTTTTATTCCTCTTTCAGAAGAGAAGGAAGCAGCCAAGACTGAAGTGAAACCAAAATTTGGTGAAGGAAGGAAGGAAGGAAGGAAGGAAGGAAGGAAGGAAGGAAGGAAGGAAGGAAGGAAGGAAGGAAGGAAGGAAGGAAGGAAGGAAGGAAGGAAGGAAGGAAGGAAGGAAGGAATGAAGGAAGGAACAAGGAGTGGGAGGAGATGCAGTGATTTGAGAGCAGAAAAGATATCAGACTTAGAAGTCAGCGACCACCATAAAAAGGAGGGGGAAAGGAAAAAGGGAAGAAGGAAGGATTCCTGGCTAACAGAAAGTTCCCCAAATCACACCCTGTTCTCTCCCCCCCCCATCCCTAAATCATCAAAAGAAGGTGCCTCCTCCAAAAACATTATTCACAGAATGTCTCATCAAGAGAAAAGATGTGATTTTGCGAAAGGAGCTTCAACGGTATAATGGAATAATTGGTTAACAGCCAGAATGACTTTCTGCCAGTGAGCCATACTGGCATGCATTAAGACGTATGTGACATCTGTTTGTGAATATATATTGGGTGCAACTTAACGCAGCCTATGAAAGGAATTTCTTCCCTCTCCCGTTCCGCAGCCCACCGTTTTCCTAGAACTCTCCCAGTGCAAAGACTGGTTTGTGCCTGCTTGGGTGCAATCCGTCCCACTGATTGAATTGAGGAAGAGCTGCCTTTTTGACTGGGTTTTGGAGAGCTGCGGTCTGAGCTCACCTGCACAGGCAATCATTGTCTCCTGCTCAAAAAGATTAGATTTCTCCACTTGTTGCACACAATAGTACGACCGTAATCACGGAAAAGCAATTTCTGCCGATAATTGAATCTACTATTATGTTTAAACCAGCAATTATAGTAAGGACTCTCGCAGGCAGCCAGTCTGAATAGAAACTTACACCATTTGACCTCAAAGCTTCCCATTTATTTGCAAACAATAGCAGGGAACTTTCAACATCCTGACACATCTCTAGTGCCATTTTTAGCGCAAACACGAGAGCATGATTAAAGTGTTCTATCACCGGTGATTGGAAAATCAGTATTTTAATGAAAACGTTTAGCTCGGGCGGCTTTAAAAGAGGTTCCGTCAGATTTGTGGAAGACCAGGCCATCCTGGGTCGCTAGGGCGTATGACTAAGGGGCTGTCCGTAGGAGCGGGGGCACCTGAAGGGTGGCAGCGGCTGGTGCGGGGTGTGTGTGTGTGAGAGAGCAAGGCGAGCATGCGGCTTCCATGTGCATCTGGATGCCACTGTGAGAAATGTCTGTGGGACTAAACGGGCCACTGGTCCAACCCAGCAGGGCAGTTCTTATGGCACTCTGTTCTTATGCTCTGATCTCTTACACCGTCACAGGTAGGGATGTGCATGAATAGGTTTGTTTGCATTCATTTGATTTGTATCTAATGTAGGAAAATTTGTATTTGTTTGAACAGATCCCCTCTGAATGTGGTAGGATTCTATTCAATACGAATGTATTCGTGTGAATACATACAAATATCTGATGCGAATGCATACATATCTGATACGTATTCTGTAACATATCTGCTCTGAAAGCGTCTAATCCACCCTGAATCCACTTTGAATCCACTCTCAATTCGTGCCGAATGCACTCTGGATCCACTGGAGACGTGACTGGTGCAGCCGCTTTCCCACCTCCCCGGTTGACGAATGTTCCGAAGCCTTTGCGCAAATATTCTGAAATGCCTATGTGGGCTTTCTGAGTCTCAAATAGAAACTTTGATCTATTTTATTATTTATTTATGGTGCCCACATCTATCCCCTCATCTCAGTCCCAATACTGATCTGGTGGGTCTCCGCCCTGCCCTGTGGTTGCCCTGGCAATTGAAATGGGCTGTGTGGAAAAGCTGTTCCAGGAACACCCAACAGCTTGCAACGACACTACCGAGTCATGACCTTTATGCCTTTGGTTTCTCACCAAAATGTGGCCTCAGCATAACAAGAAAAGCCGCCTGAATGGATGGGTGCAAGCGTAGGCCACTCTCCCCCACCAACAACCCCAGGGCCGTGGGCTTCAAACCGGCACAGATCTCCCTTTGATCCAACTTCAAGTCTGCCTTCAATCTGGCCCTTAAAGCAACCTTTGGCAGGAGGGGAGGGAATTCCACTGGCACATGTAGCACTGGTTTGGCCTTTCACACTGCGTCCGCCCGCTCCTGCTCAAGAACCTGATGTGCCCCTTCCTGTGGCAGGTGTGTGGGCAGCAACTCAAACCTTGGTAGCCAAATTTACCCATAAAGGAAGGCACTTGTTTTGTGTTGAGGGGCTAATTGAGAACACGGAGCAAAAGTAACCTAAACTGCATCTGCACACATAAAAAAGTGACTTCAAAGCAGCTTCGAGGTATTAGTGTCCACACACCAGTGCCTCTAATCCTTTAATGCTGACTAGAGGTGGGATGGAAACACCATTGTTGGCATGTTGCCACCTCTAAGCTGCATTTTTATACAGTGTGTGGATGTTGCCCTCGAAGGGCCTCCTAAATATATTATAATCGATCCATTTGTTTTATTCCATGTTACTCTTCCTACTTGGTTGCTGGCTTTAAAAAATCTCAGTGGTACCTTCTTGGACCCGGGACTGGAGCAGCTTCCCAGAGCCCTTCAGCCTGGTCCTGACTGTAGGCTTGGCTCCAACTTGTGACACGTTCCAAGAATCTTAAGGTCAGATGAGGTGGGACGAGGTCACGGAGAACCTCCAGGAAAGGGCAGGCAAAGGCTCTCTCTTTGCAGGAGACAATTGCCCCCCACGCGTAAAGGTCAACCTTTCCCTCTTCAGACAAAACTCACAAACAGAAGCCAGAAGAGTTTTTCCACTCTGAACACTCCAAGCAGATTGGTTGTGTGGGTTGTTTTTTGTTTTGGCCAACCCAGAACAATAAAGAGAAGTAAAGACTCTCCCTTCCTCCCCACCCCTTCCAGCCGTGGACCTGCCGTTGCGTGAGTTCAACTTTTGAGGCAAGGAGCCAGGAGGCTTCACCAACAACTAAATAAATAATAATCTTTTTTATTATTATTTGAGTGTCACCCCAATTAATATATTAGAACATTGAATACCAATTGATCAGTTACATTTTATCCATCCATCCATCCATCCATCAACCCATCCATCAACCCATCCATCCATCAACCCATCCATCCATCAACCCATCCATCCATCAACCCATCCATCCATCCATCCATCCATCATCTAATGAGAATTGTGTGTCTTGTCTGGTTTTCTTTTTTCTTTCTCATTTTAAGGATGAGGACTGGAGCCTCACAATACATGGTGGAGCCGATTTCCTTTCCCGTGTTTCCACCCTTTTCCCATCCTGTATGTGAATCTGGGAACAACCCCAAAAGCAGCAGCCGTATCACCGGAAGCCTCTGGAAATGCAACAATGAAGAGCCGAAGCCCAAAGGGCCAGGGACCGACTATAGTGGGCTAAACATTTAGCTGTGTCCCTCTGCTGTGACACCCAAATCTGCCAGCAGGACCGCAGCAAAGTTTTGCCTCTCTATACGGCTCTCTTTTTAATTAAGGAAAAAGGGGGAAGAACCAGAAGCCACAATCTTGGTTCTTAGTTACCAGTTAAGACTTCTTTTCCCAGCCCCTCAACAAACAACAACAGCATTGGCTTTCTCTCCACCACCACCCCCAACTTTCTGTTTCTACAGGAACAGAAATTAGCAGCAGACTCCCACACACAAACTAACATTTTTGCTGCTCTGGTCTCCTTATTTCATGCTCAGATTTCCAGCAAACAGCAATCGCTGTGCCACCCAAAGCACCTGCTTTGAGCGTGTCAAAAAGCAATTCTTTGTATAAAAGTAAACACAAAAGCCAGAAGTCAGGGAATGCTCCAGCTTATGGAGTCCTTGCCCACACTGGGAAGAACGAGGAGCATTTACCTTCCTTCCAACATGAAAGAACATTTTGGAATGCGAAAGAAGAGGTTTAAGGAACCCCATAAATCGGGGCACCGTTGCAGTGCCTCCTTCTCTCCACAGAAGGGAAGAAAGACCTAAAAGAAAACTGGGTCCGGATGCATGGACACACACGCAAACACACCCAGCAGCATACAGGTGGTGGAAGCTTCGAAGAATTACTGTCTCGGCCACCCAAACCGCCGGTCGTTGCTGGCAATATTTCAACAGTAGAAACCACAGAGGTTGCGCCTCGTTTCCAGGTTGTGCCCACCCCTCCAATTTGCCCGTTGCATCCATGCACCTTGAACATTTTAGGAAAAACAGGAGGAAGAAGAAGAAGAGGAAGACGGGTGTGTACATACGTTGCAGCAGTCCATCCCAGGCGCGTGGTGGTCAAGAGTTCCCAGCCCAAAAAGGGAGCTCTGGACTCTCAACACTCCGCTTCGCAGAACTTGCGCTCTTCTGCCTCCCTCTCGGCGCTTTCTGCAGGAGCTGAAGTTGCCCTCGCCTACATCAGCCCCGCCGATGCTCCTGTTCTCCCCAAGCAGCTCTAGTTCTTGTGCTTTTGAATTTCTCTCCCTCGCTCTGGCACTCAGGGCAGCTTATTCTGCAGCAACTCCCCCTGTGTCTAACACCCTTTAAAGAGACAGGCAGCCTGGCTGCGATGGAAGGCTCTTGCGCTCTAGAAGCAAGGCAGAAGAAGCAGGGCGTCCGATCTGCAAGCAGGGGTAGCTGGTGCTCACGGTGGCTGGGTGGCGGCGGAGGGCAGGGTGTGGCAGAGCCAAGGAAGCAGGGCAGGGGGTCAGGAGGGCAGGCAGAGCTATAGGGCTTTTTGGCTCCTGTGCAGAGCCCACGTGGAAATCGACCCTGCTGTGCAGAGTGGGTTATGTGTGCCTTAGCCAAACCCAAACTGAATGGGCATGGAAAAGCAAAGGGGGTTGAACGCTGAGCTCTTGAGGCATGCTGTGGTGTGGGGTGAGATGCTGCCCAGTTTAAACTTCTGGGCCAGTGGTTCCTGAGAATAGGGATATGCACAAATATTTGCAACATTCAAAATCTGTGCACATTTTGGCCAAATTCGAAGGGGGGTTTATTCCATCTAATACACATTTTCTTGCTTTTGATTCAATACGAACTGAATAAAAAAACAAAACAAAACCATTTGTGCACGACCCCCGTGGAGAGCGGCTGGGGCCTAAACGTGCTCAAAGAGTGTTTGCAGGACACACGTATATCAAAAGATCTGTGACGTGGCTTCTCATAATGGTCACTTGTACCTGATACCCCCAATTGGATGTTCTGTATTTTATATCGCGTAACTGGCGGGCAATAAATCTAAAATCAATGCCATTGCCAAAACCATTATTAGGCACCTCTGATGATCCAATAATTTGCCTTGTGCCAAAGATCTTTTGGCCTTGGTGCCACCATCAGAAGATAATGGAGGCGGTCTGCCTTGATCCAATGAGGAGAAGGATGGCTGTTTTCAGAAAATCTGGCGTTTCCCCATTGTGGCCTCCCAGAAGCTGCCCAGAGCAACCCTATCTCACAGCAGGACTTGGCACTCTCCTTTCTCACAGTCCTTAATCTGGGTGGGAGGCTGCCTGATTGCCATAGCTCACATTTTAAAGCATGTCTGGAGTTACTTGGAGTAAAACAGGGTCTCTCTGCTATTTAGGTGGAGGAGAATGTTGGGAATAGGCATTTTCGTGGCATAGTGGTTGCTTTGTAGCATTATTTGTAGTTCTGTGGCCTTTGGAGGTGGCGAAAGGCTGTGGCATGCAAGGCCTCCTCTCTGGAGGCCCCCTGGCTTTGGAATAGATTCCCAGTGGAGATACGCCATGCACCAACTTTATCTAGTTTTCAACACCTCTTTGCCTGGTTCTTTGATGGTTACTGGCCACACCTTCCCTTTAAACCTCCTTCAGTCCATCTTCAGATCTGACTGCTCACCCCTTTTCGTTTCCATCCTTTTCATTTGTGGACTTTCCACCCTCCATTTGGACTTTCCTGAATGGAAAGTTTACAAATAAAACGGATAAAAATGAAGAGGTGTGAGCAGTTACACTGAAAGTGGTTTAAAGTGGTTCAAAAAAGTCCACAAGTAAGATGGATAGAAAAGGTGTGGACAGTCAGACCTGAAGATGGACTGAGAAAGGTTTAAAGTGGTGTTGCCACAGCCTAGTTCCTGAGAATGTAGTCGTGCTATGATGGGAGGGAGGGAAGGAGGGTCAATGGGTTTTATTTTCAGTATGTTTCAGCGTTTGCTTAATCCTACATCTGAACCCACCTTGGCACTTCCAGGTGAAGGGCAGGACACAAATCCAGGCAAACTGGGCAAATTGAGAGAGTGGAGCTAGAATCTATGAAGCAAGATTGAGAATCCTAAATATGGTTAGCCCTGAAATCAAAACTTTTGAGGGGGCAAATGAAAAGACCCTGAATCTACTTGAAGAAATACTACCAAAGAAGGGGATCGTGACTTCTTCTCTGTATTTATTTTAAGTTCAGACACCACACACACTTCTCTCTCTCAAACACACAGGCACGCACGAGGATCGGTGATTATTTTGACTTCTAGAGTTTCACAGATGAGCCTGTTGGTGCTTAAGGAAGCCTGGGGAGAGAAACCCTGATGCATTTCAGTGACTGCAATGCAAAGATTTTTAAGAAATCAGTCACTGTGGGCAATAAGGAAAGGCAAGACACCAAATGGTTGTGAAATCGAGTGGGAGAACAGCAATGTTGCTTAGCAACCTCCAAGCCTTTATTTTACAGCAGAAAATTTCTAATGTAGGCTGAGAGCTCAGATTGAGGGGGGGGGATACACCTTCCAGCCACACTTTCCCCCACCCCTTAGCGTTCCTTGCTTCTCAAACTGGCACAAAAGTTTCCTGCCACATTCCCTGCCTGGATTTAATCAGGCAGCTACTGGATCCCAGGTTACTTGGAGCTGAGGCTGGGTGGTTCCTTAATCCAAGTAAACTTCCTGGACATGTGGGCTGCGGTCAGATACAGTATTTAATTGGATCCCAGACCAGGCTTTATTCTTGGAGATCACACCCAAAAAATCATTTTGGTTTTTTCCTCTGGAGTTTCCCACTCAGACTGGGCCTATCTGTAATCAAATGTTCACAGCACTAAGACTGTTTCTGCTCATTAGTCCCTTTACAGTAACAAGGTGTGATCATCCAAGGAGACTATTGGGGATTTGTCTTTGTTGAACTGAGGCTGCATTGGCTGAGTTTCATGGACACATCAAATGAGAGACATATAGAGCTGGAAAGGGCCACTTAGGTGGGTTCCAAGACAGGATTTTGTCAGACTTTAAGTTGGCTTGAGTTCCCCCTGTCCCGACAGTTCGCAAGGGATCAGCTGTTTCTGCAGATTAAAGGTACAGAAACGCAAAGTATCCCTATTTGGATTAAAAGGGGTCTTGCTGCTGGATTTAGAAATAATCCTCACTATTTAGTAATGGGAACGCAAGCGGTTTTGGGGGGAGGGAACCATGCTTTAGGGGTGTTCTCTACAGTTTCCCCTGATCCAATGGTAAGCCATGATTTCCTGTGCCTGTCTCTCCGCCATCGGGCTGCCTGAAAGGGAGGAGAGAGGAGAAGAATCTGTAACAGAGCCTGCAGATTGTGTGTAACAAACTGGCAGCTTCCATGTAAAAGCCTGCCTACTTTCTCCCTTCTTCCTTCCACTCATGTCTTTTGCCTGGTTCCCCACTATTTCGCTGCAACAAGCCAGTGCAATTGTCGGCTCCTTGCGTAAAAGCCTCCCTGTTTCCTTCCCTCCCCCCTGTCATTTCATGCTGCTCCAATCCACAGATCTCTAGGAATTTCCAACAGCACTTCCTTCTTGCTGTGATTGTTTCCCATAGCACTCTTATCATTAAACATTTCTCATTCAGTCAAGGAGAAAACCAAACAGAGAAAACTGGGAGTTAATCATGAATCTTCTATTGCTGTGCTATGGGAGAGAAGTGAACAAAAACTGCTGCCAAAGGACTCCATCATCAGAATCAGAGGCAGGCTTATATAGGGGATGGGGTTTGAACTGCCCGTCCCGATGAAGTCCGGATATGATGGAGGAGAGAGGGGAGGGGGTTTCTCCCCTGCTAGTCTGCATTATAAGCTAACAGTGGGAATGCAAAAAAACTAGACCTCGCTGCTGAAACTCTGGTTTAAATCTAGATTAAATTGCCCAGTGGGAACTTGGCCTTAGATCATTAAGGCTAACTCTTTGTTGCTTACCGGAATCTGTATTAAAGCACCTCAAGAAGAAGAGAAACCATCACCCCTCCAAGTTTCCAGTTCTACTCTTCGCCTGCTTAAACAAAAATAATATTTCATGCATGATTTGTATGCTTCTTGAAATTGCATTGCTGTTATATGTTGTGGTCTGGCAGATTCCAATCACTGCTGCTATTTTAAAAGAATGAGAGAGTCTTATTAACGAAATACTAAAGAAACCCTGCTAAATTAATTGGACACCCACACAACCTTGCCTTCACCAACCTCACACTTTCCAGATCTGTTGGTTTGTTTGTTTTGCTGCAAAAATCCCACTATGCCTAGCAGGACAGGTGGAGACGGACAGGAGGATGCCCAGCTGGCGAAGGCTAATAGTCCAACATCCTGTTTCAAACATGGCTAACCAGATAGCTCTGCCCAGCCCACACACAGAAGGTGCAAGCAAGAACTGCTCCTGCTGTTTCTTCTTAACAACTTGTATTCAGGGATATGCCGCTTAAATCTAGAATTCACTGGGCACGCGCCGACACAGGATATAATCAGGCTTGAAGTCAGGTCGAGTTCTCCTTGTGACAACAGTGTGCAAGGAATCTGCTGTTTCTGTGGATTAAAGGTCCAAAAAAACAGAGTATCCCTATTTGGATTAAACGGTGTCTCACTGCTGGATTTAGAAACACTCCACACTATTTAGCAAATGGGAATGCAAGCGTTTTTGGGGGAGAGGGAACCATGCTTTAGGGGGGTTCTTCCCAGTTTCCCTTGATCCAGCAATAAGCTGTGATTTCTTCTGATTTCTTCTGCCCTAGTACCCTGTTCCCCTGGCTCTCTGCCTTTTTGTGCTAAGCGGGGAGGAGGTGAAGAATTAACAGAGCCTGCCATACCTAACAATGTATTAAGAGATCAGACAACGTACTGCCTGATTTTACAAAGAGGGACTCTTTAGCAGCGATCATGAAAGACTTTGGTCATTTCGTGCTGATCTGCTGTAACGATCCAGCACAATGCTTTATTGTCGGCTCCTATATTAAAGCCTGCCTGCCCCCTCCCTCCTTCGGGGATCGCCTCTGCACTGAGCTCCATTGTAGGAAAAAAGGGAAAGTGATATTTAATGCTCTACTGTCCTGTTAACAGCAGAAAGAAGTTGTGCTATGGTGGATACAAAATGGGGGGGGGGGACAAACAGTGAACAAAAGTTTCTGCCAAAGGACTCCATGATCTCATGCATGGGAAGGTTTATAGAGAAGGTGGGGTTTGAATTGCCCACCCCAATGACATCAGGGTATAACAGTATCCAATCGCTGACTGCATGGGGTTCTCCCCTGCCAAGCACTGAAGAATGAAGAATGTTCTGTTGTGGGGAGAAGAACAGAAGGTTTGTCAGCCACTTTGAGTCCCCTTAAATGAGAAAAGTAAGGTAGAAAACCAGCTCTTCTTCCTCCACAAAGCCAGCTGGGTGGCCTTGGGCAAGTCACAGCTCTCTTCTGAGCTGTCACAGCCCCACCCACATCACAGGGTGTCTGCTATGGGGAGAAGAATAAAAGGCTTGTCAGCCGGCTTGAGTTCCCTTAAATGGGCGAGAAAAGCAGGGTAGAAAATCCAACTCTTCTTCTTCTTCTTCCTCCATGAATTTGTCCTAATATTTTGTTGGCATTGCAGAGCGGGACATTCTGAAACTGAGTAACGTATTGTATTCCGCTGCCTAGCTGTCCTCTTCCTTGTTGGATGTTCCCCCTGGAAATTCATCTTCACTCCTATCTGCCAAGAATTTATCCTCATGAAACCACAGATCCCTTCCAAATCTCAGCCTCTTCATCACTTCCGAAGCGAAGGACTCTTGATTCCTGCATACAGACCTTCTGAAACAACAGCATACAGGGGCAAAGTTGTGTGTATATTTAGTACTTTAATTGGAAATCTCCAAAGCAACCATCTAAACAGAAATGCATTATTAACATGTAAGAGACAACGAATATGTACAAATTTGCACTGAAGCTGCAGCAACGAAGGATTTCTCATTTGAGGAAGGAAGGAAGGAAGGAAGGAAGGAAGGAAGGAAGGAAGGAAAGGTGTAACAACACAATCTATTATGTGTGGGAACTCTTAAAACCTATTTTAAATGTACTTATTTAAGCTACTTTCTCCCCCAACAGTCTCGGAATAGAAAATAGGGGGGAAAAGAACCATAAAAATGTAAATTCTACAAAAACAGTATCCCGGTCTAGAATTTTTACCCTGTTTTAGTGAAGTACCTGTTTTTGCTATTAATTAACTACAAGGGAGTTGTTGAAGCATAAAGGCAGGGCATTGGCTTTTAGTGAGAAGGTGCATTTTTGCCCGACAGCTGAAAGGTTCATAAAGGCATAAGCAGATGTAATGTAGAACATGGGTGTCCCATAACGCAGGTGCCACCACCACCAGGGCCACGTTATGTGCATCAGATCTCAGAGTGAAACAGAATTTACTGAGAGCATCCTGCCTGCAAATCCTAGGAAAATATGGAAGTAGAGACTCAAGTCACTTAAGGCTGTATGTGAATGCCAATACTTAATTGAGCTTGTTAACAAATTGGCACTAGATGCAGAGCTGAAGTGAAGTGTCTCTAAGCAGAAATGTCTTCCAGGAGTCTATATGTCTATTAATTGCTACTTTGAATGCCAATGTTCTAGAAACTCTCTAAAATCCCCAGTGCAACTTAGGCTTGTATTGACGTGTGCAGGGAAAGCAAAGATGTTTCTTTCGACGCATCCACGAACATAAAATAGCCATGTTGGTGCCTTTTGTTTATGGCATTTATATAATCTTCTCTGAAAGGCCCAAGACAGTGAATATTACTCTCCTGCTCGCCATTTTATCCCCACAACAGCCCTGTGAGGTAGATTAGGGAGCTTTCACAGCAGGGAGGGATTTAGGCTCTAGCCACAACACTACACCAGGCTGTGCTGTGTATCAGGAATCATTATTTCCTACCCTGAAGGAAATCTTGGGTGGATTGTGCCCAAGATTTGCACATTTAAGCTTGAACCCAACCTTGAACAGCCTCCTACCTGGGCACAATCTTGATTCCCTTCTGCTTCCCTGCTCTGGTTACATCTAGTCTGTTCCTTCCATGCAGTTGGCAAAACAAAATCAAGCTTTGTGGTAGCTGAATGGAAGAGATGTGGAGCAGGGCATCAGATATGATACACAGGCTGTGATCTCCACCTGCTTCACCTCCCTCTCTGCCAATCTCCCAACAGGAAGGGTTGCCAACTCCTGTTTCCTCATCTGTTCTGCTACTGAGATTTAATATTGGGAACACTCTTTGGCTGCCTCGTTCTTCTGGACAGCATCCAGATGGGCGGCTTTCGTCTGAAATTCCTGAAATCTGGCACACCCTTACCAACGGATAGCCACAAACAGGCACTTGTGAATGGTCACCCACAACCTGGCACAAGGCTTCCTTACTCTGAATCAGAACACGGATCCATCTACTCCACTAATCACTGCTAGAACCACCAACAGCTCAATAAAACAACCTCTACCAACCTGGTGCCTTGCAGATGACTGCAAATCCTATGTGTCTGGGAAGCTTGGATGGCCCACGGCGAACAGGTGTTCCAGGGCTGCCACAGAATGCTCAGAGTGCGGTGCAGGAAATTATCCAGGCACACCTGGAGGACAATTTGAGAACCACAGCTGTAACCCCGCCCCCCTCCAAGATTTCTGTGAGTGGCATCCGATTATTTCGAATAAATGCATCATAGGATATCTAGTCCAAACTCCTGCTCAACATGACGGCCTGCAAATGGATGGATACACCTGAGAAGCTGCTGACAGGTAGCTTTTCTGTGCATCATATAGGAACAGATGCCCATCTGTAGCCATCCGTTTGCAAATAAAGACGCTTTAATGTCCAATCCTCAAGTGGCGAGACCAAAGAAGATCCATCTCTATTATCCTTTCTTGGTGATTTCTGTTATTGCTGACCACTGAATACCTGAGTAGAAAGGGAACCTAGAGGCCATCTAATCTGTTCCACAGTTCTGTGCAGTTTAGTTCCCTGTGATAATTTTCCTTGGAAATTGCCAGCTCTGGTTAGTTGAACATGGGTGACCTTGAAATGCTAAGCATGGTTGCATTTGGATGAAGAGCCACAGGAAATTCCATGGGTTTAGATTATATTGAGGTTAAAAAACAAAACAAAACCTGAAGAAAGTAATGCCAAACCACGTCCAAGTTTTTGCCAAGTCTGCATATCTATGTAGTTACCAGGAGCTAAATTTGATTTGAGAACATTTTTACTTTTACCTTTTACCATTTGGAAAATATTGCTAGCCAGCTAAAGGTTCTTGTCACTGAAAGGCAAAACGGGCCCCTGCTAAAATAAACAATAATATGTAGCAAATTCTGCTTGCACCACCAAAGAGCATCTTCACCTTTACTGGCCCAGGATCCAATCCAGAGCATTTGTTAAGCACCACCCTGGGGAAGGCCACTTTCCCTCGGATTTTTCAAACATTAAGAAAGGCCTGGAGATGTTTTAGCTGGCAAGGTTTCTGCTACATACCACCAAGGAAGAATTTCTGTTTGGAAATCTACTCCTTGCATCCATCTGGAACGCAGTGGAGTCTCGAGCTTAAAAGGCATCAGCTTGACACATGCCCAAGAGTTTTCTCTGCAGCCTCCTCACTGCCACATTTTAACTCTTTTCCTCACTTGCGATAATAGCAGGTGCAACTCTCTTCGCTCATGAAAGGAATTATGACAGCCCCCTGCGATCTGGGGAAACTAAAATTAGAACCTTGAAGAATCTAGAGAAAAGCACTTGGAAGATGGCTTCTCTTCCCTTTTTCTCCAACAGACGTTGTGACTGGCCTTGGCAAACATTTCTTACCCTTTGAAAAAGAAAGGAAAAAAGGATGCTATAACTAAATGTCTCAGGTGATTGCGTGGCATAATTGCAGGGCCCATGGGGATAGATCCAATTATTAGTGACAATTTATTAGGTTTTCATTAAACAGAACTCTTGATGAGGCAATCATCTGCCCCCAAGAACCCACAGAGGAGGCAAAGAGCTCTTTTGTTCTTCAATCACAGGTTTAGACACACTGTGCCGTTAAGAAAAGAGATGCGATGATCAAGAACGAGTCATCCGTCTATGATCTTGTCTGTTTTGGCACCTTACGGCCCAACAAAACTATTCTGGATGCACGTTTATGTTTTATTTCCAAACATCTGTGTCCCACCTATCACCAGAACATCTCAGGGAAGGAAGGCCACAATATTCAATACTACTACTAGACACCCAAACTTTTGATGGGGTGGGCATCCCCCTCCTCAAACTGATATGTTTTACTCATACAATTTCTTGAAATTAATGTTTAGAGGTGTGCCAAGAAAGGGAGGGGACCAAGCCTAAGAGGAGCCCACTCAGTAACAGAATCTAACCAGTGCATGCCTCCGAGAAAGTGCATATTCCAAAGGAAGTGCAACATGCTCTTTCTGCTGGTAATGCAGTCAGTGGGGGCCTGTCAGCTGCAAAACATACATCTCCCCCCAAAATGCTCTGCTCTTCACTTATCACATGTTTGCACTTTTTTGGATTAATAAGCTCTGCAATCATCTCAAGAGCCCCTGTGTAATTCTTATGCTGCATTCAGCTCTGTCCCTTACATCAGCACTAACCCACTGCTGAGGGGGGGAAGCAGTGAGACAGTCCACGCATAAACGCCTCCTGGGCAATTTGCTTTGTGCAGCTTGGTACCCAAATGGGTAGGAAAGGCTATGCCACAGATCAAAGCCCCTCACACATCAAACACGTTTGGCTTACCAATTTGCTAAAGAGGAGCAAGAAGAACGCGTTGCATTCTTAAAGTCTTATGGTGTATTTAATAAACATGACCCATGTCACTACAGCAGGCAAATGAGACTCTGCTGGAAGCCAGTTTTAAACCTGACTATCAGCGTTGCTGTGTGGGATTAGTGTGGCTCCGTTTTATCCGGCTCTTTCTTCTCTTCCTCCTTGCTGGCTTCTTTCTCAGGCTCTTTTGCTTCTTCCAAATTACCCTTTGAAGCTTTCAGCTGCTTTCTTGCTCTGAATCCCCTGTAAGTGGCCTGGATTTTGGTTGCAGCCTGTTCTTCTGTCAACTTAATGCTGCTTTTCTCTTTCGGTGCTTTCTTATCCTCCTCCTTTACAATGGAAAATAAAATAAAATAAATATACACATCTTATTTCTATGTTTGTTTATATTTTTATCCCACACTATTCCCACAGGTCTCCAGGCCAGTAACAACATCTGAAATCAAACATTATTAAAACAATAACAGTATATATTATCACAATAGCATCTGCCAGTGGGAAGGGAAACTGTATCCCCATATAACCAAAGGCCAGAGCAAAGAGGTGCATCTTCACTGCCTTCCTAAATGTGTACAATGAGGGTGAAAGACACACCTCTAGGGGGAGACTATTCCATAGCCTGGGGGCCATCACTGAGAAGGCCCTTTCATGGGTGCCCACCCCCTTTGCTGCTGAGGGTGGTGGGACAACAAGGAGGGCGTCCCCTCCAGATCTTAAGGCACAGGGAGGTTAATACGGGGGTAGGAAACCGGCAGCCAGTGCAACTCTTTTAAGACTGGCATGATGTGCATCTGGCCAGCTGTCCTGGTCAGCAATCTAGCTGCTGCATTCTGCACTAGTTGCAGCTTTTGAACCATCTTCAAGGGCAGCCCCATGAAGAGAGCATTACGATCATTTAATCTGGAGGTTACCAGAGCGTAGTAACCTTGCATTAACCAGTCACCAATTTTGGTATTTATTTTGTGGATACAGTAAAAGATGGTGAAACATTTGAGCTACAGTAAATGCAACTTAGTTCCTCATTAACCCAAATACTCTTAGAAGCGGTCTTACGATTCCAAGGGTGGGTGGAAAAACAAAATGCAGCTTGTTGTGTTAGATTTAAAATAAGGATTTTTGACAAGACATCAAGGGTATTTTTGGTAACGCATCTTGTGAATGTCACTTAGGCACCATTCCATCATTTTTCAAGGGAAATTTTGCTTCCTAAGAATGTCAAATTTTAGCACTTAGATAATGCCAACTGTTCATGCCTGGATAGAAGGACAAAATTATCCCAACTAAGGAAGAAAAAGGGACAAAGTAAAAACAGAATGTAGCTTCTTTATATATGTGAATGTATGTGCATATGCATGCAAGGAGCAAAGATGACAAAATACACAAGGCACAATTCAGCAATCATAAGTATTGAAAGTTTCAGTGAGTGGATCAGGATTTCCAAGTAGGAGCTATATCCCACTAAACACAATGGGACGTGCTTCTTAAAAAACATTTGTCCTTTTTATTAAGAGCAACTGGACTTAAAATGTTTCATTTTGCTCATCTACCACCCATTTCTATATCAGAGAAACCCATCCTACCAACATATATTTTATACAGAGGCAGGTATATGGGAAAAACAAGTAATGGACTCTGGATTCCACCCGGTCTCAACTACACCAGAGACCATCAAGGGCAGCTGCTCAGGCCATCTCTTCTAGGGGTGGTCTAGAGGTGGCAGCCTAGACGACTCTGCCCTCTGGGTGACTCTCCAGCCTGGATGGGCACAGACGGGGTTTTGGGGTTTTGTGTGTGTCTGTGTGCGTACACACATGTGCGTGTGTGTTTTGGCTTATTTTGCACTATATTGTATGATGTGCAACTTTTAAAACGTATTTTTATTATAATGTTTTGATCATTATTTTGCATTGTATATTTTATGTTTGCTGTAAACCGCCGTGGGCAAATTTTCTTTTGGTAAGGCAGTATATAAATAAGATGGAAATGAAATGAAAAATGGGTCTGATCTGCCATGCGTGGCCTTTTATTAAGCCAAAATGTACTCTGCATACAGACTGCATATTAATAAGAAAATCCAAGTATTCAGATGCTGATGCTCTGGGCAAAATGGCTTAGAGAAGAGCAGTTGGCACTGGAAACTGTTTTGCACATACCTATCCTATAGATTTATTTATTTATTCATTTCATTTGTATCCAACCCTTCACGCGAAGGTTGCTGGGCATGAACACCAACCACTAAAATGTATTTAAAAGATAACACCCCCACCGTGGCAGGGACCCACTCTGAAGAGACTAATTATCAAAGAGCATGATGAAGAGGGCTATTTGCACTACGGCCGGTAGACAACCATTAGGTAACTTCTGGGGAAGATCATCTACACTTGGAAGAGGCTGCTACAGCCTACAAGTACCTCCTGCCTTGCCAGAAGCTCCCTAATCATGCACTAGGTGTGGAGCATGAAATTGTGCTCCACACTTTTACCAAGGTTACCCAAAAGCTTTCCTGGTGTGTCCACGCAGCGGCCATTCACACCTCTTCCGGTGCTCCAGGGTTGTCTGAGGTGCCACATAAGCGTGTTGGCACCCTGGGCAACCACAGACTCAATCGTGCATGCACAGAGCGTCACCGTTATCATGGCAAGGCACTGACACACGCGCAGTCATGGAGGGCCCTGCACCCAAACTGGCATCACCCAGAAGAGGACTGGCCCCAAGATTTGTCACAGGTGAGTGACCAATCGTGCAGGGCTTAGTCTATTAGTGACTAGCACTCACAAGTGCGAGGGCTAGTTAATGTTGGGTCATCGTGCTCCTTCCCCCTCCAGCGGACAGGAAGGGAACTGCAAAAATGCCCCAGGTGTTGAAAACCATATAAAGTTGGTGCCTGGGAGGCTGTTCCAAAGCCGGGGAGCCACCACAGAAAAGGCTGACTTCCATGGCCATTTCCTGTCTGTCTCTTAACAGCGTCAGGTAGAAGCTTGCCGAGCAGGAGGCACTGGGGGCCCAGCAGTGGCATCACTGGATCTTGCCATACAGCTAGCATTTTTTAAGCCAATTCTGTGATGGCGCCATAACAGAAGTGTCCCTTGTGACACTTTCTCTACAGCTGTTTGGACACATCCAAAGACAGTAGCCACTAGCTATGTCCTACAGAACTCAGCAGTTTTTTCAGTCTTGGAGAAGGTATGCTGTAAACTCAGGAAAGCTGCTTACTTCTGCAGCAGACTGTTCCTTGTTCTCCTCAGGCTTATCGCCACCTCCTGGCGGTGCAAGTTCCTAAAAAAGATACATGAAATTTTACAATATAGTACCTGCTTGGCTAAAGTCTCAGATGGGACAACTGACCCTGTTATTCAAGTATTGGCCCAGTTAAGGATAGCACGAAAAGGATTGGGTTGAAGACAGTAATAATCTAGTGGATAGTTCCCTCTGGGGAAAGGAGAGAAAAGAGCTATTAGGGCTCCCCCGCCTATCAGCACTTTCCAGCATGACCAAAGGACAGGGATGATGGAGCTGTACTTCAATGGTATCCTGAGGGCCAAGGGTTTCTAACCCAGGTGCTAAGGAAATGGTGGATAACTCGAACAAAGGAAACGGGAACAATTAGCTGATGTGATAACTACCTCTTCTGTGAATTCCCTCCTTTTGTGGGTACCACAAGCAGTTATTTATTCCTAGGTATACAGTTCAGTGCACGCATGCCAGCTGGGACTATGCCATTAAACAATCCTTCCCACCCTCTGTTCACTTTCCCCTGGTCCTTAATTTCGCATGTGATATCTTTGGCCTCAAATCTCACATGCTGGGAGGGAAGAGACAGCCACAAGGCAGGACTTACATTGAAAGCATGATTATTGTAAAACCGGTCATCTAGTTTTGCTCCCCATTCACTCGGATCATATCCAGTTTCTGAAAAAGAGTTTTGCTTCTGTTGTTTCTAATGCACACTGTATTATTACATATTTAACAGATAAATAAGTTCCCAGGTCAGGTTCACTGAGAATAGTAATGCCAATATATTGCTGATATAAACCAATATCTCTTGATCTAAATCATACACTTCCAACTGTAGGACTGCCAGGTTCTTTTCTGTCACTTATTTCATAAGAGTTGCTGTCCAGCCCAGTGGCGATAAAATATCAAGTTTTGGGTGAATTAATTCAGATGGTAAAGTTAATGACAGACAATGGGTGGCAGGAAAAGATGCTCAGTGAGAGCAGTGAGGCTCAAGAGGATTGCTAGTTGTGTTACTCTTTCTTCCTCATTCGTTCAGCTTACATCCATCACGTTCCTAACAACATGACTATTTCTCCAGATCTAAAGACATAACTAAATCACTGAAATTTTATATTCTGGCTTAAATGTCTTAAAATTTGCTTCCATATATTATTGCTAGTTTTATTTTCAAACACTCAACAAATACACAATTTTAACAGCAAATGCAAAGCTAAGACAGCACAGAACTCTTAAATCTCTTCTCAGTGTTGACTTCAGGCCCAGATGCAAATATGGTTCGCAGAGCTCAAAGTCCAGGCTCCAGCAGAGAACAAGCAGTAATTCAGCTCAGTGCAGCACTTCCACACCAGTTTAGTGACGGGGGGAAAGAACACCATCTCTGTTCTCAGAACCACACATTACATAAATGTACTTTGGATCTTTCTACAGTCAGCCAGTTTTATGCTCACTTTCTCTTTCAATCAGGAGGGTTTCAAAGTATTTGGCTGCAAACGTTGGTATGTCTTCAGGCTGGTTCCTCAAGACTTCCCTGGCTAGGCCCTCGAGCAGGTTGGCGAACCCTGGAGGAATACGCTGAGTGGTGTTGGAGAACGGGATGGCCATTGTCTCTCAAGAGGCTTCTCTGAGACCTGTAATTCCATATACAAGAGCAATAACAGGTAGGTAGGTAGGTAGGTAGGTAGGTACACAGATGCAAAATAACTGAAGATAACATTGTTAAGTGGGTGGAAGGCCTTATTCTGGGTTATAATCCAGAGCAAGGCCACACCAGAGCAGGAAGGGCCAAAGTTTCATCTCATGAAACCCATTCCAGGTGGCGTTTATACAGCCCCGCCAGCCATGACTGATGGGAGTTCTACGAGCCACAGCCAACCGCCCGCACCTTCCTGCCAGGCGCTTTTTGACCACGCTCAAAGTAACCCTCGCTGGCCTGCTGCAGGGCCCTTTCGCACGTGGCCCCTTATTAAGGTCCTCCCCGTCCTCTTCCCTCCGGAAGTGACATCACAATCGCGCTCCCTGATGCCTCCCCGTGTGTGTCCTTCCTTCTCAGCAGCTCCTCCTTCCTTCCTTCCTTCCTTCCAGCAACTTGACTGGTAGGGCCGTAGCCCGGAGCGGGAGAGAAGCCGCGGCTTCCTCCGCCCAGCCCAGCCCGGTACCTGGAAGGCAAAACGGAGTGCGCGGAAGGAGCGAAGGCGCCGCCTAGGCCCCAAGACTCGAGCGAGAGCGGTCGGGGACTGTGTGTCGCCGGTTGCCCTAGCAACCACCCGGCGACGAGAGGGTGGGACGGCAAGCGGGGAGGACCAAAAGGCCGCGCCAACTTCGCGCTCGTTCGCTCGCTCGGTTCCTCCCTCCCTCTGTGTCTGGTCTGTCTTCTGGCCCGCCCACCGGCCCCTGGATTCGATGTTTACTGGAAGAAGCGGCTGCCACTCTGCGGTCGAGGCTCCGCCCCCCGGCTCCCACCTGTGTCCGTCCTGGGCTCCGTGCGGTCCTTCCGCCGCCCTCCCGCGGCCCGCCGCGCCCTTCCTTACCTGGCGGCCTCGTGGGGGAGCGGCGGCGGCGGCCACGCCAAGCCTTCGGTCAGAGCGCGGAGCGTCAGCCCCTGAGGCGTCTAGCTAGGGCCCATGGACTTCGCACTGCCCGGGCGGAGGGCGAGAAGGGCCGCCGCGAGCGGGGCGGGAGAGGCTGTGGCGTCACAAAGGGGGCTGTGGCGTCACGAGATGCTGCAGTGACGTCACGCGGCGGGCACCCATCTGCTCTGCTTCGGGCCCTACCCCGGGTCCGGCGTCGCTTCACCATCCACACGCGACACGGAGCCCAGACCGTGGCTGTGGTCACACCTCAGGTTTAAGCCGGCTTCAGTCCACTTTCAGAGTGACTGTGGTCGCATCCAATCTTTAATCCGGCTTCAGACCACTTTCAGGGCGAGAGAGCACACCTCAGCAAAGTGACCAGCAATTTTCTTTCCACGTTACCTCTCAAAGAGGAGAATTTTCTGAGTTTGTCGCTTTGCTGATGTGTGTTCTCGCTCTGAAAGTGGACTGAAGCCGGATTTAACCCTAAGTGTGACCACAGCCCTTGATCAACCATGCAGGAAAGTCCAGCTGGAGGGTAGAAAGTCCACTAATAAAACAGACAGCAATGTAAATGTTTGAGCAGACCTTTTACCTCTGAATAGAATTCTTCCATCTCAGGACTGCGTTTTGTACAGCTAAGGCCTCCAGTCCACCATAGCTTATTCCCCTGCGTACACTGAAGTCATTGTTATTCTTCTTTAGTTTGAGTCACTTTACTTTGTGTTGCTTTGTGTTACTTTGTGTTTCTTGACTTTGTGAGTTTATACTGAACTCCTCATTCACTGAACTCTTCAAAAACACAAACGAATAACCTCATGGTGGTCCAGGAGCCTTTTTTCTTGCTATTTTCTGAAGGAATTCCTTTTTGAAGGGCACAGTTCTCCTCCTCCCTCCAGAAGCCCTTCCGTTTTTTCTCATAGGAAGTGCTTTAAATTAATATACAGTGGTACCTTGACATACGAGTTTAATTCGTTCCGTAACCTTGCTCTTATGTCAAATCGCTCGTATCTCAAAGCAATTTTCCCATTAATCCGTTCCAGCTCCCAAAACACCACCTCAGTTGTTTTTGTTATGTACTGTACTGTATTTACATACTCGTATCTCAAATCTTGCTCTCATCTCAAAGCAAAATATCACTCGCTCGGCGGCTTGTATCTCAAAACACTTGTATGTCAGGGCACTTGTATGTCGAGGTACCACTGTAACAAATAAGCACTTATAATTGCACATTTCCTGGAATGTCCAGCAACTAGCATGCTGTATTAAAAGTTGCTTCTAGGTACATGAACAAGTGAGTTTTTTTGCATTTGGTTTGTATTGAATCGAATGTAAGAAAAATGGTGGCACAGTAAAATGTGGTAGGATTCTATTCAATACAAATGTATTTGTACGAATATCCAATATGACGGAGACAGAATTTGAAGGGTTCTGGGAAACAGAAATGGAGTAAAGAACATCTTGGAAAATAGCAAAAATGATCTTTGTCCTTCAACTGTTGCTGCACAGAATCTTGCAGACACAGTATCCAAAAACTGACAAGCTGTAGTCAAAACGCTGAAGCATCAGCAAATATTGTCTGCTGACATTCATGAAACTTCGAAACATCCACATAGGTAATGAGACACTAGCAGATAAGGTGTTTAAAGTTCAGCTTGACACAAGATCATGTAAGCGCTTAGAGTGGCCTTAGAATGCATGCTGAATGTAGCAGAAGCTAAAGTTTATTATAAGTTGTTTTTCTGTGATACCCTGTTGTCTGATTTTGTGACTGCATATTTGTTACTACCTATAAAGGTATCTCAAAAGGTCCTGCCTGTTAAGAGAGATTGTAGCTCTCTCTTCTCCTTGTGAGTACCTTCTGATCAGACAATATAGACTGATCTCTGTTTTCTGTACTTGCTGGGATTGGTGTTTAAATTTTCGTTGACAGAACGCACACGTATCTGATACAAATCCCATAAAATATCTGCTCTGAAAGTGTTAAATCTGCCTTGAATCCACTTTGAATCTGCTCTCAAACCATGTAGGATGCTGCAAATGTGACTTGGTTCAGCCGCTTTCCCACCTCCCCAGGTTCGCTAATGTTGTATGAATACGATTGTCATTGTACGAATGTCATAACATTTCTCATATATGAATGTCCACTTTGTACAGATATCTAATTTTACGAATATTTGTGCACATCCTTAGTTGTTTAACAAGCCGCCACCCAGATTTTGGCTTCCTTTTCCAGACGAGTGGTATAGATTGCCATTTTAAGGTTCTATTGGGTTGTGGTCTATTTGGGCCTATTCATACAAACGCTATTCCCGGGCTCTTAAATTTGACCCCTTTCCTCCAGACAATGCAGAACAGCCTGTGTAAATGCCTCTGATTTAGAAGCAGCGACGGCATCCACATTTTAGCCTTTCTGTAGCAGCTTTGATAGAAGATGGCTATTGGGCTCGGTAGCGAAGCGGCAGCTCTTTTAACAAGACGTGACGCGCATCTGGCCAGCTAATGCATTCTGCACTAGCTGCAGCTTCTGCACCGTCTTCCAGGGCAGCAGGGGCTGAGCGGGCAGAAGCGCAACGACAGCTGCCGCAGCGGCATTGCTCCGCCTTCGCTTTCGCCCTCCCAGCAGCTGGCGTGCCGGCCGGTCTTCTGGGTCGCCCGCGGGGCTCCTAAGTTCTGGTCGCCCCGACTTCCCCGGGAGCAGGTCCATTCGCGAGGTCCCGGTGGGTCGGGCCTGCGGACGGTGCGCGCTGACCAGCAGGGCCTCACCGGCGCGGGCACCCAGTCCTGCCAGTTGGCGCCTCCCGCCGATCGCGCCCGGACTGGCACGAAGGGACCCCAAATGCGGCGGATCCCCTTTCTCCAGAGGCGCCCTTCGAGCCGCGCCAGAGTCCGAGCCGCTTCCTCGCGCCCTTCGGCCCCGGCTTGCTTTTGGCTGTAGCTTTCGCCGCGGGCAGCGGGCCGGGGCGGAGGCAGCGCAGCGCCGCCCTGCCCTGCCCTGCCCTTCCCTTGTCGCCCTGGTTCCACTTCGCCCAGTGTGAGGTCACAGACAGGTTCGCCCCTTGCAGCGCTGCTCCGCCCGCCCGCCCGCCCCGCCCCGCTCCGCTCCCGGTGCCCGCCCGCCTGCCCTCCTGCCTGCCTGCCCGCCGGGCAGGGCCGCCTCCTCGCCCCGCATGGCTCGGGCTTCCCGCTGGTTGTCTCCCTGGTGCGCGGCGAGCCTGCTGCTGCCCGCCCTGCTCTTGGCCTGCGGGACGGCAGGTGAGAGAAGGGGGCTCCTGAGCATGGGCAAAGGGCCAGGTAGCCGGGGTCCGGGGGAGGGGGGCAAGCGCGCTTGCTTTGCTGCTGCGGGCCCTTCTCCCAGCGCGAGCGGGCGGGCGGCGTTGCTTGCTGCTGGGCGCCCAGCACGGGGGGGGGGGGCGACAACCTCCCGGCCCGCCTGCTGGGGGGGAGCGGGGAGGCTTTCCTCCCTGGGGGGCTCCGTCGGAGAGGGAAGGAGGCGGCTGCAGACCCCCTCTGCCTGCTGCTGGCGCTGCAAAGGGGGAAAGAAAGTGCGGATCGGATCGGATCGGAACGGACGGGTCGGGGGGGGGGGTGTTGACAGCTGCGCGGAACAGCTGCCCCCGCTGGAATTCCCTCCTCTGGGCGAAGGAGCGGCGGCATCAACCCTCTCGGCCTCCCGCCCCGCCCCGCCCCTCTGAGCTACCCCCCCCCCCCGATCCGCAGGCCAGACGTCTGCGCTGAGGTCAGCCCCTTCTCCCCCCTGGCTTCTCCTCCCCCTCCTCCTTCCCCGGGGCCCTAAGAGGACAGCGAGCCTCTTGGACCCAGAGCTGAGGGCTGTGTGACCACACCCAAGTTTTAATCCGCTCTCGGTCCACTTTTCAGAGTGAGAGGATGAATCAGCAAAGTGTCAGGCGATTTTCTTTCAGCATTTTCTGTCTCAGAAATGCACCCTTGGGTTAGATAAAGTGGAAAGAAGAAGAGTCGGCTTTTCTAGCCCGCTTTTCTCACCCATTCAAGGGGACTCAAAGCGGCTGACAAAACTTCTGTTCTTCTCCCCACCACAGACACCCTGTGAGGTGGGCGGGGCTGTGGGAGCTCAGAAAGGAAGCTGTGACTAGCCCAAGGCCACCCAGCTGGCTACATGGGGGAGTGTGGAACCAAACCTGGTATTCCCAGATAAGAGTCCAGCTCCCTAACCACTAGACCAAACTGACTCCAAGCAAGGTGGCTAGTCGTTTTGTTGATGCGCTGTCCAGTTCTGAAAGTGGACTGAGACTGAATTAAAACATAGGTGTGAATGCACCCAAGAAGACCCATGGTGTTTCCCTGGTGGAGGGGGAATTCAGACTTGGGCTCTCCTGGGTCCCAGCCGGGCAATCCAAGGCACTGTGAGAACTTCCTCCTGCATCCTTCTTCTCTTGAGGATTTCTGGATGAACTCCTGCCCCCCCTTGGTCTAAGCCATGCAGGAACAGGTCCTATAAAGACTCCTGGGGGGCTGTGCCTGTTTAAGAAGGACCAGGAAGTCCTCTGTCCACCAGACTCTTCTCTTGAGACCCCAGAACAAGGAAGAGGACGCCAGAGGGTCTTAGGAGGCCATTCTCTCCCCAGAATCCTGGCAACCTATTCAAAACTGGCATCTGTTTTTGCGAGGTGAAAGAAGATCTGCCCCTCTACTGGCACCCTGGTGGTCCACGCCGCTGAAGAGCAGCCAGAGAAGGTATAACGCCTCCCATTTTCTCTCCTCCAGATGCTGCCCTGCGCTTAGCCGCCTATTATGGGGACAACATGGTCCTGGAGAAGGAACCGAGCAGTGCAGTCATATGGGGCTACAAGGACTTCAACGCGACTGTGACCGTGGTGCTTTCTAAGGGTCAGAACAGTTTGAAAAAGTCCATCGTGGTGGAAGGTAATGAGAAGCCCATTGCAGCTCTCCATATATTTTAAAGTCAAATAAATATATACGGAAATGGGGGATGCAATTCCGCTTTATTGAAGAAATAATTCAGGAATAAAGCTGGGCTCCTTGTCATTCCATGGCAAGGCACAAACACCCCGTATTGAGGAAGCAATAGAGCTATATACCTGACTTGTTGTGAAGGCTACTACAAGACCCACAAATGTACTCAGACCTTTATAACATCCTGTTGAAGCTGCCATGTCTCATAATATGCGATAAAATGGAGGGGTGAAGAGATGAGCATTACGGAACATTAAGGAGGGGCTCGGGGGCAAAAAGTGGACAGTATCTTAGGTTTCTGGTGAAGCTTAGGGTGTGTCCAGACTGGGGGATACTGCACATTTAAATGTGCATTCGGTGCATGGGTGCCACACCTGACACCTGATACTTTCTAGCGGAGGCGCATTATGCCGCTGCTACTGCGGATTTACCTGCTGCAGAACAATCAACACCCACTTCGCAGAATCAGGTACATTTGAAGTTTCCCACCATCTTGATGGGACGGCGAGAAACAACCAACGAGAGCTGGGCCTTTAGCTCAGTTGCTGTCGGCTGCCCCAGCCCATGTGACATGCGCCTCACCGCATGCGCCACAAAAGTCTCGCAGCTGCAGAGGAGGAAGCTGAGGACCTCCATTTCAAGTGGGGACAAGACCTCGTGACTTTGCAGCCAGGCAAGCTGCGATTCTTTAACTACAGATTTTTATCCGCTAGTCTGGAACGGACCTTAGCGGCATCTATCTTTCCGTTTGTCAGAAGCGTGCATTTTCCATTTAATGCTCTCTGTCCGATACCTAGTGGAAACTTACAGAAGCTCTGTGTCCACCCGCTCAGCAGCAGCATGTTATAATTTACGGATTAATTCCAATAGCAAAGGTAGCCAACTTATCCCTTCCAGTAAAATCCATCTAACCATCCATCCAAGGCCAGGTGGCGGGAGACTCAAGACAGACATCGCCGTTGCCAGCTGGACTTTCCTGCACAGGCTCAGCACTGAGCTGTGGGTTTTCCTGGGGCAGAGTATAGTACCAGTCACCCGCTTGCCTGGCTCTGGATGTGGCTCAGCGTCCGAGTCCGAGTCGTCCACATGTAGGGGGACAGAATCAGTTTCCAAGGCAGGCTCCTGAGGTGCGGGTCTCCCGTCTTGGCTGGCATGGGCAGGGACCAAAGGGAACCCAGTGCAGAGCTATGATCCATGAAGATAAGTCTGGGCTCCTTTGGGTGTTACCAGTTTATTCTGCTTGTATCCTTCCATTCATTCAGGGTGCGTACTGCATAATATTGAATGAGACAAGGGCTGTGGTCACACCTAAGGTTTAATCCGGCTTCAGTCCACCTTCAGAGTGAGAGAACACAGCAAAGTGACCAGTAATTTTCTTTCCACATTATCTATCCCAAAGGTGAAGTTTCTGAGTTATTTAACACTGGAGGAAAACATCTTGTCACTTTGTTGATGTGTTCTCTCACTCTGAATGTGGACTGAAGCTGGTATAAACCTTAAGTGTGACCACAGCTTAGATTACTGCTAATGGCCCAGCCCTGGGCTTTTTTGATGTTATGCATTGCCTTTTCAGATGTGTCGAAGATCTGGAAAGTGGCGCTCAGCCCCCAGCCTGCGGGGGGGCCATACACTATACATATACAACAGACATACAAAAATGTAGTTTCCAATATTTCCTTGAAGGATGTCTACTTTGGAGATGTCTGGTTCTGCAGTGGACAGAGTAACATGGAGATGACCGTTTCACAGGTAAGCTGTGAGGGAGGCACCATTCTAAGAGCTGCAATCCAGGCTCAGGTGGGAAGGAGAAGGCGGAAGCATCAGTAAACCTCAATAAACATGTGGCTTTTTAGGCACTTTTGCACCACAATGGGACTCCAGCACCATTTGAAGGGCCCACAGGTTCTTCACCTGTGCAGTTTCCAATGCTGCCCGCAGGGCTTTGAGTCGTTGCATGAGGTTCTGGAGTTTTGCAGCGCCTCATGGATATCCCCTTAGTGGATGCCTTGCTGTGTGGATGCATTAAGCGAAATCAAATCTGATCCAGGTTTTCCCTATGGAGACCCACCTTCAAAAACTCGTAAGAAAATGCATTAAATCGTTTCAGACACAACTTTCTCTTTCAGTGGAATATATCTTGTTTCCTAGATATTCAACGCCACTGCAGAACTTAAAAATGCCTCTGCATATCATTTTGTGCGGCTGTTTGCAGCTGCCCACGTCAAGTCAGAAGAAGAACTCAAAGACCTTACTGGCATTCAGTTGCCGTGGTCGGTTCCAACACCTGGTAAGAGCCTCTCTTAACCAAAACATACAGGAGAGAATGTCTAGAAGAGGCTTACGAATAATGTACGAATAATGAATGTTTCTACGAAAATTCACCCACACGCCTAGTTTGCGCAGTGCGGCTAACAAGTGTTCTAACCTGTGTTTTCTTTCTCCCTTGTTCACGCTGGACAGAAAACCTCGGCCACGGAGACTTCACGTACTTTTCGGCCGTCTGCTGGCTGTTTGGCCGGTATTTGTTTGAGAAGTTCAACTACCCCATAGGGCTGGTTGAAAGCTCTTGGGGGGGGACGCCGATTGAGAGCTGGTCTTCCAAAAGGGCATTGAGAGAGTGCGGCCTTTCCAGGAGGAACGAGAAGTAAGGAGAACGGATGCCGGCGGATCATCTTCCCTCCGCAGGACCAAGGCTGTCCACTCTTAGTGGGGCTCAGAGAACGGAAAACGGGCCTTGGCAGGAGGCTGCAAACTCCTTTCCCAGATGGGCTGCAAATCTGGCTTTTATGAAATTGCTTCCCTGGGCTTGGGTGGACTTTCCCCTTTTAAGTGTGTGGGTACATTCTGAGTGCACCTTTTGGAGAGGTTTGAGTTGTGGGGATGAGGAAAGTGAAGGTGCATAAATGCATCTGCAAAAGCTTTGCGTATTGTTCCTGCCCCATTGCTGGTAGGCGGCCATTTGCCAGTTTTGCACACGTTTCTCTGTCACATTTTTCTCAGCAAAAAGTCTTCCTTTTAAAAAGAGACAAATATAAACCTGCCCTTGCTCTGCAGTGTGCCAGTGAGGCCCTCTTCAGCTTCCCACCACCTGAAGTAGTTAGGGGGGTGGGAACACATGGGAGGGCCTTCTTGGTTGCAGCCCCCAGGCTATGAAATAACTTCCTCTCCATCAGCCCTCCCCCCCCCCCCCCCAGTGTATGTGTTAAGATGAGTGAAGACGGTCTTTGCCCTGGCTTCTTTACACTGAGAGCAACATCCTCTCCCCGTATTGGCACTGTCATTGGCTGTCTTTGCACTAAGAATGAAGACCTCATTAGAAACCCATTAGGAGCCTAATAGGTACTTGACTGGAACTGATCTCTTACACAGGACCCCTTAAGGACCCCATTCTGAACATGCTGTACCTACGAGTGCCGGTGAAATCCAGATTTAATGGGGTCTTTGGGCCCTAGTGGAAACTTATAGAAGCCATGTCAAGCCACATGGAGCTCTGGTCATGCTTCCTTGCTTTCAGTGGTGTCACATGCATTTACACCTGGGCTCGCTCTTATCGTATTTCTCTTTTGCAGAAGCACATTATGCTTTATTGATCAATTACAAAAGCAAAATAGCAAAGGTTAGTCAACCTGTCTCTTTCAAAAGAAACAAACCCAAAGCAGGTTTGTTGCGCACAGAGATTGTGGTGTTGTCGCCCTCTATGACAAACCGCCCCCTGGGAGTTTCTTAAGACAGGTCAATTGAGTACGCAAGAGACACTGACCAGGATCTTTCCAGAGCTGGACCACAGAGTTTTCAGAGAAGTTCCTCAAGTCTCTTCACTGCTTCCTTTGCAGCATCCCTTCCTCCCAGGTTGCCAACGGCCCCAAAGAGTCATCAGTCCTCTGGAACGCCATGATTCGCCCTTTTATCAACCTGACCATTCATGGCGTAATTTGGTACCAAGGTATGAAAGCCTCACAGCAAAGTTGGAACCAGCGCAGGGCCGACGCTGCATTAGGGCTCTCTGATTCTTTCTGTACCCCATCACAGGTGAAGCAAACACAGTGATGAACATCAATCAGTACAACTGCACCTTTCCGGCCCTCATTGACGACTGGCGAGAGGCCTTTCACGATGGGTCCCAAGGGCAGACGCAGCGGTATTTCCCTTTCGGCTTTGTCCAGGTAGGTGGTGGTAGCTGACCACAGGTGAGCACCGGGCCGAACAAATGTAAGAAGACAGCACGTGGTACAGAGTCAGGGCACAGGGCTTCATCTGGGCCTTGAGTGCCTGTGCTTTGAAAATTGATATTTTAAGGCAACAGGCTAGGAGTGTCCCAACATGGTACCGGCACCCTCTGCCAGTCCTGCCTCATGTTCCCGGCATTCTTAGTGTGCCCAGAGATGCCCTTGGTAGGGAAAACAATGGAGCCTTGGGCTTTTACCAGCTGCCTTCTCTTCCAGTTATGTACATACCATAATCCACATCCGGATGATACTTTCTCCGAAATCCGGTGGCACCAGACTGCAGACTTTGGCTTTGTCCCTAATAAGAAGATGCCCAACACGTTCATGGCTGTGACCATCGACCTTGGTGATGAGAGTTCTCCTTACGGCAGGTAACGGTGATCTGTTGTGATTAGGTCAGGGCAGCTAACATGATCTTAGGCGAGACTTGGGTAACGCAAGAAACCTACAAAGCAAAGGGTCATGGATCAGTCCTCAGCCTCTCTCCAGATGTAGGCAACGGTAAGCCACTTCTGTGTCTTGGCCAAGAAAACTGCACAGAGGTGTCCATAGAGTCTGGGAGGGGCTGAAGCTCAGGGTTAGGGCGAACCGTCTGGATAGCAGAGGGCTACCAGTTCGATCCCCAGCTTCTCTCTGGAAATAGGCAATGGCAAACCACTTCTATGTATCTGCCAAGAAAACTGCATAGAGGGCCCAGGGGGTGCTCACACACTCAACCGGAAGTTGGTCACAGTAACATGATAACCTCAAGTCACACATATCCAAGTCTGTCTGTTCCCATTTTTCCAGAAGCTTGTATCAGCAAAAATCCTTAGCCAGTTTTCTCTCCGTGAAGGTCCTGAACTCATCCTTTAGCGATGAGGCAGCTTCCTTCTGCATTTTCTTTTGTTACAGTGAGGAAAAGAAATGTTTTTCTCCAAAGGGTCAAGGTGGGGGATTATTATTATTTTTTGCCTTTGTGTTTTGTACCAAATACTTGCACTTGCTCAGAAGATCTGACATCCCCCCTTCTCTCTGGTTTGTTCCTCGCCTTCATCCCTTGGCTTCCAGCATCCACCCCCGTGATAAACAGGATGTAGCTTACCGGCTGTTCCTTGGTGCCCTTGCGCTCGCTTATGGGAAGAAAACCACTGTTTTCCAAGGTCCTTACCCTCAGAGTGTCATGATTGACACGCTTCGCTCAAGTATCAGTGTCAGCTACGTGGAGAATCTTCAGGTTCGTGACACGGACAACAAGACCTTTGAGGTGAGAGGGGCTTTGGGGGGATGGGACGGCTAGGCCAGGCCACACTTTGGCTAGCTCAGGTATGACTCAGACGGATGCATTTTGTGCATCCATCTGAGTCATGCTTCCATATCGACCTGCCTGTGCCCTAAGATCTGGAGAGGAGGCCCAGTTGTACTGACACGCACAGCAGAAAAAGGGATGGGCACCTGGGTTAGGGTCTTTTCAGTGGTGGCTCCCAGACTATGGAATAGTCTCCCTTCCGAGGTGCATCAGGCACCTTCAGTCTATGTGTTTAGATGAGCTGTGAAGATGCATGTCTTTACCCTGGCCTTTGGCTAAGTAAAGGAGCAGCCTTTTCCTCCCCACCTTTAGACGCTGCCATGGTTTTAATATGCTTAATATGTTCTTGGTTTAATTGTGTTCATTTTATATGTTGAGACCCTTGGATATAGGGCGGGATAAAAATACAAATGAATGAATGAAATATATGTATCCTTTATAGGCAGAGTAATGATTCTGTATTTGAAGGCTGGAAATAGGTGTACAGCAGAACACAAGGAAGCTGTGTGGTTCCTGATTTTGTGAGCCAGTTGAAGCAACACCCTCAATATCCAGGATGCTAAATTCACGAGGCCTCCCTCATGAATGCTGTCCGTGGGCAGAGGCCCTTTCTGCATTGGGACTTATTTCAGATTAAATGCTGGAATGGGGATGTGCTATCCGCAAGCTTTGCAGGCTATGGTAGACCCCACCCAAGGCCTGCTTCAGTCTGCCATAGACTACAGATGGAAGGTCCCTATTCCAGGATATAATCCAGAATAAGACACAGTGCAGAAAGGTCCAGAATTGCCCCAAGCCGTTGGATTATTGCACGCAGAACGCATGCACTTTGGAAATTGGGATAGACTTGCAGGGAGTGTTGCTACATATTCAGACCTTCCTATGGAAGTGAAAAAACAAAATCCAGTTCTACGGTGGGTCTGGAATAAAACCTATGAAATGTTCCTCTTTTGTATGTCTGTCCTCACACATCGCCAGATTTGCTGCTTCTCCGAGGATACGTGCAAATGGAATCCCGTCAATATGGTGTCCACTTCAGCCCACACGGTGATTCTGGAAAACTCCATCTGTCCAAACAGCACGGTGGGCTTGCGCTACGCATGGAGTGAATGGCCCTGCCAGTACCGCCTCTGCCCACTTTACAACCCCCAGGACCTGCCCGCCTCCCCGTTTCTCCTCTTTGCCGAAAATAACACAAAATGGACTGTGTTGTAAGTGGCGGCGACAACCGCAAGGCAGATGGACAGTCGTTTGCGGACTTCCACAGTGTTTCTTCAGTTTGTGTAGTAAATGTCATTACTTAATTAAGGGAGAAAATTATTAGAAAGGGATATTTTGGTTACTCCTCAGAAAAAGGGACAGACTGGTCAACAGCCGAGAATGGATCAACACAAGTCTTTCCGGACGTTCGTACAGCCCTCGGACAGCACAAGGCATGGTTAGGAAGTTGCATTCAGATCTCCCCAACTCCCTTGGCCAGTGTCCAAAAGACCCAGGAGGACACCTCCGAGTTGCTAACCGTCTCTCCCCACACACAGATCTCTGCTATCTGGAGAGGGGGGGAAAAACAAAGATCAGTGAATGGAAGAAATAAATGCCTGTATTATGCGTAGTTAGCAGAGCAAATAAAGATTTGTTCTTTCCAGTCTTAACACTAGAATCCAGAGTCATTTGGTGAAGATACATGGCGCGGGAGGCAGGCCAAAGGGAATAACTCTTCCACCTAAGAACATAAACCAGTTATGGGATTTTCTGTGAGTAACCGTGGCGTCAACTTAATAATTATTTTATTAAAGGCATGTGGATGGAGGCTAAGGGTGTCTCTAGCTTAAGTAATGAGTCACTAGGTAACAACTGGCAGAAGGTAAGAGGGTTTAGGGAACTTGCTTTCAGGCAATCCAGACAAATCCCACTGCTCATTGCAGGATGCTGGACAAAAGTGTTTTGGACCTGATCTCTTGGCATTTTGGGCTCCGTTCACACCTAATCCAGTTTCAGTCCTCTTTCAGAGTGAAAGAACACGTCAGCAAAGTGACCAGTCATTTTCTTCTCACTTTATCTAAGCCCAAGGTGCATTTCCTGAGATAATGCCAAAAGAAATCGGCTTGTCTGAAAGTGGGACTGAAACTGGATTAAAACTTAGGTGTGGACGTAACCTTGGTGACTGTTGGCAGGAATCTCTTGGGTTTGTTGTCCCTGCCTTGGCATACAGGGATGTAAAATACAGAATTATTGCAGGTGTGATGAACAGGGCAAGGTTAACAGATGTGTGGGGAAAAAAGCAACTTAGGGACGAGGTGGATAAAATATATTCAAAATTATTTTAAAAGTTGGTTCATTTAAATAATATTTTTAAGACTTTCAGTAAATTAAAGACTTTTAAGAACCTCAATACATGTATTAAATACATATCCATTAAAACAGTATTAAAGAGCATAGTTAATTAAAAGTTAAAATAGTGCTTAGTGAATTAATGCCTAATGAATTAATGGTTGCTGTGGGGATAAAATGGAGCAGGGTGGGAGAATGATATGCACTGTCCTGGGCATATCATATATGCCCAGCCCATATATATCCATTGTATACACTCCCCATGTAATGCTGAAACTACTACTGTTTACTCTTTTTTAAATGCCAAATATTGCACGTTATATCCTTGGTAGTAGATCTTTTTTGGTAAACTGTAAATGTTTAACTGCTTCCGCCACCCCCTCCAAAAAATGCACTGACCTACAGTGGGCTTGCAGAAGAGACCCTTGGCTACTCCAGGAAGCAGGATGACAGAATAAATGGACGTTTACTTGAATCCAGCAAATGTATTTTGCTGTACACTTTGCTTTTTCAGATGCTTGCTTCACATAGTTAAAAAGTTTTGCCACTGTTTCTTTAATTTCTTCTACTGTTTTATTTTTATATTCATACTCCCTTTGGGAGCTGCTTTGATTATTGAACTGCAATAACTTTTAAAAATAATAATAAAACAAATATAATTTGGGGAACCTAAATGTCTTGTCTTTCAAATCACTTTTTTTTTGTATTTGTACTTACTGTGAATCTTGAGATTAACTCCGCAATAGACAGCCATCTCGATTTAATGAAGGCTGAACTGACTTAAACTGACATCACATTGCAACTTTTTGCATCAGATAAAACAAGAGCATGTCTGTTAAATTAGTTTTAATGAAGAAGGGTTTGCATAATGAAACACAGAAAACGACAAGCATGAAAGTGCTGCACACAGCGTCAATGAAAAATGGGAAGAATCTTGTTCCCAGATTTGTAGGCAAAATCGAGCAGACAAACTATGTTTGCCTTTCAAGAGAGCTGTTAAGAGGTTGAGTAACCTTCAATTCTGCAAGTGGCTCCTGGTTCACTTATGGGGCTCGTGAACCCCATTTGCCAACTGTCAGTAGTTGAAGCAGAATAATTTTCTGTCCGGTATGAAATTCCATGGAATTGGTACCTGGTAGGGCAAGCGCACAATGCTGTGTGGAAGAGCCACACAGGATAATATGTGCTTGCAATGAAGTTCCAGAGTGCTTTGCTGTTGCCCCTGGAGAAGACAGAAATGCTCACTTGTCTTGCTGAGGTTCCTCGTTGTTCCATTTCCTGTGCTGGCCACTGATGTTCCATCAAGGCCAACGGGTCCTAGGTGGGGAAGTCAGTCTTCTTTAGATCCTAAGCCAGGTTTCATTTCTAGTATTGAAGAACAGGAAAAAAGCAAAGATCTTGACACATGGATCTTGTTATCTCATGGGTTGTGGACTCATAACAGCTCTCCAGTTTAGCAGACCATAGGTAAAACCTATCCCAGTGATAGCTAAGGAGTCTACTGTAAGGACCCAAATGTGTCCAAAATTGCTGTCTGAGAGGTAAAAATATGACAGACGTCTACAGGCACTTCAGGACACTGACAGCAATCCTGGACATGCTTTTGGCTGCTGCAGGCAATGTTTGACCATAGCTGCACTTCGTCTGGGCTCTGGAGAAGCATGTGGTGTGAAACAGGCTCTCATGGCAGCTACTTTACAAGGGCCACAGGTCCTAGCCCGCGTAGATGATGTCTATGACTACACCATGGGTAGCAGGGCCACCTGTGGGTACTAGTAACAACGGCTGTGATACCACCTCTAGTACTGAAGGATTTTTGACTCTTGAGACCAGCTGCTGGGGACCATGAGCAAGTAGACATCTAATATGCTCATGTCCTGCTTGTGGGCTTCTCATACATCTTTAATGCAATCCAGGGGTGTTTTTCCACTGTCACTAAAAGTACCCATTAAGTACCCATTAATGGGTACATAATGGCATTTTTGTACCCATTAATGGGTACTTAATGGGTACTTCTAGTGACAGTGGAAAAACACCCCAACTTGACACTTTTTTAAAAAAAATATTGCAAACTTTCACAGAATGATGAACTCTCCTCCACTGAATGGAGACATGATCCACAAAAATGCAGAAACTGTGCTTCCTATTAGTACTGCTTACCAATAATTTTGCTGTCAGGGTGAGGGAGGTTTCCATCAGCACAGAAATTATGTTTGGGCTTTGACATTTCCAGGCCAGCCAAGAGGGTCATAAAATCTACCACCGTATCGATGTTCTCCTTGTCTGCCGTGACGTCCCTCAGAGTACACAGCACGCTCAGCCTGCTGAAGGACTTGACTTCTGATATGTTGGCCCGCAGGAACAACAAAATAATGTTCAGGTCATTGAAAGGGCAGGTCAGCATCTTTCTGCTGAGAAGATCAAAAGCTGGTAACATCTCATAGATGGCCAAGAGTCGCTTGTCCCACTGGCATAGCTGGAGCAAGTGGTAGATTATGGCTGGGCCCAAAAGGATGTACACCACGCCGATGATGATGCTGGTCATCTGAAAGACTGAGAAGAACACCAGCTTGCAGGGAACAGAGTCTGGGACATGAGGTTCATCTCGGAGGAGGCCTGCCTTGATGGAGCACGTGAACTCGTCCTGGAAAAATACATTCAGGTGACAGTACCCCAAGTAGAGACAAGTGGCCACCAGGAGGAAGAGGAGGAGAAGGTTCCTCAGCACATAGATGGTGATCAGGTAATAGGAGCGTTGCTTGCACGTGAGGTACCTCTCCAGCAGAGGGAATTCAAAATACCGCTCACTGCGAGCCCTTTGGAAGGAATAAACAGACTGTTAATAAGGTAGCAGGGCGTTCTACCTTACAGAAGATCCCTCTCTATTGGGAAGGACTATCAGAGAACCCTCTTCTATCAGTATGTCATCCTCTGTAAAGACTAGTTGAAAAAACCATGAGAAAGGAAAATAAGGGTTGAACTGAATATTCAGCAACAACATTTAGCAATCAAGAACCCTCTTGATAGCTCACTGGAGTTGAATAGGAATTGCAAGTCATATGTACTGCCTGGGGTGGGGTGGGTGGGGTTATATGACACTGCAGAATACTCAGATCTAAAGAAGGTTCAGGACTAACAAAAGCAAAGGCAATAGGTTACTGAAGAGAAGGGGACAGAGCTTCATGCACTAACTGCACAAATGGCATCAGCAAAAGATACAGGGTGGAATTCATGTGCTAAAGGGCTTCCAGATCCAAAGCAGGTCAGAAAAGAAAGGTACGTTAGATGCCTCCACGCAAAACATGGCTGCACAATACCTAATAGGAATTGCAGCAGTCTGAGAACACTGGAGGGAAAGTTGGTGAAGATGAAGACTCCACCCAATGGTCACGACAGAGCAAAGATCTGGCGAGCAAAGGATGTCTCATAAGTTAAAGGATCTGACCTTGCTCAGTATATTCTGCTGCACTGTCCACTGCCACTTAGGAGAGAATCTGTCCCAAACTTTAGTCATCTGTGGACCACTTTCATGATATTTGCCCTTCCTGGACTACCTCTACTATTATTCACTGCTTAATATTTAAATCAAATTAGCCTGTATGCCACCAGGGAAATGCTGGTCCAAAGTCTCATGTATATGCGCAGTCATGCGACCATTCAAGTGAGAATGCTCAGGAGAGAACTGGGGCTCTGCAGGAAGCAACGGCTGCTGAGCGGACAGCTCTTCCTCTCTCCGGTTCTTTTACATACTTGTCATACTCCTCCCACAGTTCTTCTGGGTCGGTGCCGCTCTGCTGGAGTTTCACCATGTGCTGCACCAAGCGGATGGAGCGGTTGTACGATTTGTCCAGCTCGTCAACGATGAAGAGTAAGTCACAGTTGAGGGACGGGGCAGCAGCATACCTCCAGAGCAGGTAGGGGAGGTACATGGCGACTGCAATGAGGAGCAAGGAATACGGGAAGACCTAGGAGCCAAAAATACAAGGAAGCCTGAGGTTTCTTTCACGGAAGGGCTGGGGGGGGGGGGCATGCAGGAATGCTTTCTTGACCCAGTGTGTTTCCACCATGCACCCTTTGGGGGCCTCCAGACCAAGTGTGGGTGAGATTGGGTCCAAAGGACAAGTAAAGTTCTCTGGCTCTTCCCCAGGACACATTTGCTGGCTCTGTTCTTAACTCTCCTCAAGTTGGTTTTCTCTTGGTAGAACACGGGTGGAAGTGATCTAACCTGGTATCTGTACCCACAGGAGACTCCACTCTGTGGAATGGTGAGATCCACCAAGCCACCCCTTCCACACACAGTTGCGTTCACCAAATCACCCAGTCAGTGGGGGTTTTGCTCCTAACTTTCCAGCAAGCCACTGGCCAGGGAATGAAAGGCATCGTGTCCCCAAGAGCAACCTCTCTGAGACCAAGCCCCAGTCTGATACCTTGAGAACCCAGAGGGATCTGGATTTAGCATCTCCCACAGCATCAGCGCTGTAGTGAAGCAAGGAGTCCCAGCAGACGGCATCAACGTACAGGGATTGCTTTCCTGTAAAGTTGCCAGGAGAGAAGCAGTTGATCTGGGAACCTGGAAAACCAAAGAAAACCTCATTCCCCGTTAACGCTCGCACTGTTCCAAAGATCAATTCCCGCAGCAAGCAAAGCCGAGAATTAAAATCTGCAAGAACTCCGCAGCGTAAGCAAGGAGACAGATTTCATTGGAAAAGGATACGATGAACCCTTTCTGTTTCCAGAACATTCAAGCACCGCCACGAATACACTGCTCCTCCTTTTCCATTCTCTGCCTTTGTCAGTTCTGTTCACATGGGGACACCTCCGTCCCACCAGCCTAGCGTTACTGACACCCTGCAGACAAGCAGTTTGTGAGCAGAAGACTTGCTGCATAGCGATTTTGGGTATTCCGCGCAGCTTTAGACAGAGCGGCCAAAAAGGGAGAGGGAAATTCCCGATCCAAATTACAAGCTGTTCAACGGTCGCTTTGTGGTTCTGTTTGCTAGGCATGTGGGGCTGGCAACTGGCCGATCCTTTTCCTGGTGTCTGCTGCTCCTTGGTCTTGCTTATTTGCCTTCTCAAATAATCACGTAACCAGCATCATAAGGACCCTGAGTGTGCACAGATCCCTATTTTTAAAAAAACCTTTTGGTGCTCCCCCAGGTTTGGAAGACCCCCCTGAACCTGCTGGCCTTCTACTGCTAGTGTGCGTGTGAGGTGCAACTTCGGACTATATAATCATTATCACCAAACTACAAAGGATGAGCACTATTATTCCAGTTTATAACTGTAAAAAGATTGAAAAGATCATAGTGTCCTTTTACGTTGTTTTATTTTGTGCGGAGCTCTCAAAGGACCAAACTGAAAACCCAACACTGAAATGAGCGGCTGCTTATTCAGTTTTACCCTTAGAAGAGAATAAAACAAAACAGAAAGTGTTTTGTTTATTTCCAGGATCTCTCCTCAACCTCCCCCCTCCCCCCTGCATCCATTCTCCAGAAATAAATGTCTGTGGTCTGCTGGGAATTCCATCTGGACAAGCTCCACACAGTTGCCTTAAGTGTCTGGAAAACTACAGCTTGGTTTGGCGTGTTCCTTATGTACATTCCTTCCAACTAATGAGGGTGCTGAAGGTATCCAAAGGACCTTTTTTTAGTTTTTGCTGCCTCCAAGCATTCCTGCCTGGTATTGCGTGGTTTGTGAGAATCACCCCAGCAATGGCAGTGGTTCTCAAACTGTGGTCTTCCAGATGTTCCTGAGTGTCTCCCAGTATTCCATACCTGCCCCTGTAAGATGGGGGAAGTGGAATGCTGGAGGTATTGTTCAAGAACATCTGGAGGTCTGGACCTTGAGAAGCACTGCGCTAGTAGGCTGTTTCTATTCAGGTGAGGATGCAGTTCATGACCCAAGAGAAAGTTATCAGTTGCTCAAGACTTAGAGGGGGCCCCTGGAACTCCACCTAAAAGTCCCACACACAGAGACACACACCCCGTGAGGCTCCCCTGGAGAGATCTCCACCAACTCAGGCAGGGAGTCTGCAGGGAATGAAGTGAATGATACACTATTAGGTTCTACACACTGGCTTGGAACTAAGTACAGACCTTGACCCTTTTTGCACTTGCAATGAAGACCCCACTGGGAGCCTGGTAGGTACACAATTGGTAAGGATCAGTTATGTACCTTCCGCACACATGACGCCATTAGGATCCCATTCTGAACGTGTTGTCTGCACAAGGGCTGTCAAAATCGAGATTTAATGGGGTCTTTAAATCTGGATTAACGGAAGGCTCTTTTAATGGGGTCTTCAAACTGGTCTTCCATGCAGGATCCGTATGCAAGATCCATATCCAGTATATGTATATAGGATACAGATGCATTTGTATCGAACATTCATACACATTTGTACCAATACATTCATACCAAATCAAATTACCACATTCGAAGGGGATCTATTCGAACGAATACGAATTTTCTAACATTCAATTTGTTACAGACTGAATGCCCCAAAACCCACTCGTGCTCATCGCTAGATTGGGGGTCATCAGTCTTTCTGGACCTTTTGGTACATGAGGAATTTTGCTCCTCCCGTTTCTTTTAGCCACAGTAGTCAAGAACACGTACACATGTGTTTGGAACTGGTGCAGTAATGGAAAATCCCATCAACATTGAAGCCCTGAAAAACCCAGTGGAGTTCAGTGAGAAAACTGAGTACAAATTGGCTTAGAAACATACCCATGTGGTACAGAGCTTGGTCAAATGCCCTGTGCAATTTTATGGGCTTTTTCATTTAAAACTGTAATAGGTCTGATTCCTGGGAAGGAAAAAGCTAAATATCTGTAAATTGGCTGCAGCACAAGCTGATCAGAACAAATTTCTTAAAACATTTGTCTCAAATATTGAATGCTGTAGACTTCCTGAAAAATCTTCTCAGCATTCGGGCATATGTTAAGAATCAAGCCATGAAGACATCCATAATTAAGCAGTACTGCAAACTGATGAACCAAAAGCAAATACTAAAAGCAACTGTTGTACCCGTACAGCGTCTGCATACATGGATTACCATCATTTTAATGAATGCTTTCCCAATACCAACATAATTCCTAAAGACAGTGTAGCATGAGTGATCAGCAAAGAGAACAGTTTTGAAGAGAATGTCTTCATTCACTCTAAATGTGAAGATGGCAGATTTGCGCATAGCTGCAATTGAAATCTGCATCTTCTAAGTCATAATTAACTTTACACATTGATTTTAATCATCCACTTAAATTAATTTGGTTTATCCTGATTCCAACCTACTGCAAGACAAAAAACACTAGAATGTTTTAACTCAAAGTCTACAACCAATTCTGTATAGGGTTAAAAAGAAATCAACGTACCGGTGGAAAATTCCCGTGCAAATGCCAAAGACACCAAGAGAAGGGGGAGCCCTATTGTGATAAACTTCACAAGGCGGTCACATGCCAGCTCCAAACGAAACCCTTTTGCCTTGGCGCCGCTGGGTTCTGGAAGCAGTGCATCTGAGAGCATATACTCGCCAGCTGTGTGTGCGATAGACATGGTGCGTCCGGATAGCCCAGGCACAAAGTGGAAGCGAAGAGGCTGCTGGTGCTGTTAGCTTACCAATGGCATCTCCAGCAAGCAAGCAAGTGGCTTCAAAGTTGTGCCGTCAATCCGAAAGCTCTGTCTAAGAATTAAGCATTGGACGGTTCCAAATGACAGCTTTGGGTTCTCACTAAACGGAATGATAATTATAAGGCAACTCATGGCCTACAAAGCAGTAGCTACCCGGAGGCCCAAAATAGAGCAGCATCTAAACCTGCACTGTGATTGCTGAGGACACCAAGTCCCTCTGCCGTTGTGGTTTTATCCTTCTCTGTTATAATCAGATGTTATTTCCAGTAGGCCTCAGCAGTCTGTGGGTTTGGTTGCCTATCCAGGAATGTATGAGGCCGGCTTGGCCAATGGTAACGCGGAGCCCAGCTTAGCTATCACCCCCTCCAGGTTCTTGCACCCAGAGTGCATTTTTAGCCTTGTGGTATATGTGGGGGAACTGGGGTGAAAAGAGCTTTTTCTGTGCCTGGTATTAAAAGACAGCCTTTGGGGACTTCACAGGCTCTGCAATTCCAGGGCCTTGGTTGACTGGTGAACCCAGGCGACAGGGAGGTGGGATTTCCTGAAAGCAAGAATACCTTTTAAGTTCAAGGAACACTTGTGTGAATTCCTCTGAGAGGTCTCCTCTTTTCTTTGAGGTCACCTGCCCGCTTTGAGGGGCTTCTATCCCTTTGTAGGCTCTTTGGCATACTTCTGGCCTTGACTCCATTCTCGTGAGGGGCAAGGGTCTCCTTCTCTGCTCTTACCTGAATCGGGGGGGGGGGGGTGTCCCTACACAGAGGGTCACTTCCCTCCCTAGGAAATGCCTCTCCATTCAGACCGAGGGGCAAAGCAACAGGTCTTAAGAGAAAGAATGATGACTCCCAGGTAGGGGAAGACCCTCACCCCATGAGCCCTTCCACAGACTTCTTCCTCAGCCTGTCTTCTTCTCTCCCGAAATCTTTACTTGGACTGAGGGCTCGCTCCCTGTTTTTCCAAGGTGTTTACCTCTGTGGGGTCTCTTCCTGTGACTGATGGAGGGACCTCTGACGTGCTGAGAGATCCCCTTTCGCAAACTGCGGATTCCTCCTGTTCTTGGAGGAATCTCTTCTCTGACCATCTGCGAGAGACCATCTCGATCTGTTGAGGGCCTCTAACCAGGCACAAGAGGTCTCATCCTCTCCCCAAGGGTGTCTTTGCCTCTAGGGCTTTGCCAAGGCTGACGGGGCTTTATTCCAGAATATCCAAAAACAGCGGAACAAGTAAGCAACGTCTAGATGCAGCCTGAGTAGCTGTTTTGCTTTCGAAGAAGTCATCAAGCCTTATCTGGTAGTGGCACCACTCAACCCTCACCATTCATCTCTCCAAATGGCAATTTGTTCTGGAGCACAAGAAGACACAGTTTGGAAAGGCCCAAGGTGAGGATCCATCCAGAGCTTCATCTTATGGAGCCATGGAAGAATCCAGGGAAATCAGAGCCAGTGCCTTAGACAAACCCCTTCTCAGAGGGAAGAGCTACATGAGTTTGTAAAATACTATACAGAACATTATGACTGCATATCAAATATGCACTATTTTATATAGTGAGCGAAGACCTAACATTAATAAGGGTGTGTGTGTTCCTTCTCCATATTGACCTGCCTGTGTCCTAAGATCTGGAGAAGAGTCCGTCCTGGTTGTATAGCCACTCACAGCAACAAAAGGGGTGGGCACCAGGAATAGGGCCTTTTCAGTGGTGGTTCCTAGACTGTGGAATAGTCCCCCTCCTGAAATGTGTCAGGCACCTTCACTCTGTGTGTTTAGATGGGTTGTGAAGATGCAGCTCTTTACCCTGCCCTTTGGCTAAGTAAAGAAACAGCCTTTTCCTCCCCGCATTCAGACCCCACCATGGTTTTAATATGTTCATTTTGTATGTTGTAACCTACCAAAACCCTTGGGTACAGGGTGGGATAAAAATACAAATGAACATATAATAAATAATAAATAAAGTAGTTCATTGTTCATTTTCTTCCCCTGAAAGCAGAAAAATTAAGGACAGAAACTGGAAATGAGAAAAAACATCATTGCTATAAAATCCATGGCAGATTTGAGGCATCTGTTCTTTTACTCACTTAAAGATAGTGGGGGTTGGAGGGGGGGGGGGAGAACTGTCAATGCCAAACTCAAGTGAGAAAACAAATCTGAGAGTGAGGAAGGTTCTCCTTTTAAATTATGACCTTTATTTCAAGGGGTGATTTGGAGTGGTCAAGATACTTCACCTGTTTCTTACCACAGCCCTGCACGCATTCATGATTGTGCAAACATGGGCGGAGCTGGGAACACTCTGGTTCCAACTGCATCAGGTACAAGGAACAGCCTGACTCCCTTTAAAATCCTGCTCTGAATAAATCACATCCACTCAGTATCCTCAGCACGCGGCACCTTTTCATTCCAGACGAACAAGGGTTCTCAGTCATCTGAGCTGGGTTCTCTGGCTCCCAACATCTGAACACATTTCGGCAGACAGCTGCTTTTTAAATAACTTGTGCTTCCCATGTTGAACGCTGAGTCCCACTACTTTTGATTTAAATCCAAAAACCCAGGCTCTGGTGCCCCGTCTCTGTCCAGCATCAAGTCACCTGTTGACATACAAAAACGACTGCTTTCTGAGTCATTGTAGGCTTCCAGCGGAATCAGGTCTCCACACCACTCGTCTTGGAGCAACGCATTACACACAGTGATATTAGAAAGTCAAGGAAAGACGCCTGTGCAGCAAAAGAGCACCGGCCGCCAGTTTATTTGCTCACTTTTCCTAGTTCAGGATGCTCAAGTTTCAATCGCTTTAGGGTACGAGTGAAAAAGGCAGGTGGCCTGCAGACCACACGGATTTTGTCCTCCTCACTGGCATCGTTCTTAGGTATGGTGAGCTGGCAGGCATGCAAGTACATGGGCAGATGTCGGGCTTTGGTTTGTCTCAAGCCAAGCCTCTTCAAGGTACCCATAGGCAACTTCTGCAGAAAAAAAAGCAGAAATCTCTTAGGCAACAACCAGCATTTTTAACTTTTGGCCTTCAAGCTTCAAGTTCCGCTGAACCGAACACTAAGTTTCTTATGGTTACACTGCTTCACAAACAAAGAAAGGAATAGCAGAAGAATAAACGGCTCTCTGTGTTGGGAGCATGTGACCTTCCTCATGTCAACACCTCTTCCAACTTTTGTTACAGCCTTGTAAATATTTAGCTGGTTTCATTCATGAGGAAAGAGCACCAGCTGAGGCACTGTTAAGTTGCACAGCAAAACACAAAGACATACAATATTAAGTGATAGGTATTCCAGTGTCTCAGGGCAGGTTACAACATATAAAATGACCACATTAAAACCAATAACATTAAAACCATGGCAGTGTCTGAAGGTTGGGAGGAAAAGATGTTACTTTACTTGTTAGTTTTATATAGCTTGTTCATGTGTTTTAGATTCTATCTTTGGATTTTATATACTGTAACAATGTGGCTGCTTGAATGTTATACATTGTTAATTTTTGAATGCTGCTTTGAGTCCCTTCGGGAAAAAGGCGGGATATATATCAGCTAACAAGTAACACTCGAGTGGAAACAAAATGAAAATCAAGGCACTAACAGCACCCATTTTCTGCCACTGGCTTCTTACTAAACGTCAAAGTCACGCCACTCTTTTTGCCACGGTTGCCATACCTGGGGGGCCAACTTGTTCCAGTGAGAATACTTGTGGTCGCCTAGGATGGGGCACCCTAAGCCATAGGCCAAGTGAACTCTCAGCTGATGCTTCACTCCTATAAACAGACGTTTTGATGAGGTAAACATAACAAGGAAGTAAACAAGTACTCAACAGAACAGACAAGGAGCGATAGCATCCAATGGAGGAAGAAAACTAGAATCACTCTCAAGAGGTGATAAAGAGAGAAATGTGTATATTTAATCATTACATTCATGTCCTTCCTTTCACCCTTTTAAAAATCCATTTTCTGATTTGATCTAGAGTAATTTCAGAGGCTCCAGGCATGAAATAAGCTTTATTTACTTCCCTAGAAAACAAGCTATGGAGTCAGTTGGCCCTTTTATATTGGAGCTCAGCCCGAAAGCTCCTCTGGTCTACCCTGGCGCTGCCTGTCTGGACACCTGTGGACCGAATTTCCTCCCCTGCCCAAGCATTTAGGTATCAGAATGAGCACTTAAGAACTGGAATCAGGCTTTGATGCCAGATTGACTTCCTGTTGTAGCACATTTATATAAGTCCACCAGTCCCTGTGAGGCAGGATTTAGCTCAGCTTTGCTAAACACAGTCGCAACACTGAGGTCAACCGAGAGCAGAAAGGGACCGACAGGCCTTACCTGTGACGGGTCGCAGTTCAAGGAGGGAACAAGAGGAAGAGCTGCTCAGCGTCTGGTAGTGGGTTGCTGCCAAATAGGCATCTCTGTGTCTGCGCACCTTGAATATATTCCCGTGCTCAAGGGACACGCGATAATTGGGAGCAAGCGTCATCTGGTGCAAAGAAAGTACCCAGGTGTATGACCACGCAGAACTACAAACGTTCAGCATTAGTTAACTAACAGCAAATAATATTAAACAAGTCCATCAACAGACAACACGACAGTCAACTAAATTTATTTATTTACTTAAGAAATTTGTATCCTGCCCTTCACCAAATGCTCCCAGGGTGGGTTACAATGAGAATGAAACATATCAAATAATAAAACATAGTTGAAAATATCACCCCCGCCCTCCCTCCCTCCCCCCAAGAGGATAGCTAATTAAATGGCAAAAGCCTGGGTGAAAAGATACACTTCACCAGGCACCGAAAAATATACAGCGTAGGTGCCTGGTGAATCTCAAGAGGGAGGATGTTCTAGAGTCTAGGGGCCACCACAGAAAGGGCCCTCTTGCACGTCCCCATAAGAGAAGGAATTCCAAGAAGGGCCTCTCCTTGAGATCTCAGTGCACTGGCAGGTATATAGGGAGAAGGTGGTCCTTCAGATACCCAGGGCCCAAGTCGTTCAGGGCTTTATACATCTGTGTCAACACCCTGAATTGGTCTCAATAGCAAACCGGTAACCAGTGCAGATCCTTTAAGACCAACGTGATGCAGGTCTGCCTGGGGGGTGGTGTGGTGGTCCAACTGGCAGACTAGATAAATCCAGCCTGGATTCAGCACCATTCGTGTTCCTGTACAACGGTCCCTGATTAATGCAGTGATTTAGTGCCTGCAAACTCTCATAGAGCAAGCTAGCATTACGAAAACAACTGCCGCACATGAAAAAGCAGAGATCAGAAAGGGAACTGCTCCAAAATTGTCCCTGATGTCTCATGTACAGTGTGAGGAGATGGTGGGGCTCCGAGGCCCAACATTCTCAGAGAAAAGCAGGCTCACCTTATAGTGTGGCTGGTGGCTTTCAACTTCCTTCTCCACCATGGGAATGTCCACCAGCCCCTCTGCTGGCTCTGGGATTCCAAGGCAGATTGCCCTATAAAGACACAAGGGATGAAGAGGACCACACACCAGTTTTCTATTATGGTTGGCCGCTCTCGGTAAAACAGACAAGGAAAGAAGCCAGCATTACTTAACATACACTGCATCAGACAGGGGGTCAGGAAGGGGGTCTCATCTTACAGCAGCAGCGTCTTTTCACTGAGCTTTGGCTCCCCAAAGCCCTAACTAGTGTGAAAAGGGAAGAGTTACAATTCAGCAGTGGCCGTAGGGCTACTGATGAACCATATCTTGCTCATACGGAGTTACAGCATCTACTGGAGCTGACAGAGAGAGAGAGAGACCCTTTTTGCATGTGCAACAAAGACCCCATTAGGAACCTGATAGGATCGCCTTTGGTATGGATCCTCTACGTACCTTCCACACACATGACCCCTTAAGGACCCCACTAGGACCCCATTCTGAATGCACTGTCCGCACGAGTGCCATTGAAATCCAGATTTAATGGAGTCTTTGGACCCTTAAATCCAGATTAACGGAAGACTCCTTTAACAGTGTCTTCAATGCGGTCTTCTGCTGTGAAGACCGGATCATAGAGCGCGTTTCCACACATATACCAGGGAAGTGGGGTCCAGGGGTGGGTTTAGAGGCCGCCATTTGCAGTGGTGTGGCTTTGGAACCGCCCCTCAACACAAACACTACTTAGGCTCGCATGTCCTTCAAAGTGGGTCTATGACACTGAGTACAAGATTTGTAGCAGCTGCGTAGCCGTGTCTCTCCACCATGCCACTGTAATAGGAAATGACTCCTGACTGACGGCCACACGGGCCAATCGCATTGTGCCAATGGAGCACATTCCTGCTCAGGCCCAATCAGAGCTTCGGGATGGGTGCTATGGTACCTGCTTGGCAGCCCTGTTTAGCACCCATTGCCATCAGGAGCCGGACGGCCCATGAGGATGCTTGGGGCCCTCACCATTATGTGGAAATTCAAGGACCGGATTCCACAAGGGCCTGATATCAAAGATCCAGATCTTCTTAATCCGGATTAAGAGAGGTACGTCCAAAAAGGCCAAAAGAGAGAGAGAAAGAGCAGAAGCCGGTGCTTCCTACCAATATTTTTTCTCCACTTTGCGGGTTTTAAACAATTCCTGGATTTGGTGTGCAGTGTCCTGGTCCCGTGCCAGAACCATCACTCCCGTTGTTTCTTTGTCCAGACGGTGACACAAGTGCAGGGGTTCAGCTTTCATGCCATCCAGCATCTTTGCTAAGATTGGCAGCACATCTATGAGGCATCGCTTCACCTTGGGGCCACCTGGAAAGGAAACATGGAGAATTTCCTGGTTTCCCCCATTTCCTGTTCTTTCCTGCATAGTGGTCCTTCAGATCAGTGTGACTGTTAGTTCTGCTTCTTCCTCCGCAAATAAAACTTTGCTAACTGCACATTTACCTACCCAAGCAGTTTTTCATTTGGTGAGAGATTACTAGAGCAGTATAGAGAAATTTCCTTTTCTAGTTGCAATTAAACCATAAGAAGCCCATAAAAAGGAATATTTTAGAAGTTCTCAGCATTTCAGGGCCGGCACAGAAAAATAGGAGCTGCACTTCAGGAACATGAGAAAGATTATTTTGGAAAACACTGCTTAGATCAAGGAATATTGGGATCTGATCTGCAATCAGGAAGTCCTGGTAGCTTTCCGCTATATCTGCTTTTGAACTTCTAACACTATTATGTCCTTTTATCACCATCACAAGAACTTTTCTTACCGTGGACAGGGATGCCGTAAGGCTTATTAATCACCACAATCTTCTTATCCTGGTAGAGTATTCCATTCTTGAGTGCCTTGGCCAGAACATTAAGATGAACCTGCTGCAAGCGGCCACTAAGTTGAGCAAGTTCTTGCACCCGCCTCGATACCGTGTCTTGGGTAGTCTTTTAAAAGCCAATGAATAAAAGAAGATAGTAAATTTCATTTTTTTCACACACGTTGATTTATAAAAAAGACATATAACAGGAACTTTGGGGTGAAGGCCAAAAAAAAAAAGAAAAGAAAGAAAAAGCTTCAATTGAAAAATGTAACAGCATCAGCAATGATTAAGATAAAAATGCTGCTTCAACCAGCAAGAATAGTTTTAGTTAGTATGCTTGCAGAAGGTTCAAGAAGACCGATAACAACAACAATAGTGAGAATACAAACATTTTAAGGTTAAAACCTGTCCTATTACCAGCTCGGTTATAACATTTACACTGGAGCGCTGAAAAGAACGTTTTTTTAAGCCCTTCCAAAAATGGACTAAGTCTTCCTCTAGCCTGAGTTGTTACAGGAAAGAGTTCCAAAGCTGTGGAACCAGGTCTTGAAATGCCTGTAAAGTAAGTCTAGAGAAAGCAGTCCATTTCACAGGGACCGCCAGTCGGGCTTTTTCTGTTGATCTCAAATTCCTGGTCAGCATATACCAAGACAGCCTGGATGCCAGATAATTTGGGGTATGTAATGTGAGGGTCTTGAAGGCCAGTAGATTAGTTTTAAATTGGGCTCTGGCTTGAACAGGAGCCAATGAAGGGTTCTGCGTTGGACAGAGACGGGTGCATATATTGGTAAGTTAGAAACCATCCAAACTGCTGTATTTTGCACTAAAGTCAGTGGCACTAAGGAAGACTGGGAAAGCCCCACGAGAGAGCTGTTACAATAATCAAGGCAGGAGGTGGCAGGTGTCGGAACCAGAGCCTGGGCTGTTTCGGCTGACAAGAATCTTCTGGTCCTGAGGGTACTGAACAGACCGACACTGAAGGTTTTGGCTGTTGATTCAATGAAGGATTGTAGACTCAGACAATCATCTAACAAGACTCCAAGGTTTCTGGCCACAGAGGTGGGGATCAGGTGGAAGCCGTGAAGACGACAGGAGGACAGGGAAGGTGTAATTGTTAAACGATCTGGCTGGAACATTAAAATTTCAGTTTTTTTCAGGCAAGAGATGCAATCGAGAGCTATTTCGGGATCTAGGGGCCACCACTGAGAAGACCCTGTCACTCAAATTCGAACGGTCACCGTCACCCTGACAAAAAACAAAAGCAACTCTCAAGCGCCTTAATCGGGATCTCAGCATTTCTCTGGCACCGAAAAGAACGTCAAAATACTGGAGTCCTAAGTGAGGGGAATCTCGGAACACGTGCGAGCTTCGGCTTCTTTCCCCAGTACAGTGCATTGTGGGGATTGTAGTCCACGTGGTCCCTTGGTTACCGGGGAACATGGCCCCCTCCGCCCATCACAGTAGCCCCTGAAGAGCCTCCTCACCTCCTGCCGCTCCTTCGACTTCTGCTGCTCCCGTTTCTGCGCCCTCATTTTCTCCACCGCCTCCTGGGCACTGCGAGGGGAGGCTCGGCTCTGACTGTGGGAGAACGGCCGGCACCCCGACCGCTGAAGGAACACCCTCAGGAACTCGCCGAGGCCGCGCCCGGCCGCCATTTTGCCCGGACTCCTCCTGCCCTCCCTCAGGGCTGGAGGCGGGGCCTCGGCAAGACCCCGCCCCTCCTTCCGTCCTGCCCAATCAGAGCGGCAAGGGACGGGGGAGGGGGGCGAAACCCCTGCTGGAAGCCGCTCGCGCTCCAATGAAAGAACGCTAAAAAACGTGCGAGTTAGACCAATAGCCTAGAGCCTTACGCGTGGGGTCCGGGGGAAGGGGCCAGGGCGCGAAGCCCTTCCGGCCAATGGGAGCGGGCGGTATAGCGTCTGGGCGGGGCTCGACGTTTCCCCTCAGGTTGAAGCAACGGCGGTTGCGAGGCGGCGGCGAGCTCTAACGGCTGTTGTCAGCGGCGGCACTGGGGAAAGGAGGGGCGGGCGCGAGGCGCGGGCCGCGAGTGGAGGGCAGCGGGGCGGTTCCAGGCGTTCCCTCCCGCTGCTCCTGCTGCTGCTGCGCCCGCGCCCGGAGCCGGCCGCCCTCGCGGGGTCAGCGCGGGCACGCAGAAGGGGCTCGGTCGCCACGGGCCAGCCGCGCTTGACGGGGGCAGAAGCTGAAGTCGCCCAGCAGCAGCGCCGCGAGAAAGACGGGCTGTGTGCGCGGGCCCCGCCCGCCTTCTCCGTCCAGACTCGGAGGCCGGTGAGGTGCCAGGACGCGGCGCTGCCTCGGGGGACTCGCGAGTCGGGCGGGGATTCGAACCGGGCCCTACGGTATCCTGTGGCCCTCCCTCCCTCGCAGGCAGGAGCTCTCCAGGGCATCTCTACTTTGGCCTAGTGGTTAGGGAGCCGGACTCTCATCTGGGAATACCGGGTTTGATTCCGCACTCCTCCACGAAGCCAGCTGGGTGGCCTTGGGCTAGTCACAGCTCTCTTCTGAGCTCTCACAGCCCCACTTACTTCACAGGGTGTCTGTTGTGAGGAGAACAGGTTTGTCAGCCACTTTGGGTCCCCTTAAGTGGGTAAGAAAAGCAGAGTAGAAAAGTCAACTCTTTTTCCTCCATGAAGCCAGCTGGGTGGGCTTGGGCTAGTCACAGCTCTCTTCTGAGCTCTGAGCCCCACCTACTTCACTGGGTGTCTGTTGTGGGAAGAAGAGAAGGTTTGACAGCCACTTTGAGTCCCCTTAAATGGGTGAGAAAAGCAGGGTAGAAAAGCCAATTCTTCTTCCTATGTGAGCACCCCATTTTACCTGGGAACCTCAAACACTAAAACGACTTTTTCTTATGCCACCTCAGTGCACAAGCAGGAAACGTTTCCACAGGGGAAGCGTTGTCATCAGTGCGGCCCACCTGCAGCCCAGCTCTGGGCCATTGTGTACCCAGGCGGGATACTCTTGGTTTCGAACTCTGAGAGGAGGAACAAGCTCGTTCCCATGGCCAGGCTGTCTGCCCATCCCCAGCCTGGCCTGTCACTGGGAAGCTGCAAGAGAGGAGCCCCTTACTTTCCAGGAGCTTCTGTGGATGTAAGAACCTAAGAGGACCCCTGCTGGATCAGGCCACAACCCATCCAGTTCATAACAACCTAAGAGGGCCCTGCTGGATCAGGCCACAGCCCATCTAGTTCAGCATCCTGTCTCTCACAATGGTCCACCAATTGCCCATAGGCATCTCAAGCAGAGACAAGGGCTAACTTTCTCCTGCTCTTGAATCCCAGCAAATGGCCTTAGAGGCACCCTGCTTGTCCCCGCAGCCTGAAAGATGTACTTAGATCAATGGCTACTAGAATGGATGCCTATCTGTTATCTGTAAATTTGTCCAATCCTTCCTTAAAGCTTTCCAGGTTGGTTGCCATTACCACCTCTTCTGGCAGCAAACTCCATAGATGGATGAATTTCTGGGTGAAGAAATTCTTCCCCTTCTCTGATCTGAATCTCCTGCCCATCAGCTTTATAGATGCTCCCTGGTTCTAGTGTTGTGTGATAGAGAAAAGAAAACCTACAGAAGGTGTAGGCTTAATAGCAAGGAGTATTGCTGTGGCTTTCAAACAGTTGGTGGTTGACTCCTCTTAGCCTTCCACATTAGCACCCTCTGGATGGCATGTGGCTGTAGTTCAGTGGCAGAGAATCTACTTCACCAGCAAAAGGTGGCAAGTATAGTCCCTAGTATTTCCCTAGAAAGTAATGGCAAACACAGACAGGTGCAACAAAAAATTCTGATGTCAGCAGAAGTAGGTAGTGGCTTTTAATTACAGTATTACATTTCTCGACAAAATACAATCTGGTATTTTTTACTTTAAAGGTAAACCAAACCTGTTCCTTAACAATACTTGTTAAAAATACAGTTTTCAGCTACTGGATTATATTCAGCATGATTAATTTCCCAATCTTTGGGTGGTTGCTATGGCAACAATAACAACTCTATGCATCTGTTGGAATGTTTACACGTTTTCAGCAGACAGAGCACAAGGAGAGCTGATGGCAGGAACCACCATTGCCTAGATAATTTTATAGCAGCTGTTAGACACAACTGTACATGTTTTTTTAAAAAAATTATTCAGTGAAAAACACTTCAGATTTGCTTGGTATGTTTCTTGGCATTAATAGTTGTATGTACTTCGTAAAAAGACAGGGTATGATCTGGAATCTTCAGTCACTGCTTGTACAGACTCTCTTTGCAGCATGTTCTGCAACTTCATTATCTGCCTCTGCAGTTCCCCTATGGCTGAGTTTTATTTCCATCTGCTCATTGTCTGTTTCCTTATGCTTTGTTTTTTTCAACTGTGGCAGTTCAATGCGCCCCCTCCGCACGAAGTGATTGATGCGAGATTCCAACCCTTCACATTTTGGGCGATCCATCAGTGGTTTATAGTTGCGGGCTTTTGCTCCCTCGATTAAAGCACTGATCTGATTACGGACTGGAGGTTTCAAATCTCCCCAAGGCACTGTTGTAGTGTTTTCTCCATCTGTGAACGTAACAATTGTTGTCCAGTTAAAAGCAAACTGAGGTAATAAACAACTCAGATTATTTACTGTTCATTTGCTCCCCCTGAAATTGCTCTTAAGCCCCAGACATGTAATCACTACAGACACAACAGTAATGCTATTTAAAAACTGCAGAAGTGTGCTTCACCTACCCGCATCTCTTGTTATTTCAGCAACATCTAGTCCTGTTAACATACTATACAGCATATGGGTTTTAATAGCATGGTTAGCCCAAAGCTGCTGTAAATGTGTGACGTTAAATTCTTGGACTTTCTGATCATAGATCCATTGGAGGTTTTCAAACTCACAGTCATATAGAACCAGGGGAAACTCCACTGCCATGCTGGAAAAAAAGGGGAGAAAAGATTTATAGCTCCATTAATTTATTATATGTTCTTTAATACAATAGAGCACTGGACAAAAAAAGCAGGCATCCATGGTTTGGTTTCTTGCTGTCCTTGGAGTAAAAGAGATATAGTGCTTCTGGGATATTGTAAAAGACTATTAGATCAGCTATGATGCTATAATATGTTAATTAACCTGTGGTGGTGGATTCTACCTCATATAAAAGGTCCTTGTTTTAATCTATACTGTCTCTGGAAAAAAAAAAGAAATAACAGGTCATAGGTGGAAAATGCCTTTGTTTATTTTACAGAAATATATCCAGTCAGTATAAGGACAACTGCATGTGTCCATGTTTTTAAAAACAAATTTCTTTGCCAAATCCTACCTGTACTGAGGTTTTCTTGGGGTGTTCTCTATATCCAGCAGCTCATCAATAATTTCTGGTTTCTCCAGCCTCTGCCCAATCAGGAAGAGGACAGCCATCATGCAGCGCACCTGGTGATAAAGGAATGCTTGACCGGTCACTTCAAACTGGCACATTTGGAAAGGGTTGTCTTGCTCCGTTTCTTCTCCACTGACAGGTTGCACTTCTGCGGTAAGAACTGTCCTGCAGAAATTGGTCACGCCATTGGCCACGTCCATTTTGCATAAATTACGAAAGTCATGCGTCCCTACAAACTTCTGAGCAGCCAAGTGCATGAGAGCGACATCTAGATTAGCACGAGGGAAGAAGTAGCGATAGGTCCTTTTCAGACAGCTAAATCTAGCACTGAAGTGGGGAGGCACTGGCGCCCAAGCCAGCACTCGGATGTCAGGAGGGAGCACTTGATTCAAGATGTGTGTGTAGCGGATCTCTTCTGAAGTAACAGTGGCGATGCTTTGTGGTGCGCAGTCCGGTTCATTTGCAGCTTTAGCCTCTGCGAGGTTTGAACGAAGGTCCAGGGAGATGACCTGAAACAATGGAGATAGGTTACATATATTTTGGCTAAATTTATAAGGAAAGACATCTTGTTAAACTGAATCATTAACTGTAATTTTTCAGATGACATTCTGTTGTCAGAGACGTCATTTCTCCAATACTGTGAGAGGGTTACATTTACCTGTCCAAAGGCACTGACTCCTTTGTCCGTACGCCCGCAACGGTGATAGTTAGCTGTTTGTCGACTCTCCACCAGTCGGGTTTTTCTTAGAGCTTCAAACAATTTATCTTCTATTGTATTGTTTGTGTTTTCCTGGCTTGCAAATCCCTGGTATCCCCAACCCAGATAGGCAATCTTTAACGCTACATGCCTTTGGCCATGAGCACTAAAATCAAATGGCCGCTGATTCTTAGCCTTCCCTGATGTTGGGTGGCTCCTTCTGTTGCCCTGTGCCTCACTGTTCTCCAAGACTTTTTCTTGCAGCTTTCTGACCGTGTCTTCTAGCTCATGGATCCTCATCAGTAGCTTCTCCACTTCTGCCCCATTATTGGCCATAGTGAAAAATTCTACAGAGGAAACAAATCATGCATTAGAACTTGATTGTAGCAATTTTACTCGCAAACAAAGAAATGGGAGATATCTGTTTAGGAAAATTATTTTGAATAGCTGCTAGGGGTTATTCTACCTATAGTTCACCACCCGCTTTTCTTTTGGCTTATGCTGTTGGAAGTTATTGTGATGGCTTCCCTTTATTCTGAAAGAATGACACAGTTGAGCCAGTAGTCTTATGTTTTGAGGCGTGGGCAATAGCTAAGAATACTCATTTTGGCAACGCTGAGGAGGAAAAAGGCAGTTTTCCAGGAAGTCCCAACAACCTAGGTGTGATACACAAGCTTTGGGACTTGTGCCATTTTTGGCCACAAAAATGTGACTATTGAGCATTGTTTTATTGATGTTAAACCAAAAGTCTTTCAAACAATCTAGTTCAGGATCAATTAACCTGGTGCCCTTCAGATGTGCTAGACTGTAAAAGCTGTCATTTTGGCATTGAAAAATACAGGAGCTAAATTAGTAAAGAGAGGGTCTGTGTATAGAATAAATTTAGGAAGTTGTTTTATTCTAGTGTATACTTAACACGTGGTGTCATCATGAGCATCTGTCTCTTTCAGAATTAGTATCTGTGTGAGACAAGTGGTACTTATGGAGGCTGTGATGGGACCTGATCGCTACCAGTGGGACTCTGTGAGTCATGAAGATAAAGTCAAAGAAGCAGCAATGGCTGTTATCCGCTTTTACACACAGCAGGGAGTAGGGAACAGGCCACGGAAGTTGGGCATTGCCTCTCAGCCAGATCCTTACACAAGGGCTTCGGTGGCCTCTGTGCCCAGACCCATCATTCCTGTGATGATCAGGCAGCTTCCGGCAGAACCCACTTTGCAGTCAAAGCCTCCTGAAAGTTCCAGAGTTGCTAGGAAACCTGTGATGAAAAGAAAGGTTCTGAGGCGAAGGCCTAATGGAGAAGTACAGGTAACAGATGAATCTATCACTAGTGAACCAGAATCCAGCAGTCCTAGCGACCCCGAGTACGGGGACCTGAGTCAGAGAATGTTCAGTCTGAACACGCAGCAAGATGAAGAGGATGACTCTGAGGAGGAAGAAGGTGAGCCAAACAGTTGTGTTGAGTCAATGATTTCTTATTCCTGGAGAACTAGTGAGAGCCAGAGTCAGGGCTCTCAAAGAGAGGCCCAGAGCCGCAGCACTGCGTCATATGAGCAGGAACTGATCCTTGCTGGCCATCCCAAATCCTTCATCTTGCCAAGACTAGAGCAGCTAAGCCGGAACAAACTGAAGACTGACCGAGTGGCCCGTTACTTAGAGCATAAGCATGACTGGGAAACCCTTCGGCTGCCGGGGGAAGATCCCAGGAAAGGAGTGCGTTGGAATATCCGGGAACAGATGCAGTACAAGACAGAATTCCCTCCAAGGCCTCCACACATTTACATGCCTAACAATTATCTGGTGCCTACGGAGAAAAAGAGGTCTGCCCTGCGCTGGGGAATAAGATGTGACCTGGCAAATGGTGTGGTACCAAGAAGTTCCAATTCTTCTTAGAATCCAACTCTGTTACGATTTCATCCACAAGACTGTGCATTGCTAAGTACTGGCCTAAGTTCTAGGCACTCTGAACTGGTCACTAAACTGTTTTCTTCCTTCTGAAATGCTTTCAAAGCCTCCTTCTTGGTTTTAAATCTATTGTTGGCTTGCAGAATGGATGGTTTAGCAGGCTTGGTTTCCAGTTTACCTATGTTGTCATAAGAAACCAGGGAGAAAATGGAGCTAAAGAGTATATATCAAGGAGAATGACCTTTTACATTTTTTGTGGGATCTTTTAAAATAATTTCCTGTTTCTTAAGCAGTGAGCTCCTGTATGATTTTGCAGTTTTTTGAAAATACATTTTAACTTGTGGATGTGTGAATTATATTAAAAGTGTTCAATAAAAAGCTCATCCTTAGTTTCTCTCCTGCTGAATTCATTCCATGCGCTGTTCCTTGCGTCAGACTACATGTTTAAAATTGAGGACATTGTTTATCTGATGCAAAAGATGAACCAAAGGTTTTGCCTCATTTACCAGTTCCTGTATCAATCTTGGTAGAAACGTTAGAAGTCTAGAAAATGGATAAAAGTACTGTAGTGAAAAATTGGTTATGGCTTACTTTTTATACGACGGCCCTAGGCAGTATGATAATCAAGTTGTCCTACTGAACAAATTAGACAAAACACTTGCCCAGTCCTGGGAAGACACCCATTGTCATGTGTAAAGAAGCTGAAGGATAAGGGACCCAATATGCTGGAGAACTTTGGGAAGAACAACAGAAGAAGTATTAGGGAGAAATAACTGGCTGTGCAAATTCATGGGACAATAAGATATCTAAGAAGGGAGGGATGTTATTAACCAGACTAATGAATGATGAGAGACTAATAAGGCAAAATTCAGCAAGAGAGAAGCGATTGGAGGGAAAATTAATAGATCCTTTTCTATTACCTACTTTGATTCTATGAGCAGCTGAAAAATAACGCACAGTCGCATATAACTTGTAAATGAACAGATATTCAAAGGAAAAAAGGCATGAAAATAGTTTATTGGCTATACGAGGATACATTTACTTTCACCATTTACCAGTTTTCTTATCCTGTCAGTGAAGAATTCTGGTGGTCTTTTCTCACGGTGTCCTTCACTTCATCTATGGTGAAATGAATGGCCTTAAGGTCCCTCTTTAAATTTGGGAAAAAGTGAAATTTGCAGGGCCTCAAATCCAGTGAGTTTGGAGAGTCTGGAATGGGTCTGAATCACAACTTCAGAAGAGCCTTGGTGGTAGCGTGCAGTGTGTGGTTGTGTGTTACAGTGTTGGAAGATTGCTGTTGTGTGATGTGACAGTCAGTTCATGCACCTGCTTTCTATACTTCTCATCAGTCACAGAGACTGGTTGACTACTGTGAGGTTCGTCCTTAATATTTGCTGTTCCAGCTTCCAACGCATGAAATTTTATTGCCCATCTATTCACGTTCCGGTACTTGGATCAACAGCCTCATTGCCATATCAATAGTAGGGTTCAATTTTTTGGCTGTTAAAAATTCAGTCGCCATGCGTTGATTTAAGTGCATTGACCTAGCAGGCACGCTCGTCTCCATGGCAATGGCTACTGACAAAGAACGAGTGAAGAAACTCAACGATTCTTGGCATGGTTGTAGTTGGGCAGCATGTGCTACTCTGTGATGTTTTGGTCTTGCGTTATGTGCAACCGCGCATTACTTTTCAGCCACCCCTCGTACTGACCATCTGGAAAAGATGGAAGGATGACGTTGAAATAAGCTAGAGATAAAATCGTAAGCATAGAACTAAGGAACATAGTAATAAATGGCACAGAACGCTGGGGGAGTTAGCAAACACAGGTATTAGGATAGCTTATAGGTGTTGCAACAGGGGTAATGTTAAGGGGACGCATAAGCGCATTTTGGGGGACGGCCAGGAAGTGAAGTTCTGGGCAATTACTGAATCGGACATGAGGGGAAATCCTGCGGAAGGCATTTTGTATATTACAGAAAAGAACATCCTGGCAGTGCCGGTAAAAGGCTGGAAAGATGTCAGCGTGGCCAGTATGAAATCGGAGCAAGTTAAATCCATTTTTTCAATAGGAAGAAGAAAATACGAAGCTCTGAAGGTGAAATAAGGTCCTAGAGAAAGAGGGAGAGAGATCCTGGGCACTGGGAAAGTACGAGGGGGAAGAGGCGGCTCAAGGGGTTCTTTGCCGAGGGTGAAGGTGGTTCTTAGGCGTTCTGGGGGAAGGAAGGAGCCCAGTCGGCGGCCGGTTCCGCGGACGCAGCTCTAAAACATCGAAACGGAGGAGGGACGCGCGTGTCCCGCAGGCCGCCGAGAGCAGCGGGATCGCTCCGCAGCAGTAGCGGCCGGCGACTCACCTGTCCCTGCTGCCGCAGCCCGCCCGAGCCCCCGCCCGAGCCGCGCGGAGAAGGAGGCGGCGCCAGGCAGCCCAAAACGCTCACCTGCCCCGTCGGCCGAGGGGCGCCGCAGCAGCGCACGTGGAAGCCCCTTCCGCTGAGCCCGACAGCCCGAGCGCGAGCCCCGCCGGCCCTCTACCCGGCGCTGCGGGAAATGACGTCAGGCCTCCTGCGCGCAGAAGGGAGCGTCGGGAAATGTAGTCTTTCCCGAAAGCGGCGCCAGAGGGCGCGTTTCTCTTCCGCATCGAAGATGCGGCGCCTTCGAGGGGCGTCGTGGCGACTCCGGCCTCGGCCCGATTTCAGGGCGCGAGAGAGGAGCGTCAAGACGGGGGCAGCGACGGAGGGCATAAGACAAACCTCCTCCTGCTCTCGAGTCCCAGCAGACGGCCTTAGAAGCGGGGAGGGGCTCCTCCGGCTGCCCCCCGCCCGCTCTTCCTCCTCCGACCTCGTCTCCACGGCAACGCACCGCTTTCCCCCGTCGGGGCGGGGCCGAGTCCTTTGGCCCTGCCCCCAGCGACCGGGAGGCGTGGCCAGCAACGAGCCTCCGCTTCGCCTGGGAGCTTCGGCCGCGCGGAGTCGCCCAGGGATGGAGGCGGGGTGGGCGCTGGCCCGGGGGCGGGCGCTCGCGCCCCAGAAAGTAAGCGGGCAGCGGGCGGGCAGGGCGGCGGCGGCGCCCCTTCACGACCCCCCGCCACTCCTGCCCCCCCCCCCCGGCCCGGCCCGCCGCCTCTGCCCGCCGGTGGGCCTGACCGGTGAAGGGGCGGCGGTCCCTGAGGAGAGGCCGGGAGGCCGCACACGGACACGCACGAGCACTCGCACACCGTACACGGACACACAGCCATGCATTCACACATACACACCCACCCGTATGCACACAAACACCCCCCCGCTCACACACGCACACCCACCCACGTGCCCTCACCTACTTGTTCTGCCAGAAGGTCCTCAGGGAGGGTGCGCAGGAGGCCTCCCCGCCCCCCCCAAGCAGCTTGACTTGCCCCCCCCCGCGCTTCTTCCCCCTCCCTCCCTGGCGCTGTGCCTGAAACCTCTGCTTGGCTCACCTGGCTGTTGCCCTTTTCTTTTCCAGCTGTGCAAACCGTTGAGCCCCGAGAAGAAGCCCGAGGGTCTCCAGCTGTGCTCTCACTCAGGCGAGGCCCTCAGGGCAGGCAGGCGGGCGCTGTGTAAGTTTGGTGTGCTTCCTCCTCCCTCTCTTAGGAACAGCCTTCCACTGGCCGGAGGATGCCGTCTCGTGCCTCTTCGGGGGTCCTTTTGTTAATTTCAGGAATGCCTTGTGCCTGAGCGTCCGTTATTATGGTTTTAAACGATAGCCAAGCTCGCTCTCGTGGCCTCGCCTCTTAACTGGCCTTCCCAGTGTTGAGAAATTCCCTTTTCTGAAGTCAAAAGTGAGCGTGCGGACTTGCTTTGGAAGCTCTCACTGCTGTAAACACTGAACTTTGCCGCTTTATGGTCGCTGTTCCCACTTAGGATGGGCACCCTGTACCCTAAAATTGGGTTCCTTGCCCCAAAAGGGTTGTCTGCGTTCAGAGTTCCTTGTTGTGGGAACGGTTCGTTAGGTTTGTAATGCTGGACTGCAGACATTTCTCTGGTAAGGTAAGAGCAAGGAGAAAAGTTGTGGCTCACGGATAACAGCGAGAGAAAGAGGAGCCCTGCTGAATTAGGCCCAGGTCCCTCTAGTCCACCATCCTGTCTTGCACAATTGTCCACCAGTTGCTTCCGGGCATCTCAAGCAAGAAGGTGAAGGCAAACTCTCCACCTGCTCTGGACCTCTTGCAAAAAGGGCCTTCAGAGGCATCCTGCCTGCATCGCCAACCTGGAGGCAGAATCCCAGCATTCATTCTAACAGCCGTTCATACAGCTGCCTTCCACAAACGTAATTTGTAAGCTGACCGAATGGTGTAAGAAGGGACACAGGAAGGCTTCATGTAATAGACACACAAAGTAGTAGGCGTGTGCACGAATGTATATTTTGCATTCAAATTCGAGTTGAATATCCGAAAATCCTATTCGAATCCGGATTATCCGAAGCCACACGTTCAAAAATCCCATTCAAATCCAAAAAGACGAGTGCCGACAACATCCGTATCCGTCATGGCGGGGTGACAAATGTAACCACTAACGCCCCCTATAAACTATAACCACGTGTGTAAATGTTTCTGACAAAATACACAAAAGGGGATCAGCTTTGAGAAATATCTCCTGGCTCCTCTTTCTGCTGTCGATGAAGAGAGTCGGGCCGCTTGCCTTGGCGTGTCCTCTTTGGGTAGCACGCTGAGCGGCACAAACCCAGAAATTGAGCTCGGGCGTAACGGTTCAGCCACATCTGTTTCACCCTGTCCAGCCATTATCACTCAGAACTCTGCAAGTGTGTTTCTTTGCTGTGGACTTTCAACCTTACTGCCCCTTTGCCCAAACCCTCGTACCTGACCTCATGTTTCATTCATCACCCCTTTGCTGAGGCTGAATCCTTTCCCTTCTTGCCTGCCTGCCTGCCTGCCTTGTGCTGTGGCCATGCACAAGCCTACTACTTGGGTAAGGGGGGGCTGCTCATACAAGCTCTGTGACATGGAGTTTTGTTTTCAAAAAAGACCTTGCTTTTCATATAGCTGCCTCCAAAATAGTGGCTTATTAGTCGCAAGATTAATGGACCGGCTGCCGAATTCATGCTTTAAGATCTACGGAGGAGGCCTTCCTGGTTGTACCACCACCCTCAGTGGCAAAAGGGGTGGGCACTCAGGATAGGGCCTTTTCAGTGGTGCCCCCCCCCCCCGATTGTGGAACAGACTCCCTCCTGAGGTGCACCAGGCATCTTCACCTTATGCCTTCAGGAGAGCAATGAAGACGCGCCTCTTTGCCCTGGCCTTTGGCTAAAGGAGGAAATGGCTTTCCTCTCCAGTTCAAGTACTGTTATTGTTTAATGTGTTTATTTTATACGCTAACTGGTCTTTAGTGTTGTAACCTGCCCTGAGACCTTTGAGTATAGGGCAGGATAAAAAAGAAACAAATAATAAACATGCAGCCTGAAGTGCTACCTCTTGTTAATGGAATGCATATTTAATTGCTACAGTAAAAATGAGCCATACAGGGATTGTTTACTGGGTCAGCGAGCCATTTATCCACGGCACATTTATTTGCTTAATTTCTAGTGCCTTTGCATGTATGGTCTCTGGACTAATTCATACATTCTTTGATGCTTGATGAACCAGTGAATGACAAAACAGTCCCAATCCCTGAGGGGAAATGGAATGTCAATAGGCAGTTGGAACAAAACACTGGGAAAAAAGAAAAACCTCTTAAATAGGTACCCAGAAATAGAATAATCTCATTTTTATATTGTACAGAGCCTAGAGTCTTTGAAATGAAGAAGCACTACAGAGGAATGTTGTAAATAAATAATAGCTTAATTGGTCAAAGCCAAAACTAAGTAGGGAGCAAGGGGACTTAATTTGGATTTTGTGGCAAGAAGTCTGTGGAAGATGCATTGCAGCAGACTAATTTTTAATACTTTGACAACTTTATTTTCGAGAAGGTGCCAACAGGGACAACAAGCCGCCCGCCCAGGAGTGGAAGGATGATGACGATGATGACAGAGGTAAGACCCCGGGCAGCCCTTATTTTATCCCATGATGCATCACTCTGGGTCTCTTCTCCATGGCATTATGGACTTAGAGCGGTTGGTCGGATCTTGTTTCCGCTGGCGTTAATTGACTTAGATTGGGCCTGTTTGTGCTTGGCTTAATTCTGGAATATATCGTGGAACAGAGGCCTGCTGTCCACATGCTGGCACGGGCTACAGTACACCCCAGGTGAGGCCTACCAGAGGCTGCATTAGCATGCAGATGACAAGAGCCCTATCCTGAGATATATTCTGGAATATGGCCAAGTACGAACAGGCCTGTAGATCATCTGGGCCTCTCTGGTTCCCTTAAACTCTGCTTTCCAGAGCTGCCAGTTTTACATTCAGGGTGAACTGTGGAAATCAGAGCAAAGGATGACGGTGCTTTCTGTGGATTGCAGCATGCTCCTAAAACTTAAGGCATGGGGCAGCACTAAACGAATAACAAACAACTGATGTGCTTTACTTATGTAACGCAGTGAGCGCGGCAGAAGCGTCTCTTTTGAACAAGCTGATAAGAAAGTCCCTGGTAGAATCCAGCCATCACGTTGAGATCTTGCAATGCGATCCCAGCTCACCGCTGTTTTCTGTAAAGTCCTTTGAGGAACTGCATTTGTGAGTAATCCTGTTTCTCAGTCGCTTGACGTCTATATGCGAGAAATGTGCTTGTTTAAGCAAACCCATCAGAGAATGGCCGTCCGTCACAGATGCCCGTTAATGTTTTTGTCAGCCCGGAACTCATTCCCCATACCTGCGTTCTTCAGAAGTTTCCTCAGGGTTGATGTTTCAACCTTTATGTCAGCCGCAGCTTTCTGGTTCTTCCTGGCCAGTATTCTTTGTTCTGATAGTGGTGCCTCCACCCACCCAGACCCCCTGCCAATTCTCCTCTCAGATCTGTGACCTTTGTTTAGAGATCTAATTGCAAGACCAAACGTGCAACACTTGGCGTGACTGAAATCCTTGAAAGTTTCCCAGAATATAATCATCCTGCATGTTTGGTGGATTTGGCGGCCTCAGAGATTACCCTAACGTCTCGTTTTCCATGCGTGGTAATTGCTTGTGTAGTATAACTTAACCTTACACAACCTTTTGTGCGAAACAGCCTTCCTTTCTTTCTGATTTCAAATAGTATACATGTACCTCAAATTTACATTAGCATTATACTTCTTTTACATTTGAGATACAGTTCTCTTCCTTCCCTCCCCCCCTCCCTCGTCCCAACCCAGCCAGGGGGCCGTTCCCCAAATCCGCTTGTTTCCATACTAGAGGTGGCTTTTACTGTTTCTTGAACCCCACCTTTCTCCTTAGATAGGACCTGAAGGGATGGGCTACATTGGTTTTTGCTCCGAAGCCCTTGAGCTTCTTGCCTGTAACATGGTCACTTTCCTTTGGCTTTGCAGGAAGAGTGAACTTCTGCAAGGTGTTTATGCCATGGGATTCAACCGACCTTCCAGGATACAGGAAACGGCGCTTCCGTTGATGCTTGCCTACCCGTGAGTTGCTTTAAACCGACGCGAGACTCATTTTTGATTTCTTAGAGTCGTGGGCCTCCCTCGCGTGCACAGCGGGCTGTTTCTCACGCTCGCTCGTGTGATCAGAGGTGGCTTGCCTTCAAGATCCGCCACAGCTCGTAGGATTTTTTTAGGGAGGCATAAGGCTGCAGCTGGACAAGAATTTTAACCCAGACCCGTTATTCAGACCAGGGCTCCTGTCTTGGAATAGATAATTGTTTTGTGAAGAAAACTGCACGGATTCTCCTCTGCTTCGTTTTGTCTCTGCTTGTGGTTGTGCTCTATTTGATTTCCTTTTTCCATCTTCAGATTCCGTTCTTAAAATACCCCAAGCAAAGAGGTAACGCTGCCAGCTTCTCGTTCCCCAGAGCATAAAGCCACTTGTCTTCTCTGGGCCCATTTGTGGAAGGATCTCCAATGTGTTCTCCTTTATTCTGTGTTTCAGACACCAAAACCTTATAGCTCAAAGTCAGTCAGGGACAGGTAAAACAGCTGCTTTTGTTCTGGCTATGCTGAGCAGAGTAAACCCAGATGACAAATTTCCACAGGTAAATCAGCTAAATAAGATTCTATTGTCGCTTAACCACAGTCAGTCTTAGTTCATTCATGTTAACGCGAAAGCTCCATTTTGGTTCACTTGAGCGCCGAGGATTCACCCCCCTTCTCTGCTTAGCACCGTTTCTTCAGTCTCTCCTCCGCTGCCACCAGTCGAGCAGCTCCTGTGCAGAGACACCTTCTGCCCCCACGTCTTTAGCTTGTGGAGGGGAGACGCCATAAAGTAAAACATCCGCACCCCAGTTTTATGCAGAGGCTTTGGTGCTGCTGTGAGGACCAAAGTATAAAATGCTTGTACATCTGAAAAGCGTCTTCTCCCTCTTTTCTCCTGTCTCTGTAAGTGCCTCTGTGTGTCTCCGACCTTTGAACTGGCCGTGCAAACTGGGCAAGTGGTTGAGAAGATGGGGAAGTTCTGCGTGGACATAAAGGTTGCCTATGCCGTACGAGGAAATCTACGTAAGAACCGCTCTTTGATGCTTTGGGGCCTGTATAGAGCGTTTGCCTTGCTGTCTGGCGTTTAAATCCTTAATGTTAGAAAATAATAACTCTCTCTTCCTCCCTTTACCTACCTACTTACCTATCACCCTTCACCGAATGGGCCCAGGGCAGATTACAATGAGATTTAAACATATCAAGTGGTAAAATATAGGGTTTTTAAAAAAATTATTAAAAGTTTTCTCAGTTAAGACATTATAGTACAATGGATTTTTGCTTTGACAATAAGATAAACATGCAAAGATTTTCCATAGACATGTCTATCAAACTGCATAAAATATAGTGAAAAATATAACCCCCTTCCTCCCACCCTCCCTCCCTAACAGGGCGGCACCCCGAGGAAGCTATTTAAATAGTAAAAGCCTGGGTGAAAAGATATGCTTTCAGCAGGCACCAAAAAGTGTACAGTGTAGGCGCCTGGCGAACCTCAAGAGGGAGGCTGTTCCAGAGTCTAGGGGCCACCACAGAAAAGGCCTTCATGCATGTTCCTGTGCCTCATACCTCTGCAAGAGAAGGAACTCCAAGAAGGGCCTCTCCTTGAGATCTCAGTGCCTGGGCATGTCTATATGGGAGAAGGGGCTCCTTCAGATGCCCAGGGCCCAATCCATTTAGGGCTTTATACGTTAGTGTCAACACTTTGAACGTTATTGTGTGACACAGATTACAGTGGGAAAAGTGGCTTAATCTCCTGTCTCTCAGCTTCGAGAGGAACTGTCGTGGAAGAGCAGATCCTGATCGGGACCCCAGGCACTCTGCTGGATTGGTGCTTCAAGCGGGGGCTTGTGAATATGACGAAGATCCGAGTGTTTGTGCTGGATGAGGCCGATGTCATGATCGACAAGCAGAATTTCTCCGACCAGAGCATCCGTCTGCAAAGGTAAACGGGCCGCGTGCGGCAGATCAGGTTTCAAGCGATGATTAATGCTTCGTTTCTTGCCGATCCTAAAAAGAATGAGGAAAGTGCAGAGCTGGCCGGGAGGATGGTGGAGCATCCCTGGCGCAAGTGCGGCTTTTTCGATAGGCTCAACCCCAATTCGTCCCCTGGGCAAAGGCTTCATAGTATAATCTGTGTCCTGCTTCACATCCAGGCTTCAGCGCTGCTCTTAAGGGCCTGATTTCTGTGTGCAAGAAGGCAATGTAAGATTTTTGTCTTGTCCTTCAGAAGATAAGGGAGAGCAGCCTTGATTTCATCAATTGCATAGTTAGGTAGAATTCAGAGACACAGCTGTGTTACTCTGGACCAGTTTTATAAAAAGGGCGACTGGTAGCACTTCAAAGACTAGCAGAAAGGGGGAGTCGTGGCAGTAGAGTACGCCTGTCATGAGACGCTGTGTAATTTCAGGTGGTCTTGCACCAGGCAAGATGGTTGGCACATAATATGCATGTGCTTGCAGTTTGGTCTTGTGCCAGACTCTTAGGTGGCGCTCTCCTGGCTCGATTCCGCCCTCCTCCACAAAGCCAGCTAGGTGATCTTTGGCCTGTCACAGTTCTCTTTCCGAGCTCTCACAGCCCTACCTACCTCACAGGGTGTTTGTGGTGGGGAGAAGAACAGAAGGTTTGTCAGCTGCTTTGAGGCCCCTTAAGGGTGAGAAAAATGGAGCGTAAAAGCCAACCCTCCTCCTCCTTCTCCAGGAAGCCAGCTGGGTGGCCTTGAGCTAGTCCCAGCTCTCTGGGCTCTCACAGCCCCGCCTGACTCAAAGAACAGAAGGTTTGTCAGCAGCTTTGAGTGCTCTGAAAGGCTGAGAAAAGCAGGCTATAAGAGCCAGTTCTCCTTTCCCAGCCTTCAGGGTTTTTCTTAGGTGGCTGTTGTTGTTTCTGTCCCTCCAGGGCCCTTTCCCCTGACTGCCAGATGCTGCTCTTTTCGGCCACCTTTGACGAACCTTTGCTCCACTTTGCTCAGCGCATCGTCCCTGACCCCAACATCATCAAGCTGCGCCGGGAAGAGCTGACCCTCAACAATATCCGCCAGTATTACTTCGTGTGCGAGAACAAGGAAGACAAATACAGAGCCCTGTGCAACGTCTATGGGAGCATCACGGTTGGCCAGGCCATCATCTTCTGCCAGGTAAAGAGCCCCCCACCCCCAAAGCTTGGAACAAATGACCTGCTGACCCCCCCTCTCCCCCCAAGGGCCTGGCGAGATTTAGCATCAACCGGAGTCCTGCACCGTGCGGTTTCTTGCCATGGAGCATAAAGTGCAGTTTTGCTGTTATGTCGTCCGTGGTGCGCAGGCTTTCTGGACACTGGGGCTTCTTTAATTGTGCATGATGTTCGCTGGAGGCGGCAGCAGCAGCAGCAAGTACATCTTCTAATGCAGCTCTTATAACCCCAGATTTTCTCCAGAGTGGCATGCTGTGGTGCCCTTGCCATGAGCAGGAAATACTTGCTGGCAGGAAGTTTGCACGACTGTTGCGCTTTCATGTGAGCTATGGCGACCCTTTTGCCACAGTTTCAGTCTGCCCTAAGATTTTGCCAGTAATGGTGGGCTCCTTGTTTTGTGGAAACTGCACTTGAAGCACCTCGATTTGCAAAATCCTCTGCCTTACCCAGGAGAGACAGAAGACTTCCTGCACCAGCCTTTTCCTGGATTATATCCCAGAATAGTGACCTGCCAAGCACCTACTGGTGCAGACGAGCACGGATCCCACCTGGGCGTGCCGTAGGCTTCCCCAGCCCGCAGATGGTAGCTTCCTATTCTGGGATCGAATCCAGAAGAGGGGCCAGTGCAAGGAAGGACCTGAGTTACTGTCAGTGTGCTGATGTCCTTCGTCTGCCTTGCATCACATTTAGGGATGTGCAGAAATGGATCTTTTTGCATTCAGTTTGTACGCAAAAAGAACATCTGTATTCATTCAGATAGGTTCCCTTTGAACGTATTCGTACGTATCCCATATCATACCTTCTCTGAAAGTATCAAATCCACCCTGAATCCACTTTGAATCTGCTCTCAGTCTATGTCGAGTGCATTCCGGATCTGTTGCAAATGCAGCTGGCTCAGCTGCTTTCTCGCCTCCCTGGTTCACAAGGGTTCTGAAGCATTCATCCGAATATGAATATCAATGTACAAGTGTTGTGATATTTGATTCATATACGAACATCCAAATTCATACAAACGTCAGATGTTGCACATATTTGTACACGTCGCTGATCTCCCTCCCTCCCTCCTTGTTCTTTAACGCCAGACGCGTCGAAACGCCAAATGGCTCTCTGAGGCATTGTCCGTCGACGGCCACCAAGTTGACCTGCTGAGTGGGGAGCTGACGGTGGAAGAGCGGGCCAATGTGATCCAGGGGTTTCGTGAAGGAAAAAGCAAAGTCCTCATCACGACCAACGTCTGTGCCAGAGGTGTGCTCCCAGGGCAATGGGGCCGGGCCAGGCCGGGGGTTCCCCTCTTGGGCAGCGCGTGACTTGGGTTCTGCTTCTTCTACAGGCATCGACGTGAAACAGGTCACCATTGTGGTCAACTTCAGTCTGCCGGTGACACTGACTGGGGAAGCTGCCTTTGAAACGTACCTGCACCGCATCGGCCGGACGGGGCGCTTTGGCAAGAAGGGCCTGGCCTTCAACATGATCGAGAAAAGTAATCTGCGCCTGATTGCCGCAATTGAGGAGTACTTCAGTGAGTGTTCCTCTCTCCAGCTCTCTGGGGCAGGAGCCTAGAGCTACAACATGTACTTAACCCACATTATTTGGAGAATCTGGAACAAAATGTGCCCGAATGAGCGTTGCTCTGGATGCTCCCAGTAATGTGGATTAAGTAATGCAGTGTGAATGGAGCCTGGATTTCTTGCCTGGGTAATGGGGTTTAATCCCTTGTTTGTGAAGCATGCCGCCGGGCTTCCCGCCTTGGCCGCAGAGATAAACGAGAACCCCAGGGCGCAGATTTCCTTCCTTTTGGTTGGGCTTTTTAATCCGCCTGGAATGGTTGGTCACGTAGGTCACTCAGAATGGGGTTCCTAGCTCAGTGTAACGCAGAGCTGGGAAGCAGAAAATGAATGGAGAAGAAGAAGGCTGCCTTTTCTACCCCACTTTTCTCACCCATTTAAGGGGACTATTAAATGGTCCCACTACTATTCACCAACTCAAAGCGGCTGAGAAACCTTCTGTTCTTCCCCCCACAACAGACACCCTCTGAGGTGGGTGGGGCGCTCAGAAAGAGAGCCGTGACCAGCCAAAGGTCGCTCAGCTGGCTTCCCAGATAAGAGTCTGGGTCCCCATCATCAAAATCAGTATGCTTTGGACCCCATAGAGGAGGTCCCTAGATCAAACTGCCTGTTGCTGGTGGCTTTAGAGATCCTTCCTGTGAGAAATAAATGAACAGCTGTTTCCTTCTCCCCTTTTTCAGAGACTACTATTCACCGACTTGATCCAGACGACATGGAAACACTGGAAAAAATTGAAGACTGAATTTTTCTAGATCTACAGTTGTTGTTGGGCTGCCAGGTTCCATCAAGGAACAGACAACTTGGTGCCCAGAAGTTAACAGTATCTGAAATTCACAAGTTCTGGACGTTAATGCATAACCTTCCAAATAATATATTGTCAAAATAAAAAAAGTTTTACTTGCAATTGGTTTTCTATTTCCTTCCATGAAACTTTCTTGTAATACCCTGATGATTTATATGATGGTAGAAATGTCTTTAGAGTTAGAATTTGAGAGCAGCCCTGCTGGATCAGGCCACACCCCATCCAGTCCATAAGAACCTCAGAGGAACCCTGCTGGATCAGGCCACAGCCCATCTAGTCCAGTCTTCTGTCTCACCCAGTGGCCTGGCAGTTGCCCATGGGCATCTCAAGCAGAAGACAAGGGCAAAAGCTTCACCTGTTCTCCTCTCCTTTTGGATGGCCTTCAGAGGTGTCCTACCTGTCTCTCCAACCTGGTGGTGGTACCTGGGCATCCATTCTAGTGGCCATTGATGCAAAGCTTGTGTGCTCCTATTGTGACACATTGTTGTGAATATGACTGCAATGAAGTACCACCTAGCCCAGGTCTGACTTCCCACACTGCTGAATATTGCAAGTGTGATTGTGATTGTGGGTAGCCCTGCTGCTCAGCTATGAGACCCAAAAGACCCCTGCTGTTTTATCTTCAAAGAGATCCGCATCCCACTCCTTTGCCTGGCCCCCTCAGTCCATCATGTAGGGGACACACAGCTCTTCCTAGCTCCTTGGGAACTCCTGCTGGCTTTTATGTTGTCACCTTTCCCAGGTCTGCTCCCATCTCATCCCGCCTTACAGTCCACAGTCTTGACTGATAATACAGCTATGTCCTCCTACAGCTACATTATTTTGTTCTTAAAAATTAATGGAATAGTATACAACAGTGAAAAAATACAGTAATATCACAACATAGCTCAAATGTTCATCAGTTACAAAAATTAACAAAGATACCCTACCCTGCACAGAATAGCAAACCATTAATAACCCTTAATATTAATTATATGGCAAATCAAACTTATTTTTCCTCTCAACGCCTGGCTTCCCACAATGCCCAAACCGTATCTTATAAATTTTTCCCAATTGCTGAACCAATCAGATTTAAGTTTTATTCCCCTGAGAAACAAACTTCTTTGTCCGATAAGATCGTATAGCATAAATTCTGACATAGAGGCCTCCCAGTTATTTAATGTCCGTAGGCTGGAGGCTTTCCACCCCTTTGCTAACACTGTTTGGGCAGCTCTCATTGATGGTTTCATAAGATATTTGTCATTTTCAGTACTGTTCACCATATTTATTTGTTGCATGAAGCGCATTTCTTTATACCATCGAGTCTGATTATTAATAATCTTGTCCTGCATCTCAATCTCTGATAGTGCTGGCATGGTCTGGGAAGGAGAATTAAACAGGAAATAGGTTAAATATCTTATGATTGTATATAACATATGGTAGAGTGAGAGGCTCCAAGCAATGCTAATTTGCAAGCGAATGCGTGATTTAATTCTGTCATTTTATCAAATGGAGCAACAGTCTGAATTTTGTACTTTACATGCTAAACTGGGCTCCTTTGCTAATATTCTGTGCTAGAAAATTATATTTTTGCTTTATATCAGTGATGTAGATCGCCTTTACATCTGTGCTAAAAATTACCAGTGAGAAATGTTCTAAATTACATGTAACTGAAATTACTTGCGTGGAATATTTTAGGGAGAAGCTGAAAGGGCAAGATTATGGCCTGCAGTTGAGCAATTGGCCTCTAGATGTCAGTGTGTCTTTTCACTGAAAGCTGCACTAGGGGAGGGTGGACAGGACCTCCTTTGGAAAGGTGTGATGGATGAGAAGGTGCCATTGGGTTTGCATCCGGTTCTATTATTTCGGTTTAGGAAAACCGTATTAAGCTTGTAATGGGAATGCGGCCACCGTGTGATTTGCTGAGTTGGGTCAGCCCTTTAAAGTACCTGATGCCTCTTGTCAGTTTGGTCTAGTGGTTAGGGAGCTGGACTCTTATCTGGGAATACCGGGTTTGATTCCGGCCTCCTCGACAAAGCCAGCTGGGTGACCTTGGGCTAGTCACATGTCTCTTCTGAGCTCTCACAGCCCCACCCACCTCACAGGGTGCCTCTTCTGGTGAGAAGAAGGTTTGTCAGCTGTCTTGAGTCCCCTTAAATGGGTGAGAAAAGCCAACTCTTCTTCTGTCCTGACTGTAAGAAGCTATTTGGCAGAACTGTCTATAGGGCATAATGAGACCCCTACATATTTCCATACGGCATGGGAATGCACACCCTTGCTGATATTTAGAAGGTCAGTATAAGAGGAAATATTAACAATAACTGGGATGTTCCTCCCTTTAGATCCTCAGATTAGGGACTGGCACGTAATGAATCAAATGTTCGAAAGTTTGTATTTGTTTAACCAGATCCCCTCTGAATGTGGTAAGATTCTATTCAATACGAATGTATTCACATTAATTTGTATGAATATCCAATACGAATGCATATGGATCCTGGATACGAATACAAAGAACGAATTTTACAAATGTTCATGTACATCCCAACCACAGATCTATCTTCTGAAAAATCCTAATATAAATCAAATTTCAACTGGCCTTAAAACTCTCTTGCATTTCATGATTTGTGCAACAAATATAATAATAGCTAAACAATGGGAGCAGCACAACTTTGGGATAGTGCAATGAATGAGTTTGTGGCTATCTTAAGAAAATAAGATGTTGGGAGAAGGATGACGAGGCGTGGAAGAAAGTCTGGATTCCTGTTATCAGGGCTATGCGGAATAATAATAACATCAACAAACCTGGCAAAGCTCATTTCTTGAGAACTGTAAACTAACATTGGACCTTAACAAACACATCCATGTCCATGGAAGGGGGAAGGTAAAAGGTGAGGGTGAACTTAGTAATGCAAACATATAAGCTCTTCTTCAATTGTATAGCATTATATATTTTTAAAAAGACTATTAAAATGCTTTAGGACTTTTATCCAAACTATGAGCATTTTCCGAGGGTCAATGGTTGAGATGGTCTTAAGTATTTCCCAAGAATGTGGGCACCCTTTGCTTGGAGTGCCCATAAAGAGGCTGAGAGTGGATATTTCTGTCCATTAAATATAAGGAAATGGAGTAAGCCTTTATTTATTTAGATTTGTATTATTTATATTTATTCAGGTATTTATATCCCACCCTTCACCCGAAGTTCGTAGGGCAGGTCACAACATTACCAAAGTGAGTTTGAGCGTCTGGGTGTTATTAAACCTTACAGAGTGAGGGAGGAAGGAATTTTCATAATTGCAAAACAGACTTGGCAGCGGCGCTCAGGATACATGGCCCCTTATCAGAGTGATCTCACACAAGTTCGTCTGCAGACAAAATAAAGATTAGTCTCCAGCATCTGACAGAGGCGCCTTTAGGGGATGCAGAACACCTTAGCAGGGCAAGCAGATGGGCTGCCATTTTAATTTTTTAATTTTTTATTTCACTTGACTAATTCATCGGATATTGGTTTGTCTGAGTCTGATTTCAGCGTATGCATCATCCCTTATCACCTTTGTCGACAGAAAGATTAATTGTATTTCCATTTCTTGCAAATTGGCTGAGTCTTTACATGGTGTTTCTCTGTCTGGAACTCATCCAGCTGCGCAGACATAATAAACGTTGATTTGGGGGCAGGTTCGGTATAGCTTTGCTGAAACATGGCATAAGGGTGCTCAGCTCTGAACCAAGGATGTCAAAGCCAAAACATCATAGCCACATCCCCATTATAAGCTTATGCCAGTTCCCCTAAACAGAAATAAGAGAACCGAATGCTAACATGGATTTGCCTGATCCCATTACTTTCAACTCAATCGCGTTTGATCCGGATTCTGAGGATTGTATGTGGCGTAGGTGACTCGAGGGGGGACTCAAGTGGCTACTTTCTAAAAGCCGCTTTTCGGGGCTGCCCTGCCCTCTTCCTCCTAGCGTGAATGCGCCACCCATAAGGGACCCCTTCACGGAGCCTAGCTGGGTGGCTGCCGCTTGCCTGGATGGAGGAAAAATGGCACCGGGCAGCCAGCGATTCTTTCCCCTCCTCTCCCCATTGCCCAGGGCACACAGCAGCAGTGGCAACTCAAGCTCCCTTTGCCTGCTCACATCCACATCCACATCCACATCCCTAAAAACAGAACCTGCAGCTGCTTTCCTTTCCTTTCCCTTTTTTGAAGGTCAGAACTTTCAAAATTGTGGAGAATTGCAACATTGTTACCAAGTGTGAAGTGGGTGGATTGCTACAGAGTAGCAGCTGCTTTAAGGGGTGGATTTTTACAGTAAAATCACTATCTTTGGAAGCAAACCATTGAGGGAGGGAAACCCTAAACATGGATTCTCATCCCTTAAAATGGTATGGTCCCCACAGTAAAAAATGTAAAATGTTTCAAGCGCACAAACCGGAGTGTGACCTGTTGAAATGAGGGTTAACATTTACAATGCTTTGGGGCGATTTAACACACGGAAAGCGTTTAAGCCAAACTGACATGGGGTCTGCAAGGATTGAAACCGTATCGAAAGCGAATTAAGCTTGTAATGGGGATGCGGCCCATAAGTGCTCAGATAATGGATGGATGGATAGAGGGAGGGAGGTATCTAAATTCAGCCTGAACGAGGAGGAAAGGAAGCAATCTTTAGCAAAGATGTGCATGAATGTTTTTTTGACATTCTATTCTAATCGAATAACCAAAAATCCGATTTGGTTCGACTCTTTTAAATTTGAATTTAAGATTTGATTCAAATTTACCAAATGCCGACAACATCTTCCCCACATCTGTACACGTCGATATGCATCCCGTAGTTATCCCGTATGCAACCCGTTTTCATCCCGTATGGCTCCGTACAAATGCATACAGATGTGGGAAAGATGCGGATCTTCAAGTACGCCTCATGTACGAACCCGCACGCATTAGAATATCTGGATGATTCGAATGAATAGATCCAAAATTCAATACTCTCAGGCATTCCTTTGGAGGGCCGTCCACACCACCATTGGTACCCGGCATCACTGTTTGGGGCTGGAGAATAGGGATGTGCCCGAATATTTGAAATATTCAATATTCTTACGTATGGGTATATATTGGATATGTATCGGATATTTGTATGAATTCACACTAATACCTTCACATCAAATAGAATCCAGCCACGTTTGAAGGGGATCTATTTGAACGAACACACATTTTCTCACATTTGATTCCTCTGGGGAGTGTTTCTACACTGGGGATCTTCCCTCGGTCTTCCTGGCTGTGTTCACACTTAAGCTTTAATCCAGCTTCACTCCACCTTCATAATGAGAGAACCCATCACAAAGTGACTGAGGTCGTTTTCTTTCCACTTGATCTTAACTCGAAGGTGGACTTTCTGAGTCAGACAAGGCTGACGGAAAACAGCTTGTCACTTTGCTGATTGGTTCTGTCAGTCTGAAAGCGGGTTGGAGCTGGACTAAAACATAGGTGTGGATGCAGCATCTGGCACTTAACTTCAGCACCAGAAGGGGCTTCTCGCTGCTGTTGTCAAGACTGTCTTTATCAGAAGGTGAAAGAAGAGGAGGAACAGGCTCCCCCAAAGTCCCACTGCCAGCCAGCACCTCTTCACCAGGCAGATCTATGTCTAGGGGATGCCAGGGGATGGGGAGGCAACTTAGGCTTTTCTACACCACTTTTCTTGCCCATTTAAGGAAACAAACCTTCTGTTCCTCTTCCCACAACAGACACCCTGTGAGGTAGGTGGGGCTGTGAGAGTTCAGAGGAGAGCTGTGACTAGCCCAAGGTCACCCAGCTGGCTTCACAGAGGAAGAAGCAAAGTTGGTTTTCCTGATCCGCTTTTCACACCCATTTAAGGGGACTCAAAGCAGCTGACAAAGCTTTCTATTATTCTCCCCACCCTGTGAGGGGTGTGGGGCTGTGAGAGCTACGAAAGAGAACTGTGACTAGCCCAAGGTCACCCAGCTGGCTTTGTGGAGGAGCACAGAATCAAACCCGGTATTGCTTGATAAGAGTCTGACTCCCTAACCACTAGACCAAACTGGCTTTAGGAAACTCAAAGCAGCTGGCGAACCTTCTGTTCTTCTCCCCACCACAAAATACCCTGTGAGGTGGGTGGGGCTAAAAGGGCTCAGAAAGGGAGCCATGACTAACCCAAGGTCACCCAGCTGGCTTTGTGGAGGAATGCAGAATCAAACCTGTTATTCCCAGCTAAGATTCTGGCTCCCTAACCGCTAAACCAAACGTGGCCACATCCAGAGTCTCGAGGGACATTATTTGGCTTGCTTCTAGCTTCGTGTGGAAGAGACTCCTGACAGGTAGACTCATGTTCAGTCTTCCTTGTGCAATTTTATTTTTTATTTTTATTTTTTTTCCTGAAGGTGGTGTAAGGTAATAAGCAATTAATTTTAATTAAAAGCTTGGCTGTGTGAAGGGGGAGCTGGAGCGTGAATGATGGGGATAAGGAATTGCAGTTAATTTTGCGGTGTTTGCCTTGGCCCAATTCCCTACACTATTTCAGCTAATTGTCATTATTTAGCCATCTGTTGCCACGGCGACAGCAGATCACGTCAGGTTGCCAAGTCTCTCCGTACAGGCTCAAACAAGGCGCCGAGCGGAGGGGAGGCAGGCCTCCGAATTTCCCTCCAGTTTGCCAAGGAAACCTGAGGCTTAGCATGCTGGGAAATCGCCAGCCGCCCTCTCTTCGTTCATCCGTTGCGCTTTGGCGTCTCCAGGACAGAAAGATGTTAAATAGCAGGATCCAGGACAGGTCCAGGAAATGGAGAGGGAGTCAATCTGCCCCCTTCCAAGCAGGCAGCGCAGATCTGGTCCCTTTCTGCACTTGGCCTGTTCCTGGAATCAATATCAGAGAAATAGCCGAGTTAGACTGATTCGAGAAGCCCAGCAAGGTAGTTAGTAGCACTTGGAGACTAACAGGAGAAGGGTTGGTGGCATGAGCTTTTGTTGACATGTCTACTTCTTCAGATGCTAGGGGGCCCAATGGGCTCATCTACTTCTTCAGATGCTAGGGGGGCCAATGGGCACGTCAACTTCTTCAGATGCTAGGGGGGCCAATGGGCACGTCTACTTCTTCAGATGCTAGGGGGGCCAATGGGCACGTCAACTTCTTCAGATGCTAGGGGGGGCAATGGGCACGTCTACTTCTTCAGATGCTAGGGGGGCCAATGGGCTCATCTACTTCTTCAGATGCTAGGGGGCCCAATGGGCACGTCAACTTCTTCAGATGCTAGGGGGCCCAATGGGCTCATCTACTTCTTCAGATGCTAGGGGGCCCAATGGGCTCATCTACTTCTTCAGATGCTAGGGGGGCCAATGGGCACGTCAACTTCTTCAGATGCTAGGGGGGCCAATGGGCACGTCAACTTCTTCAGATGCTAGGGGGCCCAATGGGCTCATCTACTTCTTCAGATGCTAGGGGGGCCAATGGGCACGTCAACTTCTTCAGATGCTAGGGGGGCCAATGGGCACGTCTACTTCTTCAGATGCTAGGGGGGCCAATGGGCACGTCAACTTCTTCAGATGCTAGGGGGGGCAATGGGCACGTCTACTTCTTCAGATGCTAGGGGGGCCAATGGGCTCATCTACTTCTTCAGATGCTAGGGGGCCCAATGGGCACGTCAACTTCTTCAGATGCTAGGGGGCCCAATGGGCTCATCTACTTCTTCAGATGCTAGGGGGCCCAATGGGCTCATCTACTTCTTCAGATGCTAGGGGGGCCAATGGGCACGTCTACTTCTTCAGATGCTAGGGGGCCCAATGGGCACGCCTACTTCTTCAGATGCTAGGGGGCCCAATGGGCTCATCTACTTCTTCAGATGCTAGGGGGCCCAATGGGCTCATCTACTTCTTCAGATGCTAGGGGGGCCAATGGGCACGTCTGCTTCTTCAGATGCTAGGGGGCCCAATGGGCTCATCTACTTCTTCAGATGCTAGGGGGGCCAATGGGCACGTCAACTTCTTCAGATGCTAGGGGGGCCAATGGGCACGTCTGCTTCTTCAGATGCTAGGGGGCCCAATGGGCTCATCTACTTCTTCAGATGCTAGGGGGGCCAATGGGCACGTCAACTTCTTCAGATGCTAGGGGGGCCAATGGGCACGTCTGCTTCTTCAGATGCTAGGGGGCCCAATGGGCTCATCTACTTCTTCAGATGCTAGGGGGGCCAATGGGCACGTCAACTTCTTCAGATGCTAGGGGGGCCAATGGGCACGTCTACTTCTTCAGATGCTAGGGGGCCCAATGGGCTCATCTACTTCTTCAGATGCTAGGGGGCCCAATGGGCTCATCTACTTCTTCAGATGCTAGGGGGCCCAATGGGTTCATCTACTTCTTCAGATGCTAGGGGGCCCAATGGGCACGTCAACTTCTTCAGATGCTAGGGGGGCCAATGGGCACGTCTACTTCTTCAGATGCTAGGGGGGCCAATGGGTTCATCTACTTCTTCAGATGCTAGGGGGCCCAATGGGCACGTCAACTTCTTCAGATGCTAGGGGGCCCAATGGGCTCATCTACTTCTTCAGATGCTAGGGGGCCCAATGGGCTCATCTACTTCTTCAGATGCTAGGGGGGCCAATGGGCACGTCTACTTCTTCAGATGCTAGGGGGCCCAATGGGCTCATCTACTTCTTCAGATGCTAGGGAGGCCAATGGGCACGTCAACTTCTTCAGATGCTGGGGGGGGGGCAATGGACATGTCTACTTCTTCAGATGCTAGGGGGGCCAATGGACACATCTACTTCTTCAGATGCTAGGGGGCCCAATGGGCTCATCTACTTCTTCAGATGCTAGGGAGGCCAATGGGCACGTCAACTTCTTCAGATGCTGGGGGGGGGGGGGGGCAATGGACATGTCTACTTCTTCAGATGCTAGGGGGCCCAATGAGCATGTCTGCTTCTTCAGATGATTTACTCATTCAGAAAAGTAGTGGTCCTTCTGTATGTGCACTGGGAAGCTGCATATACGTATGCGCATGGGGAGCAGCATGGGGTTGACGAGACTCCAATCTGAACCTGGCCATTGATGTTCTCAAACTTTGGCTGCATTCCAGAAGGGGCCAAATCACATGTGATCCCAGGGCTCTGAAGGCACCCCGGCCCACGATCTATCAACCTATGGGTCCCCCAGAACTGCAGAAACTGTCCTCAGTGTCACTCTGTCCTTATTCCTGGATCAACTACTCTGAGGATCAGTTCCTTGGCCAATTCACTTCCTCCACCTCTGTGTGGAGTCATAGAGGAGGGAGGAGGTGAATTTAGAGGCCATTTTGCACTTGTGGTGCTTGAGAGATGGGCCAAGAATGGTGACTTCTAGGCCCTTTCCCAGAAGTGGCATGGACAGAAACCCCTGATGCTTAGCTTGGGCTGATGTCCATCTTGATTTGTGAGTTAAGTCTCCTAGGGAGCACAAGGCTAGTGAAGCCTGATCTAATTGAGTGTTGCTGGCCCACGAGTGCAAAATGGGCAAGGGCCCACCACACCCAATTGTTCAGAGCCAGAGTGCTCTCATTTCCTCCTTCACACATGTTAAGGATTGGCTCGTCTCTGTCATTATTGCCTGAATGACCTACACAGTGGAGGCCCAACTGGGAGGGAAGGAGCAGCTCATGTTTGGCAACGTGGAAGAAGGGGGCTTTGGTTTTCTGCCTGTCCTCCTCAAATGCAAGTTGGATCGCTTCTGTCACCGAATCAAGTGCACTGGAAGAAAAAACTCCCTTGGCCTCAATAGGAGGTTTTTCTTCCAATATAAATATGCCAGACGTGGGGCATGGAGCGAGATGGCCTGGCATATAATTACATGATTGCAGCTTCTCTTTTCTGTCTGCACAGATTTGGTCTCCTGTGCTTGCCTATTTTAAAGTCCCTTTTAATTTGGCAGATTGTTAATTTGATGCACAATGTCCAGAATATTTTCAAGGAGACCATCAGGTAACGTGTATGTGTAGGTGCTGCATCTACGTCTGTACCTTGACAATGTGACTATGAGATTTCTATTGGCCCACATAGTAAAACATCAACTGCTACAATATGGGTCTTCCAGGATAGGTGACCAGGAGATTTGTCACCTTCCAACTGCTGTCTATGGACCTAAAATGATCTGCACCAGCCTTTTGGTGGGTTCCAAGCACCGTTACTGGCCCAAGCAAGGATGGAATGGGGGAGGAGGATTGAATGCCGAGGAGAGAAAGGCAGGGGGCCTCCAAAGGCCACTTGCAGGGACTCGAGAGCAGGTGAAAGTTTTCCTTTGGCTTCTGCTTGTGATGCCCAGAAGCCATTGGTGGGTCACTGTGTGAGATGGGATGTTGGACTAGAAAGGGTGTGTCCTGATCCAGCAATTCCATTCATGCAATTACCATGTTTCCTCTTTGAAATGTCATTGGGTAGGAGGTTGCACCAATTTGTTTCTAAAAAATCCAGAAAGCTATAAAATGTTGATTTTGTGGTTACCTGTTGTTGTTGTTGTTGTTCTAATCTTCTCCTTTTTTAACATTCCCAAGGACCATCTGGTGAGAGCTGGGCTTTAAATGCAATAAACAAGCAAAGAAATTAACATTACCGCCCATTCCTTCCACAGCAAAGCCATAAAATAAGAAAATAAAGGGCTTTCTTTCCCTAGCTGTTTTGATCTTGGCACAAGCCACCAGTGAATCCATGTCTTCTCAGGTCCTCTGCCATAAATCCTCTTCTGAACATAGCAACCAATGTGAGAATCACCACAACAAGCATTTCAATCCAAGGAAAGTCAGTAGGATTCCCCGCCAGCCAGGTCTAGGAGAAGAGCCCAACTGTGGACAGCTCACTTCATACTCTTGAGCTCTTCCATGGGGCTTGACCTCTTCCACTTAGGACTCACTCCTGGCTGCCTTCCTCGGTTTGCTACGCCTGTCCGTCCATATACAACAGTCGTCCTCTGGTTTCAGATAGAACTTTGCACAAGGAAGTTCCAACTTTCCCTTTAATGCGTGGAATTTTCTTTTTTTCCAAAACTGAAAATGTAAGGCTGGAAATAGGATAAGGACCCTCAGTAATTGTGGAAAAGCTGGAGAATTGGCTGGCTGGTCTCATCCCTCTCTCTTTCCCTCTCTCTGCCCAAGGCAGAAGAGACTGTGCAGGATTGGAGGGACATGAAGGAGGTCTGGGCTGCCCAGCAGGCAGATGGCTTGCAGGAACACAAGGCTAGCTGTGGCTTGCTAGAGGAATGGCAGGTCCTGAGCCGGGCTGGGTTGCCTAGTGATTTCAGCTAGTGTAGGGAGTGATTTTGGCAGGGCCGCAGAGTGGGAGTGACAGAGAAATGGCCTTGAAATCTTTGAGCCCGGAGAGACTCTTTTATCCTCCCAGATTGTGGGGGCGAACCAATCAGATGTGAAGCGGGACATTTTGAATCTGGGGAGGGGAAGAGCCAGATTGCTTCAAGGGGTCCCAACAGCTGAACCATTGGCTTGGCTTGCTGCTTGATGAGTCAAGTTTGTCTTTACAATAGCTGGCACTTGAGATAAGCAGCTGTTTCCAGCTGGGCATCTTTGGCAAACAAAAAGCTGTCTGGGTGCTAACGATTTCCCATTGAGGTGCTAGATAGCTATGTATACGCAAAACTCAAGGGGGAATCCTTTGTCTGTTTTAGCATTTCCAGAAAGTTCTGTTCCAAATTCTCCTGAAAGCATCCTTTATGGAACCATTAGGCCTGGCTTGGAATTATGATATTACATGCCCATAACTGACGTCCAGCTTTATGCCAATTAATAAATGCCAATTTATACTTATGTGCCTTGACTTAGAAGGCAGCATTACCTGGTAGTGTCTGCTGGTTTTGCCATGACTCAGAGAGAGAAGAGGATTTTGGGGGGCATGCAGGCTACACTGCAACACTTTCCATCACAAAACCTGTGCTGTGGATGTTTTCAGCCTAGGATCAACACCCTTTTCTTCATTTATGGCCTTGTGGATACTGTTTGATTGGGTGACTAACGAGTTACAGGACTGGATATGATTTCTGAGCAGGGGATTCATCATAACAGAGATCCCAAACAATGGCAAAGTAACTTAAGGGTAGAACAGTTGTTGAGTTTGTGTCGACAGCCATCCTTAGCTCTTTTCACCCCAGAGAAATGCTTCTCAATCCCCCATGGATAATTCCAGGGACAAGCTCTTAGCAAAGCAGAGCCCTTGATTTTTCTTTCAAACAACAGCTGTGAGGTTTCTGGGAAATACTGGGATATCGTGAATGAGGCGCTACAGAGAAGAAAGGAAATTGGACTACTTTTCACAACGTATCCCCCAGAGTTCTGACAAGGCTATAATGCAGTGTGGGAAGAGCAAGGGCTTCTTCTTCTGAAATATACCTCTCAGAAGAAGACACAAACCAGGGCCTGAGATGGGGATTAAAAACAGATCTTTGGGATGGGCTCAGATGGTCTGCTTTGTGTTTGGAACTCAAGGTGGGAAAGAGTTTCTGTCTGCCTCCCCCATCTCCGGGATGGAAATCAGACGCCCATTCTGCACATGAGCCAACCTGTCTAAGCACCAAAGAGGTTTGCAGTCATCCTCTCCTAAGGTCGAACAGGAAGTCCTTTGGCTGAAGTTGTCTCTGTCTGAGGAGGCGTCCAATCCAAGTTCCTTTCCAAGATAAAGGCTGGATCTCCACTTGAAGAAACAAGGGGCTTCTCTGAAGGCTCTCCGGGAAGGCATCATGATTGCTGCTCAAAATGGCACCTCCTTGTCTCCCTTTGCTGTCATTTTGCACGGCAACTCAAAAGGGCCTCCATGGAGGGCAGGCATAGTGCTTTCCCATAATGCTACCTCCATCAATGGCCATGCCCAGCAATGGGACGACACATCCATCACAAGCAGAGACGTGGTGGCAGAAGATGGGTGGACTGAGTGCCTTGCTTGCTAAGTGGAGACTTGGCCAAAGTTGCCAGAGGTGGCATTCCAGTGATATTGTTCTTGGTATCAACACGCCCAAATGGCACCTATTAATTCAGAGGTGCTGGTGAAAGGAACCTCTGTGTGTGTGTGCGCGCGTGTGAGCTGTCTGGTTTTCCTCGGACTAGGTGAGCTTGGTTTGTTTTGAGTTGCCGCGTTCAGCTTGACCTGTGTAATGGCTCTCAAGGCAAGGACGTATCTGATACGTCCCAAATTTGGCATTTGAGACAAGATGGGAGTTCACCTAGCTCCGTGCTAGCACAATTGCCTGGAAAGCAGAACGTTGCCGGTTCAACCCCCAGCGCCTTCCCAGAAGACAGCCATGGCAAACAGCTTCCATCTTGTGGCCAAGAAAACGACATAGTGGCCTCCACGTAATCAGAAGGAGCTTAGCTCAACTCAAGGGAGCTTTTGCTCTCCCAACCAGACGAGTCCCATTTTCCTTCCACACCTCAGTCTCATTAGCTCTCGCTTCCTTCCTCCGAGTCCCTGTTTTCCTCACGTGCGGTACCTGGCGATGTAAGCCAGATTGCCCCCCTGCAATTTGCTAAAGATGCTCACAGCGCGAATAAACTCTGGATGTTACACTCAGCCCCTTCAAACATCCAGTTCTCCTTCCTGAGATCTTGAAATGAATTCCCCCAAATTCCCTAGTTCAGTACCTCAGAAATAGCACTTACTGTGTTTTCCACTGCTCCTGTCAAACAGACTCATTTGCAATTTCCGTTCGCGTCCCCAGCCATCTCTATATAGAGTCATGGAACTGAGTTAGCTACTCCTTTGTCCTTGGGGATGGTGCTATGACAAGCCAGACCTTGGAAATGCAACCAAAAAGCAGCCTTTGCTTCCACCCGGTTCTTCTTTCTTCCACGTAAAGATATGTTCCCATCCTCAGCTACATTGTCAGTTGTTGGAGTTGGTGACCCTTTGGTCAGTGTTTCCTGTGTCATCCTCACGAATCCTAATTCGTCATCTGCTGCTTCCAGACACCCGGTCCCCAGTTTGGACAGATTGCTGCTGCGTTCGTCAAAGGAGCATGTACAAAAACCATTATTTGCTGACCCTGAGCGTGATTTAATGTAATCCCTCCCTTTGTGTTCCCAGCAATGCAGCTCCCTCTGGGTACCCTCGCTGACTACTGAAGAGGGACCAAGATTGTCCCATTGCGTGCTCTGGTATTAGCTGCCACGGGCGAGGATCTATTGTGCTTGAATAGTTACGGAAATGCAATAGGTAAAGCTGCTTGCATTATTCTGCTGTGTTCCAGATTTATGAATCCTAAAATACCCAGTATCAGCTGATCCCAAGAAAATAACGGCATCACAGTTATTAAAGATGGTGCATTATTAATGGAATACCGTGTGAACAGCATGAGAATTGATGGGCATTTCCCTTTCTTCTGAAAGTATCTCACATCTCCTTTCCCTAAAACCAGAGCAATTGTTCCTGCTGCTGGTGTTGGAATAATAATAATAATAATAATAAATGGTGTGAAAAGGAGAAGCTGTGATGGCTAACAAGGCAGAAAAGATGCTCTAAATATGAAAAGACCAGTCCCGTGCGGGATGCTGGGGGCTAGAGGTCATTGATTTAGAGGATTATTTTGAAATTCTTGGGTTCCCTCCCCCCCCCCCACACACTCTTGAGGCTCTTGGGTTGTAGCTAAAAAACTGCTTTTCAATCAAAGGCAGGAGGGGTGAGCTCTGCCACATTGAAATCCCACTCGTTGCCCCAGATGTTATTAACAGCTGATTTCCAGCAGGAAGCTGACTTAGCACACGCTGCGAGGTGGGATTTCTGCTATTCCAGTTTGTTTCTAAGTGAATTTCATGCTGATGGGACACACTGCCTCGACAAACTGGCTGCAGCTGCAAAATCACAAGAGAAGAAACCACTTGATGTGTTTTATGCACCCGGAAACGTTCTGGCTTTTGCGCGCCCTTACCTACATACGACCCTTTCTTCCCTTTCCCTTTGCTCACTTAAGTTTGAAAAGCGCCACGTGGTAACGTGGCATACAGACCTAATTAGTGTTAATGATCATGCAACTATTTCTTGAGGACAGTGGTATTCAACAGTCAATTCACACCTGTGACCAGTTTTTAGTGCTTTTCTGTGGAGAAATAGAGGGACTATAGTGGGCTTGCCACAGATACGCATAGTGACCCCACCGCAGCGGGGCCGTAATGGTGGCACCATATCCCTCCCGTCTGGGTGGGGCCTTGGCTGATTCCCTGTAGCCTGAAGCGAAATGGGTTTAAGAGCTGCCAGCAGGCACAAAGTTGGCCATCACAATTCTTGACAGATTTCCGAAACAGACATATTAGGGTGCGTTCCCAAACAGATTATAATGAGCTTTGAGACCGTTTTGAGCGCTCGCCGTTCCCAGAGTTTTAAAAGAATCCACAGTTTCTGAGGATTAAAGGTCCTGAAAGGCGGATTATATTCGGATCAAAAGACGTCTCACAGCTGGATTTAGAAATACTCCACTTTATTTAGCAAAATGGGAATGCAAGCAGTTCTGCGGGGGGGGGGGACCATGCTTTAGGGGCATTCTCCTCAGTTTCCCCTGACCCATGAGAAGCTGTGAATTCCTCTGCTGCAGTCTTCATTACCGGTTAAGGAAACCTACTGCTGGCTCAAAGGGGATGGGAAGGAGGTGAAAAATGAACAGAGCCCTTTGCAGTAGCTAAGGCACACACAACAATGTAACAAGCTCAGAAAAATGCAGCAGGGAGGGAAGTAAACAAAATGGCATGATTTCAATAAGAAGGACTCGCCGGCAGTGATCAGACTTCCATCATGGGGTCGCAAAGTGTGTCAGCTTTGTGTAAAAGGCTGCCTGCTCCCTCCCTCCTTCCTTGATCATCTCTGCGATCAGCCCCTTTTGCCTCACTCCCTGCCATTTTGCACTGCTCTGATCCTATGATCTAGTGCAAAACACCATTATAAGAAAGGAAAGTGATCTTTAAACTTCTACTGCCTTGTTAGCATAAGAAAGAAGCTGTGCTACGGCGGGGGGAGAAGCGGTGAACAAAAACTGCTGCCAAAGGACTCCATGATCTGATCCCGGGGGGCAGGTTTATATAGAGGGTGGGGTTTGAATTGCCTTCCCCAATGCATATTTCCAATTTTTCGTTTTCCCTTTCCCCCTTCCCTAACCCTCCCACCCAATGCAGATCTTATAATTCAGTTATTAAGGTTATTTATCACATTTCCTATTTCTTCACTCAATACATTTGTCACTCCTGGTCTGTTTACAAATCTGAATAAGTCTTTCCTCTTCTCTTTACTGATACTTTGCTCTGCCCCAATGAAGTCAGCGTATGATGATGTCCAATTGCTGACTGCAAGGGGAGGGGGCTCTGCTGAGGGGAGGAGAGAGAGGAGGGGGTTCCTCCCCTGTGGGCACTGAAGAAGGGAGAGTGAGTCCAGCAGAGCTTGCTGCTGATTTTTAAAAAAGGTTTTAAACCGAATTAAATTGCCAAGTGGGAACTTGGTCTTAGGATTTATATCACTTGAGTAACCCCAGGACTATACTGGTTCCAGGAAAATCACAGGTTCTAGTCTGCTTCTGGAGTCCCTACCCCCCCACCCCACCCCCCTTGAAGTGGGCACTATAGGCTACATTTTCTCATATTTATTAAGCCTCGGAATTCACGTATATTCAGTACAGGAGCCGTAATCAATGGATGAGCTCAGCTCAGCAGGGCCTCTAGGTTTACAACTTTCCCATCTCAGGCTGCGATAGTGTTGTTGCATTTCAAGCCTTCATTTATATTGAATGGCCCCAAGCTGAATGGAGACCCGAGGATGAAATATCAAACCCAGCAACAGCCTGCCAAGGGTTGCTTCTTGAATGTAGAGACGGGAAGCCAGAGAGAGGCGGCTTCGGTTTCTGGAACCTCATGCCAACCTCAGGCTGATTTCAAGATGGGGAAACAACTCTTCCCCTCTTTGCCCAATTCTCTCTGGTGCCTTTCAAGAACAGGACCCTGGAGGCAGGCAAAGTTACCTGAAAGAGCATTCCAGGCAGCCATCAGGAAGCGGCAGTTTTAGGCCGAGCTGTTCCCTGACTGCTGTTTTTGTTTGTCTTCTCTGGTGACCCAGAAATGTGATGGCACAAGCAGGGAGGCAGAGAGGCAAATGGATGCTGCATTTGATTGATGGATGGGGACACCAGACGCCCCCCCTCCCCTGGCTGGCTCTTCCATGGAAAGAAGAGTGGAAGGGAGCAGTTTGACCTAAAATGGTGATCTTCAGCACGTTGATCTAAGTAGCTTTGTGCAGTACTAAGGCAGCATATAATATGTCATACAGAATGCTAATAAGATCCCCAAGTTCAGCTTGAGAACAACATCCATCCATCCATCCATCCGTCCATCTCTGTCAGTCAGTCAGTCAGTCTGTCTATCATCCGTCCGTCCGTCCGTCCGTCCAGCCAGCCAGCCAGCCAGCCAGCCAGCCACAACTCACTGGTTCGGTTGCCATGCCCAAAGCGAAAATGCAGCTACAACAGCATCACGTGGTGATCCCCTTCTCTGCAAATAGCTATTTTGCTCTCCTGTTGACTGAGTCATGGTTTTCCTTCTCCTAGAGAAACTAAGAAAGAGTTGGGCTCAATTGGGTGTGTGTAACTGAACTGTGTGCTTTTCTGAACAGGCTGTGTGTGGTCTGTACCACGCACAGTAATAGCATCACTCTCCTGGGATGCAACTGGCCTTCTTGTTGGAAATAAAGTCCTTGTAGACTCACTGGAATTTGTTTGCCACTCATGGGGAACAGTAATGCGCACATAGCCCAGTGGGGACACTTGGTTTATTTTTCCCTCTGCTGCTCTCTTCCCTTCTCGGCCCTCCACTTAGACTCTGGGGTGCCTTCTTAAAGGGATTCTGTTTTCTACCAGGTTCCCCCCACATCCCACTTTATAGAGAAACAAACACAACTTTGCAAACAAGTCTATTTTCTGCTCTCTGGAGCAGGTAAGCCTGGGAAGCAACCCAAACACTTATGAAACGCTAAGCTGTTGCAAAGGGCGGCCTGATTTGGCAAAGAGACCTTGCAGCTCCAAAACCGGATTCGTCACAGGCACTACCACGTGTCGGTTTGATCAGGCACCTCTTTCTAATATTCCACCCTTTTCTAAACTCACCCTCCACCGCGCATCAGGAAGAGCGCTGGCAGATTCCTCTTGGTTGAGTGTACCAGTCTTAGTTTACCGCATCAGTGGTTTTTGTGAAAGCAGATACTCAGACATAGTTCCTGACCTTTTTTATTAGTTTTTCTGCCTCATTCCTTTCCCCACTCCTCTAAACCAGGAGTGCCAACTACGGCTGGTGCACCAGTTGAAGCCTTTTACGGACAGAGATGACTTGGCCACAGTTATCCTTGCACTCGTAATTTCTAGATTGGACTACTGTAATGCACTCTCTGTGGGGCTGCCCTTGAAGACGGTTTGGAAGTCGCAGCTTGTGCAAAATGCAGCCGCCAGAGTGCTGACCGGGACAGCTAGGCGGATGCACATCACGCCGGTCTTAAAAGAGTTGCACTGGCTGCTGATTCGCTACCGAGCCCAATTCAAGGTGTTGACTTGGACTTATAAGGCCCTAAATGACTTGGGCCCCAAATATCTGAAGCAACATCTTCTCCCATATCAAGCTGCCCATGCCTAAAGATCTGGAGCGGAGGCCCTCCTGGTTGTCCCACCACCCTCAACAGCATTGGGAGATGGCCTTCCCAGTGATGGTTCCCAGGCTGTGGAACGGTCTCCTCCTTGAGGTGTGTCTATCACCTTCACTGTACACATTTAGGAAGGCAGTGAAGGTGCACCTCTTTGCCCTGGTCTTTGGATAAATGGGGATACACCTGCCCTTCCCACTTTCAGGTGCTGTTGTTTTAATATATACCGTGATTGTTTTAATATGTTTGATTTTAAATGTTGTTACCTACTTTGAAACCTTTAGGTATAGAGTGGGACAGAAATACACAGACAGACAGACAGACAGATGGATGGATGGATGGATGGATGGATGGATGGATGGATGGATGGATGGATGGATGGATGGATGATGGGTGGGTGGACGGATGGACGGACGGATGGACGGACGGATGGACAGACAGACAGAGAGACCTGTCTCTTCCACAGGACCTGTGTGATACATCAACACCAAAGAGGAATGGAAGGTTCAGGCTGCGTGACCCTGCACTCATCAGGCCTCCAAGCCACCAGATTTGCTTTCTGTGGAGTGTGGGAGAAAGTATCCCAATTGAACTTTCTGCCACCATTCCCAGTACTTTCTGCCACGATTCTGCTCTTCTACTGTTGTGCCACTTTCTTCCCAACAATCTTTTCTGGCACTGTTGTCAAAGGTGCGGGGAACGGCTGACCTCTGGGGCCATTTCCTTCTGCAGTCAGTCATATGAAAACCTCCCAACTAAGCCTGAGGAGGACATTAGGGCTATTCCATTTATTAGGCAAAACAACGTAGCTGCTTCCAGTTCTGAAAGGCAACAGGGGAAACTATTGTTACCAATTCAAGTCAATATTGTGGCATTTTGCTGGGCAACAAAGAGGAAAGCCACCTGTGGCATCTTCTGCCTGCCTACTTCACCTCAGGCGGCAAAAGGCCTCGGACCAACCCTAAGCGTTGCCCTCTCAGGAAAAACAGCCCATCCCTCATGGCACCCCCACCTGTCTTTCCAGCTAACTACCTCAGGTTGTCTCATCTCATAACAGGGCAGGATTTTGATGTGTGGAAGGGAGTCTCTGAAACCAGGATATGACGTGTGTTTAAACACAGCTGGAATTACAAGAAATACCCCGTGAGGTAACCTTATGTCATGCACCCACCATGTCCTTCATGAGCCATGAGGGAGAGGGAAGGAAAAACAAAACAAAACAAGAAAACCCTACAAAGCTCTGCTTTGCGAATGTCCCTTGTGGACCCAAACATCTTTCTCTCTCTTTTTTATTATGGCATTTGGAAAGATCATTGGGAAAACTTGGGCCTTCCCCAGGGCGAAAGAGGCGCTCTTTCTGGCGTGACAGAACCTCGTTTCAGTGCATTCCGAGAGAATTCTCTGGAAGGTTGACAGGACTTCCTGTGTGAGCATGCAGGGTGGAGGGGAAGGTGGGAGGCCGTTTGTGGGATGCTGAAGGGACGGACCTTCTCTCTGGAAACGACATCGAAAACTGGCAGGCACAAAGGGAAAGGGCCAGTGGATGAAAGGACTTCTGGAGACAGAGAAGAATGTGGGTGGACACAAGCAAGTTTATTGAAAAAGGCCCAGCTAAACAAGTTAAATCACCCCAAATGCCAGCCAGACAAGTTTAAATTAGCTGTGAGTGACTGTGCCTATGACTTCTAGGAGTGGTCCAAAGTAAACAGTCCCTCATTCTCCTGCCTCCCAAAAGCAATTGCTGGAAATTTCCATTGCAACACTCAGGCCTCTGTCTGCTACACTACCTCCATTAACAGAGCTCTCTTAAATAGGCTTGGCTCATTTGCTTGGCCGCTCAGAGGTTGCACTGCCTGTATCAGAAAGTGGTGCGGTCAGAAAAATTGTTTACTTCCTTCCGTTTCCTTCCCATTTCTCCTCCCTTGGAACTTAAGGTGATTCAGTGTGAGGTTCTTTCCAGGATGCTGTCGTCTAGATACTAGATGGGTATGGGCATTGTTATGGTTTTAATGTTCATTTTATATGTTCACTGGTTTTTAATGTTGTTAGGAATATTGCTGCCCTATCAGCTTTCTTCCACTCATGTGGGTCTGAGTAAACAAACAAAGACGAAAAATTTATTTTGTCTATATTGCCATACAGGAAACCTGCCTTCCAAGCATCCCATCAAGACAAGTTCGAACTCCCCAATCCTGGCTGGTAGTTTACGGTCTTCCTAATAATTCTGCTTCAGGCCCTACGAAGTTAATTTGCATGTAATTTAGTCACAATAAGGGGGAGGCCATATGAATTTTCTCTTTTGGAATCTGCAGTAAAGGCAAAGTAAGAACAGTTCAAGCAAAGTACCGGTCGTTCCTTTGAAGCTGCAAAATCTGCAGATATTTTTATTAGTCTTTGCAAACACATTGGCATCCCTAACTCCTTACAATATTGTAACCCACCCTGAGACTTTTGGGTATAGGGCAGGATAAAAATCCAAACAAACAAACAAACAAATACATAAATAAATAAATAAATATGGCCTTCCTTTAATCCAAAGAGGATCTGCTTGGACCACACTAGCTGCAGACATAAGCTTGCAAGCTGGTCCACGTGGGGCAACATGATCCTGTTTCCTTCCGTTCCCACGAGCTTCCCCTGTGAAAAACTCCTCATTGTTTTCCAGGGGTAACTCCGCCTGAGGGGTGTCAGAGTTGGATGGTCTGGTGGGACTTTAGGGTTACTCCCCAGAACCCAACCTCAAAGACCCAAATCCAGTAATATATATATATCGTTCTGCTGCTTTGAAGACCCTGGGTGTGGGAGGCGCCAGCCATAAGGACCACGTGGATCGTGTGACTACTGCGTAAGGCTGGCGAATCTGTGGTTTGAAACAGGGTCAGAACCTCAAGATAAACAACGTTGAAATTCACCAGCATCAAGGATCCAAGGCTCTTTTGTTGTGGACTAAGACTTCCATCATCCCAGCTGGTACCAGTGCTTGACATGCACAGTTCCTTCCTAAACTTAGTATGGAAAAGTAACCTGGGGCCTTGACTTTATTCTGGAATATATCTTGGAATAGGGGTCTGCTGTCCACATGCTAGTGCAGGCTATAGGATGCCCCAGACAAGGCCTGCCAGAGTCTGCATTAGCATGTGGACAAGAACCGCCTGTCCTGAGATATATTCCAAAATACAGCCAAGTGTGAATAGGCCTCTGGTTCTCCCTCCCCACAGAAGGAGCCTGGATGAACATTAAAGTCACTGACCCCCTTGTAATGAATAAGTAACACACGGATCCCTTATCTCACTCTGACTCAATGAGATGCACACTAGGAGCGAGGAATTGCATTTCAGCTGTTGAATAGTAATAAATCTCTCCAAGTGAGTCCAGCAATTTGTAATAAAGGAATACGCCTCCCATCAGGGTATTGATGGCCTCAGATTTGCATTGTTACCTTTCTGACCAGAACTACACAAGAGAACTTTGGGAGATGGACGTTCTAAGAAAGTGCCACCAGGCATTATGGAGGCACCAGGAAGCACATGACCTCCCCACAAAATATCCAAAAGACAGGGCAACCGGGGTAGAACAGATGTTTTGATTTTGCTGGTTTTTATTTTTCACGTGGAAACTGGGAGGGGGCTTGTTGGTTCTTGAAAGAAGGTGCTGTGTTGGGTCTGCGTCTCTTTGGGTTACGTAAACCATGCTAAGCTGTTTTCTTTTGGCATGACCTTACTCAAAAAAACTCACCTTTGGATTAGATGATATGGAAATTAAATGACTAGTTACTTCGATGATGTGTACTCTCATTCTGAAAAGAGGGCTGAAGCTGGATTAAAAGCTCAGGTTTAGATGGGCCTTCAGATACGTTCATGAGCAAGTGGAAATGGGAGCTGAAAAATGGTTCTTTCTTTCTTATTCTCTTATATTTAGTAATGTTTTAAATCACAATCCCTTGACTTTAGTTTTCTTAAGGAGAGTTTAATATCCTCAGCTCTTCCCTTCCGCTAGAGACCATCCCATTCAAGATGCAAAACCAAAGAGAGTTGACTCGTATTTCTGGGTTTTGTTTTTTGTTTTTTGCTATAAAGAAACTGCTGCATAATAGATCAAGGAAATGAGGTTAAGGAGAAGAAATGAATAATTGAAGATTAATTGGTGGCGATTTGGGGTAACCAGAGACTGCTGAAGGCGGCGTTTCTGATGGATGACAGGCTGAAAGAGGATCTGGGACAACCTGCCTTCCATGTCAAAGAGGTCCACAGGCCAAGCAGGAAGCGGATAGAGTAGCACCAAGACTCCAAGCGTGTAGCTGGAGAGTAGAGGAATGCGCCGCTCTCACGGGAACTAACAGGGTCTCTGACATCCCTTTCCCATGCAGTGACATGGAGAAATGGATTATGGATTGGCAAGGACAGTGCAATTTAGGAGCCTTCTGAAAATCATATACATTCTCCCAACGGTAACTTATGGTGAGTAACCTGCTAGCGTTCTTACCAAGCCAACTCTGATATAAAGTAGATAAAGTCAGGTGGAGTCAGATAAGCAGGGTGCCAGGATAACAAACCAGTGAGAAGGTAAACCCAGACCTATTGGTGGGTGATGCCTACTGTGGTTGGTCAAGTGATGGTGAAACAACTAAAAGGAAGTGGTCCTGGGAACCAAGGTAGATATTCCCCAATAGAAGATGAGACCCTACAAGGCTGTCTTCCCATGCAATCCCAGATACTAATCCTGCTGAGTCTAGTGAATTGTGCACAGATTTGCTCACCTTGGCTTGAGGTATGCATGGAGGTGAAGAAAGGAGCTACTGGGTTTGGTGGGACATCATTGTCCAGTTTGCCCTTATGGTTCAGCAGCTCCTGCATAGAGCTGTGAGGATGGTCTATAGTCCATCTAGCCTAGCGTTCTCTCACCCAGACTGCTCCATCTGAGAAGATGCTTAGAAAATTAAGGGACATACTGGATGCTTTGTGTTCAGTTTTTGGTATCTGGTGTGTGATTGTGTCTTGTGTGTATATGTGTGTAACTGAATTCAAACACTTCTGAGCTCTGATTCTGATGGCTTTGGTCAGTTGTGAATTGTGGTATGGCTGGTTCTGGCACTTCTGAGGAGGAGGAGGAGGAGGAGGAGGAGGAGGAGGCATTTCTCACCCATTTAAGGGGACTAAAGCAGAGGACAAAGCTGCTTCTCCCCACACCAGACACCCTGTGAGATAGGTGGGGCTGTGAGAGCTCAGAAGAGAGCTGTGACTCACCCAAGGTGACCCAGCTGGCTTCATGGAGGAGGGCGGAATCAAACCCAGTATTCCTAGATAAGACTCCGCTCCCTTAACAACTAGACCAAACTCAGCTGCACCTATTTGGAAGCAACTCTTGTGGTCATGGAAGCACTGCGATCAAACTACCCCTGTTCTCCTTTCCCTATGGTATTTTCAGAAGTGTTTCTGTGAACCTTCATTTTCTCATAGGCACAAACATCTAATTGTTTAAAAACCCCAAGGTTTTCTAAACAACCTAGCCCAAGTGAATACTGCAGGATCCTTGTAAGAGCAAAGATCTATGGCACCATCCAGATGTTACCAAATGGCTCCTGCCCTGGTGGCTGTGAAGGGCACTTTAAACCTCAGAGTGACTGAAGTGCTTTGATGGTGACCCAAAGGCTGTGCTGGCATGGGGGCAGCTGTTTGCCCATCTCTTTCTTCCCACAGTAAGAGATCTTCAGAGTCTATTTCTGGCCCTTTGGTAGGTAATTCATATCTGCAAGCAGCCTTCTGCTCATGGAGATGTTCCAGGAGTGGAGACAAATGAGACAGACCTTCTAAGCATTTCTGGGAACTACATGTGGATGGAGGCTCTATCAGAGAGCTTGGAAAGAGCTTATCTTGCCAGACACTGAAGAAAATGCTGACCAAAGTCTGATCAGATGCATGTCAACTTCTCACATTCCTTAGTCCTGAACAAATTAATGTGTCCGTGAAGAGGAAACACCTTGGATCCCAGCCTCCATGAAATCTGCTGATACTCTTTGCCAGGTGAGCTCTGACAAGCTTGCATGACTTCCTCTTTTATTTTTTTAGGTCAGCTCCTCCCTTTGGAAGATTCAAATTATGAGGAGGAAGTGGTCAAGGGGGTGCGTGATCGCTCCGTGCTCTTGGAATGTGGGGATGTGCTGTTACCCTTGGTGGTCTTTTGGAGTTTCACCAAGCTGGGCTCTATCATCCCCAGAGCTGTGGCAATCAGCAACGGCCTCGAATCCAAAGTCGAGAAGACCTCTGCAGTGCTAGGAAACGTGACCTTGAGGAACAGCACATTGGAGATTGAGAACCTACAAACAGCCGCAGAAGGACATTTCATGTGCCAGGCAATGTATGAAGAAGAGGAGGAGATCAAAGTTGCTTATTTCTATATCGAGCTTGTTGTTTTAGGTAAGGTAAAATCTGCAGAAACCATTGTCTCAGACCCTTCTACATGTCCATGTTTTACAACACTAAGTAAAACTAAGAGAATGTTTGAGTTGAGCTCAACCTCTTATGATGATATGGACACTACACAGAAGTGGTTCAATCTTGCCTTCCTAGGAGAAAATGCTGGGGATGAAACTGGTGCAAAGTTACCCCAGCTCATGGATAAGGTCCATGAGCCCCAGCAGTTTTGTTGTCGAGAAAAAGAGTCACAATCAGCAATGAAATTATAGAGAGGAGTGTTATAATGCTTTTCTCATAGAATGCACCAAACTGTCCCCTCCAAGTAATCTACCAACAACGACAACATATTCCACATGTATTTCTTTGGCAAACATGTTGTTGGAAGCCCACCATAGATAATTTGCTGGAAAGGGATGTAAAGCAGAAAGGTGGAAGAATGTTAAGCAAGGCGCGGTCCAGCTTGGATGATTTTGTGGCAGTAATTAGTTTTGCATGTGACTATTTCATTTCTACAAACTGCATAAGTAGTTCTAGCATATATTTTTCTTTAAAATATGCATTAAAATACATTTGAGAGGGCAGGAGTTATACTACATCACATGGAGGAATGTAGAATTTGTGGAAAGCTGCATTTCTATCTGCCTGTTAGCCTGGGAGACTGAGATGTGGTCACTTGAACCACTTCTCAGCCAGGGCCAATTTTCCACTGTGTCATTTGATTCAGGAGTCATTCCACAAGGGGTCTGACCTGCATTTGCCAAACGATCACCTATCCTTATGCAAGAAGGCTGGAGACATTTGCAGGTCTCAGGTGAAGGAGGGAGAGCCGTAAGGATCTTTGAAGTTGTGCCTACAAAGTTAATACTGTTTAGGAAAGTGACACAGCTGGACACAAGTCAACTGAAAACAGCAGTCGCTCTAGAAGCTTGTGCCATAGTCCCATAGAGAGAACTCTTGGCTCTCCATCCCTTTTGCTCCATCAAATCTCTCTCTTTTCTGATTGGACGCCATTGTGTCGCTTAAGGGGGGGGGGAAATGCAGTTCTTTTTAAAGTCTGCTCACCCACTTCCATGCTCCCCCTACCTTTTTATGTGCTTTTCTTCTCCATGAGATTAATTTTTAAAAAAATAATAATAAATTTGCAAAAAAAAAAAAAAGCTAGAGGAATCATACACATAAATTGAGGAGAGAAGGGGAGGTGGCTCATGAACTCAGTGTGTGCCGCCCTCCTTTAGACATTGGCCAAAGGAAAGACTGTACCCACCCACCACAGCATGGTTCAGCCTCCTTTAGCACACACACATGCCCCTCACACTGAGGAAGCAAAGATGACCTGAGATGCCAGGATGGGCTGAGTCCTCTGAAAACGAGGACTCCGGTTACAATGATCTGATGGGGTAGGCCAGTTTGGGAAATGAATTGAACAAAAATAATGTGAGTAACACAAACTGAAGACGGCCAGAGGTCATCCTAAACTACTAGTGTGACCAGGACCTCTGAGGGGAACATTCATAGGCCTGGATTTTACTATGGAAGAGAGCTGGTTGGACGTGAAATACCTTCTTGTTGCTTAGGGATTCTCTCTCAGAAATGTGTGGCTCCCATTCCTTGCCAGCAATGAATTTGGAGAGACTTGATGTTGCTATTAGCTAATGGAAGAGTAAATCTTTTCCATGTTTTAAGACTAGTCAGCCTGAATTTTCCAGCATCGGTTACAAATTAAAGGAAGGAAAACATATTCTGCAACTTTCAGCTGGCTGGCGAGTAACACACAATAACACAATGTCTTGTGACTTCACCCTTGCTCCTCAGCCTGAGGTATTCATGGTTTCTCCCCAACCTCATGTGTGTGCAGGGCACCTTAAGAAAAGGGCAGGCTATCACAAAAAGACACCTTCGCAGGGATATGAGTGGCTCCACGCTTTCTGCACATGCCATTAGTTTGGGATGTGGAGGGGCCTGGGGTGGTGGTGGTGCTGTTCATGTGCCAGCCTATCCCAGTTCTGAAGTAGATCTTGACAATGAGGTTCACCGGAAGACCATACTGACTATCCTGGACTAGGGAGGTGCATGGAAACCACACCCTGTAGTCCAGAACACACAGTGGGACCCTTTTTGCGGTGCACAAGGAGAAGTCAGTTTGCTTCCAAAAGGGCCCAGCTGGGAACTTTGAAGGCCAGGAACGTTTGTTCCTCACCTTCAAAGTCTGGCCATTGAAGCCAGGGCTTGGCTGTTGCCCAGGAGGGACAGTCCGAGTGTGGACAGTTGTGTCTTGGCCCATCCCCAGAGTGAGACATTCTGCCCTGGCCCTGGATACTACAGGTAAGTGTGGGAGTGGGTAAGTGTGTACAGCTCAGATCTCTGTTTGGTCTTCCTCAGTGCCTGTTTCCAAGCCATTCCTGCAAATAAACAATTCGACGCCCGTGGAAGGCATGCCAGTGCTGATGACGTGTGCTGTGAAAGAAGGGACACAGCCTGTTGAATATCTGTGGCAGCGCTACACCAACCGGGATGGCGCAGTAGCTCTTGCAGATACCACAGGTGCTTTGCTGAATCTGACGTCGGCCAACCGGACTCATATGGGTTGGTATACCTGCACTGCCCAAAATGAAGTCAATAGCCAAACCAGTGATCAGATGTACCTTGATGTTATCTGTAAGTAACCAAGCAGTGGGCCAGATGTTGTGACCTTCTCCTTTGCCTACATTCTCAGTCCTGTGAGCTGCCGTAGGGTTTAATGGGCAACCAGTAACTATATCACACTCATGGCGTGTCATCCTGAGTTACAGGTGATACAGACTGATGGATGGTGGTCCCTTCTGTGACCTACCTGCCCTGCATTCCTCCTGGGTTTATTTTGAGATATGCCAGAAATGACCAACGTCCTGGGCCATTTCTAGTGTGCCTTTAGATTGTAAGCCTGAGGGCAGGGACCTGTCTAAGATTAATATAATATTGTAACCCGCCCTGAGACCTCCGGGTATAGGGCGGGATAGAAATACAAATAAATAAATAAAATAGGGTCTTCCTGTCACTTCAGAACCTTTCAGGCTTTGGTGTTTGCTAGGGGTGAAGTGTGCAGTGTTGAGATATGCACCCTGTGTGGATTAGAGGTGGAATCAGGCGATCAATGCAGTTCCTTGCTAATGGCATGTAGAGGGAGGTACGAGAAAGACCAAGCCAGTGGTTAGAAAAGCTGCCATCTATTGTAGTAAGCCAGGTGTACAATGGCTGGGGATGGAAACCCCACTGGCTGCCCTTCCCTTCCCTCTGCTTCCTGTATGAGCCCATCACCCAACACCTGCTCTTGAGGAGGCAGGTAGGTGAAAAGTGTCCCCTGTGTGTTTGTGCCTGCCTGTATTTGTAAGGCAGTTTGGTCTAATGGTTAAGGAGCTGGAGTCTTATCTGGGAATGCTGGGTTTGATTCCACCCTCCTCCACAAAGCCAGCTGGGTGACCTTTGGCCAGTCACAGCTCTCTTCTTCACAGCCCCACCTACTTCACAGGGTGCCTGCTGTGGGGAGAAGAACAGAGGGTTTGTCATCTGCTTCGAGTCCCCTTAAATGGGTGAGAAAAGCAGGGTAGAAAAGCAAACTCTTCTTCTTCCCCCATGAAGCCAGCTGGGTGGCCTTTGGCTAGTCACACAGCTCTCACAGCCCCACCTGCCTCACAGGGTGCCTGATGTGGGGAGTAGAACAGAGGGTTTGTCAGCCCCTTTGAGTCCCCTTAAATGAGTGAGAAAAGTGGGGTAGAAAATCCAACTCTTCCTCTTCCTCTACCTCTCCTCCACCTGTATTTCTCTCCCTCTGTCTCTTCATGATGATCATGTTGGAATACATGGGATCAATCGATGCCTTTGCATCCTTAACGTTCATCCAAGCCGTCACACTTTTATTTTCTTCCCCGGCAGGTATGAAATAAAGTCACTTTATATCCTTCCTCACAGATGGCCCCGATGAACCGGTGATCAGCGTGGAGCCTTTTGCTATTAACCAACATGGTTTCTCAGCCAACGAGCAGGAAGAGGTCATCATGACATGCCTGGCCTCTTCCAATCCACCCAGTCACTATATCTGGTTCTACAACAGTTCTCAAGTCTATGCCGGTCAGAAGTATGTCATCAACCGAATCTCAAGGACTCAGACAGGCATTTACACCTGCCTAGCTCAGAATACACACCTGAATACGCGCACTCAGACAGCCATCGTTTTGACCGTCTACTGTAAGTGATCTCCAGCTCAGCTGGCCACGACTCTCCAGCATGTGCTCCTGTTTCCCCCTGTCTTCTGTATCTTGTCGCCTTGTGTCTTTCCAAGCACTGATGTAGCTAAGGAGGACTTCTGGGGAAAAGAAAAAAGCCAGGAGGATCTTAGTTCAGAGTATCAGGGGCAGCCGATAAAGGTGGGGAGCTCTTCTTGAAATGCTTCTGTCATTTATGAGCGGCCAGTGCCATTGAGGAAATAGTGGGAGACAGCAATATCTAGGCTGTTGCATCTATTGGGCAAGGAAGCTTTTGTGCTGTTCTTTCTGGTCAGGCACTTCCAGTTTGGAAAATAATAAATGTTTCAAAGGCAAAGCAAAGGAAAAAGAGTGGAGAGTTAGATCGGTATTGCTTAATTTGTGGAAAACTGCTGTACAAAATGTGGCCAGGGGCTTGGAGGAACCAAAAGAGGTGGTGAAGGTATGGGGAAAATCCCATTGCTATTAAAACGTCTAGCACCAGTCGCTAAGGAACGTCCCTGTGCCCCAGTGAGCTTAGCGTCCATTTGCTTGCATAGGCTGGGAAAAAGACGAGCACACGGCCATCTTTCCACCGTCTGTACTAGCCAATGAACAGCCAGAGACGGCTGTCTGCCATGTTTGATTCCACACTGGCAAGGCTGAAATGCTTCAGGTGGCTGCATAGGAAGCAGGAAGTCTGTAGGCAAGACTTTCTTGCTCTGCAGACCCAGGAGCTGAGAACCCGTATTGAATTTCCTCCTGCTGAAGCTCCAAATCAGTCACAAGTACTTAGGGTCAAAGAGAACACTGACGTGGGTCCATTCAAACTGAGCCACAGGAAGGAAGAAGGACCTCTTGAACTCATGCTGGGTGGGGGCACTTATGCACCTCTGGGAAGGAGAAGGAATAGGGGCTTCAATTGTTCCCAGAACTGAAGGTTGGCCGACTGTGGGGGACACATCCACACGGGATTCAGAAGTGTGTTGCTGCGCCTCCTTCTGGGCAGATGCTGAGTGTTTAACTTCTGACCCCCAGTTTCTGGTCATTTGCCCTGTCCTGAAGCTAAGGCTGCTTTCTACGTTCTGCAGGACAGCATGGAACACAGAGCCTGCCTCCTTCCCATCCCAAATCGTCCTGGCCGCGAAGGAAGAGGTGGTGGAGGCCGGTCAGCAGTTGTCTGCATACCTCTGGAGGCTGGGAATGGAAGCTCCCTACCCTCTAAATGTTGGTTGTAGGGATGGGCACAGATGGGCTATTTTGTATTCAAATCGAATGTAAGGAAATTTGTGTTTGTTTGAGTAGATCCCCTTCAAATGTGGTAGGATCCTATTCGATACGAATGCATACAAATTTGTACAAATATCCAATGTGAATGCATGCATATCCAATACCCCTCCGATACGTATCCACTCTAGAGAGCGTCATATCCGCCCTGAATCCACTTCGAATCTGCTCTCAGCCACTTTCCCACCTCCACAGGTTCACAAATGTAATTAGTTTCGTACAAATGTTCAAAAGCATTTGTGCGAATATGAATGTCACTGTACAAATGTCGTAAGATTCTATTTGTATATGAATGTCTGAATTTGTACGAATTTGCATGAATGTTGAATGTTGCAAATATCTCTGCAGAACCCTAGTTGCGCCCATTTCTGCCCATTTTGAGGATCTGGGCGAGATGGTGCTTGGTTCTGCATGCCCCCCCCCCCGACTGCTACTACTTCTTGGTGTTTGTCCTCTAAGCTGGATAGGTCTGGATACGAGGATGAGTCCCTAGAGCAGCGGTTCTCAACCTTCCTAATGCTGCGACCCTTTAATGGAGTTCCGCATGTTGTGGAGACCCCCAACCACGGGGGCAGAGCAGCTGGGAGGTGGGAGGGAAGGGAGGTGGGAGACTTGTTGCGACCCCTCTGAAAGGGTAGTTCGACCCCCAAAGGGGTCCCGGCCCCCAGGTTGAGAACCACTGCCCTGGAGTCTTCCAGGCAAGGACTAATATTTCCTAGGCATTGGGGATGTGCACAAATATTAATAACTTTCATTTTTCCTACAAATTTGTATGAATTTGAACATTCGTACGCAAATTCAGTGTTAATACGTTTGTACATTAACGTGCGTAGAAATATGAATGTTTTGAAACATTTGTACAAATACTTCATCCATTCGTTAAACTGGGGATACGTATTGGATAAGTACGCGTTCGCATAGGATACGCATCTGATATGTATGTGTTCTATAGGATCCGTATCCGGGATCCTCAAGCATTCGTATCAGATATTTGTACGAATACTGTACATTCATATTGAATAGAATCCTACCACATTCGTAGGGGATCTATTCGAAAAAATGTGAATTTTCTAACATCTTATTCATTAAGAATTGAGTGCCAAAACATCTCTACTAGGCACAGTTGCTCTTTGAGGAACATTTTTTATATATGTTATGATTTTACTTTTACATGCCTTTTTGTGTAACACTTTGTTTTACAGCACTTTTTTTTTCTTTTTTGTGCATTTATGTTTCGTAAAATGCAGCTTCACTTGTTCAATTCAACCCCCCAGTAACGTGGTTTGGCCTCTAAGGTGCTACCTTGGATTTACCTCGCTAGGCTTTGCCTCCCCCCCCCCCCCAGAGCATGTGGACCAGTCGTGTTTTCCTTCTGCTGGTCCATGACGTGCACCAGTTGACAGGGTCTCAGCTCTGCAGTGCCATGGATTTACACCTGTAGACTGGACCTCTTTGGTCACCTTAACTGCCAGTTTCCCATTGGTGGCGATCACCAACACCACACCAATTTGCATTGCGTGGTGGTGGTAGGAAGCAAACCATGGGGTTATCCAAGCCATGACTGTGTATTGTCTTTCTAAACTTGCATTTCATATGCTGTGAGTTGCACAGGTGTGTGGACATAACGCAAAGCAGCCGGGAGGGGATCCTGTTCTCCACAGCGGTCTGTTGGGAACATGATGCTGCCCAGCTTAGGTCAAGTAGCTCCTCACTGCTGTTGATACCCTGTTTGCCCCCATGTGCAGATCTGCCCAAAGAGAAGCCCAGATGCATGCCTCTGCCCGCTGCCAATTTCCGAGATATTGCTCTTCAGTGTTCATGGCAGGGTGGGTTCCCACCAGTGAAGCTACGGTGGGTGAAATCCAGGGGAGAAAGGAACAGTATGGCGACCTACTCCACGGCCACACAGGTCCATCATGGCATGGATGTTCGCAATGGGACGGCGTTTACATGCCTGGCTTCCCATCCAGCTCTGAGAGAGGAAACCATCTGCAGGACTTTTGTTTGTAAGTTTCTCTCTCTCTCTCGTTCTCTCTCAGGAAACCTGAACTATTTTTGGGCATTGAGTCTGGTGATCCATGGCTGAATTCACCTGAGGCCTGGGGACCTTGAAAGAACTAGGCCCATCTGGCACCATTGCCAGCAGCAGCAAAGTGGGCACTGAGGGACATCGGGCTGTCCCTGCCCTATGATGTCCGTGACTGAACCTTAACCCCAACCCTAACCTTGTCCTTAAAGGGCCCCTGTCTTTAAGCTCCTTTGAACCATGCCACCACATGCCCCCCGGATATAGTGGTGGAGGGAGGGAGGCATTTTTTTTTACTATGCCACCCCAGACTGGCTGTGACTCTTAAGGATCATGGGAGGTGTAGCTCAGAACTTCTAGGCTGTGGAGATTTTCTTGCACCAAGTGGAAACCTGCCTCTGGATCTCCCGTTTGTGCTGCAGGGGTTCCAGGCGGAAGCCCGTCCTGTACTGCTCTACCTTCAAAGCAGAATGAATTCCTCATGTTGACCTGTGACTGGGCAGGAGGTGAACCCCGCATGACCCTCTGGTGGAGGGACTGGAAGGGCAATGTGCTGGGAGGCCTCAAACAGTCCCACAACATTGTTGTCATGAAATCCAACAGCACCCTTGGGGGCAAGGAATTCACCTGCGTGGCAGCCCACCCACTTTTAATGAAAGCCGCTGAGTGCCACATCCGGTTGGGTGAGTAGATGAGCATTTATGAGGCTGTGCCAGAGCTCAGTGGTCATGCATATATGATGCACATACAGTGACATGGGCAACTTCCAGACTAGCAGATAAAAATCTGCAGTTACATAAAAATTTGAAGCTTACTTGGCTGCAAAGTCACAATGCATTGTCCCCACCCCAAACAGAAGTCCGCAGCTTCCTCCTCAGCAGCTGCGAGACTTCCATGGGACGTATGGTGGGGGCACATCACGTGAGACCAGGCAGCCAATGGAAGCTGAGCTGGAGGCTCAGCTCTTGTTGGCTGTTTCTTGCCATCCTGTTAGGACAGCAGGAAACTTCAATTGACCTGATACTGTGGAGGAGTGTGGATCATTCCACAGCAGATAAATCCACAGTAGTGGCGGCATAATGCGCCACCACTATGAAGTATTGGGCATCAGCTGTGATGCCCATGCACAGACTGCACATCAGAATGCGCAGTATCCCTCAGTCTGGACACACCCTGGGTTGCTTTTGCCAACGCGTTCATCTCTAGTCTTCCCTGAAACCTGGAAATTGGCGCTCTGTAGCACTCTGCACATGGTTGGACTTCAAATCGGTTGGACTTCAAATCGGTTCTCTGACCACTGACAGTGCTGATGTTTCCTAATGAAAGCTGTAATCCGGCAACATGGTTAATCCAGCAGTATCAGTCACTTGGAACCTGTGGTTCCCTAAATGTTGTTGAACTCCAGCTGGACCTCAACCACAGGCTCTTGTTACAGAGCCCAGAGAATCACAGGATGGGAACTTTACAATGACATGACTCAAGGGCTCCTTCAGGTCCTCAACCCGACCTTTTGCTCCGTGCAGGAATTGAAATCAAAACATCCCCGGCCAAAGGCTGCCCAACCTTTGCTTGGACTCTTCCAGGGAGGGCAAAATCTCTGCTTGTTTAGAAAATTAGTCCCACTGTTAGTGTATTACGGTACTTTTTGACCAAAACTGGAGTATGGTAGCATCTAGGGCTGGGCACAAATGAAATTTTTGAGATTCAATTCACAATGAACCAAATATTCAAAAATTTGAATTCGTACAAATAAGGAAAAACAAACGTCCAGACATTCAGTTCAATACAAATATATTCACATTTATTCAAACAACTAATTTGGAAATTTGTATCTTTATGGGTACATATACATTTCATACACATCCCGTTTACATCCCACACAGATGTGTACAGATGTATATGAGATATGTATGGGTACGTTTGAGATGCATATGTACCTGTACAGATATGAATGCCCGAATTATCCGGACAAATAACTCATGATATTCATATTTGTTCAAATTTGGAAATCCAAATGTCCGGAAATTCAATTCACATACAAATGTGCAAATTTGTACGAATCCGTAGGAATAACGAATATTCGCGCAGTGGCATCTGCCTTCTTTAAGCTCACGGTTCCGTGTCCTGCATTCTGCAGCAGTAGAGAACGGCCATGTCCCCCTTCGCTTAACTGAAGAGTCTTCCAGAAGGATGTGATGGCAGAGTCCCAGCATACCGACCGTCTGGCCTCTCTGCTGTCCTGCCCCTTGTATGGCTGGACGGCAGCGTTTGTGCCACACCTGGCCAGACCCCTTGAAAGCTGAAACCTGTCTGTTATGGGCATTGGGAGAAGCATTGAACTAGGCATGCTCACTGGCTCAAGTAGGCTCAGGCCAGTTACCTGCCAAGCCAGAGGAGGCAAATTGGGCAGGGGCATGCAGCAATTATTTGTAACATCTGAAATTCAAATGAATTTGGCTGAATGCAGACATTCAAAATCAAATCAAATGTTGGCCCATTCGAAGATTGACATTTGAATTCGTATGAAGCTTTGTATGGGCTTCGTATGCTATTCGTATGGGATCGAACGTTTGTATTGAACACGAATCCTACCACATTCAAAGGGGATCTATTTGAATGAATACAAATATGAATAATAATAATAATAAAAATTTAAGCATGTCCCTAGAATAGAGAGGTTGGTGCAATCTATAGCTGCTTTGCACCAAGCCCCTCTGATCAGCTCCATGCGCCACCTCTGTCTCTGTCTCTGCAGCCTCCCTACCTGAACGGCTATATGGAGGCAGGGTACTGAGCAGCTCCTCCCTTTACAGCCCCTCCCCCTGTGCCTGCCGCCCCACCAGTGGAGCTGCAGGGTTTTTGCCACGTGGCCTCATAACCTCACGTTTCATTTCTTCTATTGCTTCTTCTCAGAGCCCCCAAAGCTTATGGCAGCGAAGCCCAAGGTGTCCCTCTTTGAAGGCAACGAAGCCCAGCTGGCCTGTCTCCTCCAGGGAGCTTACCTGGGATCAGAGGTCTTCTGGTACAATAATAAGAACCAGGTAGTGAGACCGGATGCCCGGAAGTACAGGCTGCACCAGGAGAGCCCTTGGTTTAACTTGACCCTCCGGGACACAGAGTGGATGAAGGATAGTGGGGTCTATCGCTGTGCCGCCATGAACGCCGTGGGCAATGCGTCTGCCAGCATCAACCTGCTGGTGAAAAGTAAGTCAATGCAACCTTGAGCAGCGGGCAGAACAAGATATGGAGGAGCCAGGGACTTCCCCACCTAGGTAGCTGCAGTAGAACCTTTGAACTAAGGTCCTAAAGTCCTAAAGTCCCATTGCTTCAACGGTTCTTGCAGTTGGAAGATTTCTCCAAAGGTCCAGCATGGACTTGGCTCTCATACGGTTAGTCCTTGCACAGTTGCCCTGCCCTTTAGGACAATAGAGCACAAATCTGACTCCTTTGGCGTATGATAATTCTTCATATAGGTGCATACTGCTTTTCTCCCTTCCCCTTCTCATGCTTTGCTGGGATTTGAGAGCAGGAGAAGGTTTGCCCTTGTCTCTGCTTGAGATGCCCATGGGCCATTGGTGGGCCACTGCGTGGGACAGGATGCTCGACTGGATGGGGTGTGGCCTGATTCAGCAGGGCTCCTTTGATATTCTTATGCTCTTAGTAACAAAACTGTACACCAGGCCAGCTATTGTCCCTGTTATACCAGACGAGCTCCGGTTGTTTAGAAACCATTATGTGAAGAGCTTAACGATGAGTCGTTGCAACAGTGCCTTTTCTTTGCCCCGCACAGAGTACCCATCTCCACCAAATGTGACCATTAGCAAGCTAACGTATAGCCGTCACCGCACGGAGGTGGAACTCGAGTGGCAGACCCAGGGCTCGGGGAACCTCACTGGCTTCTTGGTCCAGAGGAGCGAAGCTAAAAAGGCCTCCAAGAAACAGTCCGCTGGCATTTGGGAAACTGTGGCCAGCGATATCGATCCAGATATCCGCGATCACAAACTGGGCGGATTGGATCCCGCAGTTGTCTATGCCTTCCGCATCATTGCCGTCAACCACCGGACCACCGGGCACCCCTCGGAGGTGAAGACGCCAGGTGAAGTGGGGCGGCTGAGGGGGTCAGGTCCCCTCAGAGGCTGTGGTGGAAGTCGCCCTGGAGGTTGATATAATCCCACGTGTATTGGGAAAGATCTGGGCATTTTCTTCTGGGGGGAATCTTTGCGCTAAGAAGGGATAAATCCGATGGCATATTCCCCTACCCTGATGTGATGATGTATCACATGAAGGATAGACTTGGCTCTTAGGAAACTGGTGGAAAGATCTGCCTGTGTTTCTGGCTCCTTTTCCCAGCACTGGTTTGGGGAAGGGAGATGAAGCAGGGCTGGACCAGGCATTTCAGGGGGCTTGAAAGCTAAGGCAAGTCAAATGACAAGTCACTGTAGCTTCACCTTATACATCGCCTTACTTGTTTTCAGGAAAAGCAGGAGAGAGACAGTTTGGTGTAGTGGTTAATGAGAGTAGTGGTGGGAAACCAGTGAGACCTTTGGGTGACTTTGGGTTGCAGTTTTGCTCAGGCCCCAGAAGACAAAGAACGTGTGAAGCTGATGAGCTAGTTGGTCTATAACAGCATCAACTGCTGCATTTGTGGCTGGGAGGCAGGTTAGCTGGTGGTTACCGGTGGAAAGGCTGTGGATCTTATATGTTGACCTCAGTGAGCAAAATCACTTTGGAGCACTCAGAGAACACGGTTTACTGTGGCACAACAAAGTGGGGCGACTCGTAGTGATAGAAGCACCTGGGAACACTCACCAATTTGAGCCATCTCCTTTTCCTTCGCTGAAGCATGTGGCCTTCCTCTTGACCGCGCTCGCTTGCTTTGGATGCTTCCAGGTTGTATTTTTACCTTCCCTGCTGCCTTTCTCTTTCCTTCTTTCCTTTTCTTCTAGGGGTGCCCCTAACATCTTTTGGTACGGCTTCCGATCACTCTCTGCTTGCCTGTCTGATCGCTGGTGGGTCATTTCAAGAATCTGCTTGGAGGAGGATGGAAACCATCATGGCTCTTAGATATTTGCAGGGAATGGACTGTCCAGGATCAAGCAAAGCCCACCATAGCCTGAATTAGCATGCAGGCAAGAAACCCCTGTCCCAAGATGTATTCCAGAATGAGGCCAAGTGCAGGAAGGGCCCAGGACATTTGATGTTATTTGATCAATTGATTTCCACAGCATCTTGGGTTTTTTATAGAAAAACTCAAGGTGGTTTACAACAATTAAGCCAAATACAAATAGATGTTGTAAAACACAATTTAAATATTATATTCTAACCAAATTCTTCTGCTTGAGATGCCCATAGGCAATTGGCAGGCCACTGTTTGGGACAGGATGCTAGACTAGATGGGCTGTGACCTGATCCAGCAGGGCTCCTCTTAGGTTCTGTTGGAATTCTTCCATCTCTGGCTGCAGATTTGTTAAAGGACCAGGCTTAGAGTTGCTGGCTTCCTCAGGCTGCCATTCAGCAGCCCATAGCTAAGGAAACAAAGAGTGAACACTTCTGTGATATGTTTTGAGCATCCCTGGTGCAAACAGATACAAGCACAATGTTTTTGAGTCGAGAATACTAGTGCAGTGACAAGAAAGAACCTACATCTGCTGTTGCTCCTCTTGATGTTCCTCTGTGCTGCAGTTTCGCATCTGGGAGTGAGTCTCTTTGCTCTGCTTTTTGTGCGTGACACTAGTGTGGGTTGCTGCATGCGACTTTTCAGGCAGGGATCCAACTACTGGGTTTAGAAAGGATGATCAGTTCTGTGCCCATCATCTGGTCTTAATTGCATGAATTGATTAATTCCCTTTTCTTCTTCTTCTTCTGCTGCTGCTGCTAAGCCTGCTCCACCTTCTCTAAGAGAACCCACCAGGCCTACCGCTTTGCTTGTTGGCATGGGTGGTTCCTCTGAAAACCTTCTTCTAAGGTTTGGCAGAGCTTGGGCATTCCTTGCAAGAACTTCAGAGCAGGGGAAGATGGGAATTCCTAACGCAAAAACAGTGAAGCCACCAGTCAAATGATCTAAGATGGAATCTCAGGAATGGAGCTGTTTGCTTCCGTATTGACCTGTGGGCATTCAGCAGAAATTCAGGACTAACATCCTCCTGATGTTAAGAATTCTAAGAATTTTAGTTCCTGTTTATGCTCTTTCATCACCCTGGAAAACTGGTGGAGGTTGGCATGAAAACCTAAGCAAAGCTCACCTGCCTGCTGTGAGCTGCTGTAAGCCTGCCGTATCTGTGAGGCTGTTCACAGGCGCCTTCCTCACGATCAGCCTGGCTGGACCAAATCAAAGGCCAACCTCCTATGCACATGCCGCCGCCGTCTGGGTACCATCGAGTCAGGGCTAATGCACACTGACTGGAAGGACACATTCATGCAGGTTCCCTGGCCGGTATAGAAGTGGCTTGCCATGACCTTCTTCTGGGGAGATGCTGGAAGCTTAACATTCAGCTGTCTGCTTTCCAGGAAGTTGTCCTACCTCTGACCTGGAGCCCTTCCTGGCTTTCTTACCCCTTCCAACATGCCCAGGTTAGGAAACCATTGACGTTTCACTTGTCCCTAGGGATGAGCACAGATGGGTTTTTTTGGCATAACTAATCTATTCATGTTTGTTCGAATAGATCCCCTTTGAATGTGGTAGGATTCTGTTCGATACAAATGTATTCATACAAATTCATATGAATACCTGATATGAATGCATATGGATCCTATACAAATGCATACATATCAGATACCTATCCTAGATGAACACATATGTATCAATACATATCCCCAGTTTATCAAATGTGTGAACTATTTGTAGGGATATTAATGCACCAATGTCATAAAATCCGTGTATGAATGTCCAAATTTGGACAAATTCATATGAATAACAAATGTTACAAATACATAAGAACCTAAGAGGGGCCCTGCTGGATCAGGCCACAGCCCATCTAGTCCAGCATCCTGTCCCACATAGTGGCCCACCAACTGCCCATGGGCATCTCCAGCAGAGACAAGGGCAAACCTTCTCCTGCTCTCGAATCCCAGCAAATGGCCTTAGAGGCTTCCTGCTTGTCCCCCCAGCCTGAAAGATGTACTTAAGCATCCATTCTAATAGCCACTGATGCATCTGTCATCCGTACATTTGTCCAACCCTTCCTTAAAGCCATCTAGGCTGGTAGCTGTTACCACATCCCTACTTGTCTCCTTCCCCTTCAGAGCCAGCAGGTTCAGGCAAGGGGCAGAATTCAAGGAACTCTTTTCCCCTGGTTCAGTGATCGGAGTGACAGATGCCCCGACCACTTGCACCACTTGTCATGTAAGCTGCTTTGTGCAGAAGAGGGCAGCCCTGCACTGCCCCCATGGAGACCAGGCCTGGAGAGAAAGCTGTGGCACTCTCTTGCTTTTTTCTATTTCACAGAGGCAGCGCGCAGGCAGAAAATTCAGATACACCATGAACTTTAAAAGGCACGAACTGACACTGTGGTCTCCACCCACCCACCCCAAGTAATTTCTTGGTCTGGCAGCTGAGCTGTACTATCTACAGTCCATCAGGGAGTTCCTCAGCCTCTTGGCTTCCCTGTCTAGGGCAGGCGAAACGCTGCCCCATCCCCCTGTAAGGACAACAGCTGTTGCAACAAATCTGGGTGCAGGTCGGTGATCGCTTCAGGAAGGTGCAAAACCAAAATGAAATGCTCAAGAAAAACAAGCAAACTATTTTCTTGGAAAAACTTAGGAGATTGGAAACAGATGCAACACAAAATTGGCAGGTTCCCCAGGAGGAACACTGAGAAAGTTTTTGTAATGGCTCATTGAAGGTTTCCTTCAGAAAGAAAGGGAAGCGAAGGGAAGGGGGAGAGAGAGAGAAAGAAAGAAAGAAAGAAAGAAAGAAAGAAAGAAAGAAAGAAAGAAAGAAAGAAAGAAAGAAAGAAAGAAAGAAAGAAAGGCCAAGTTCTGGAAAGCCAAATGACACATTAATGTTGGAAAATTGTAATTGCATCTCCCAGAAAACAAAAAAAAATGTCAAGTAACTTAAAATCAGCTCCAGAGGAGGAACAGAAGAATTGGATCTGCCAGCCTTGCCACATTCATGGACGTTCTATGGGCTGGACCTTCTTTCTGAGGACAATTCATCCCCAGGCTAGGGAGTAACATAGTGCTAGTGTTTGGTCTTGGTTGGTGGTGAGATGTATAGCAGTCAGGCCTCTGTGCTCCTTGCATAGGATGGGTGAAGGATTGATGTATCAATGGCTCCTAGAATGGATGCCTAAGTACATCTTCAGGGTAGGGACACAAGCAGGATTTGAGAGCAGGGAGGCTTGCCCTTGTCTCTGCTTGGGATGTCCATGGGCAATTGGCAGGCTACTGTGTGAGACAGCATGCTGGACTAGATGGGCTGTTGCCTGACCCAGCAGGGCTCCTCTTAGGTTCTTGTGTTCTGGCATGAACTCTTCTCTGCTTCCTTTGGCACTTGAATTTTCATGGTAGTAGCTTCTGGCTGTAGCTTACTGTTGAGTTGATGTGCTCCAAGGATAACCTGTGAAGAAGGCCTCCAGGGGGAAAACAAGGGGAAGCAAGTCTATCTCTTCATCCTTGCTTCCATGCCCTACCAGAATAGCTTCTGCAACACTTCCCAGTTCATTGGGAAGAAATAATGCTACATATGGGAAGTCAGCAACTAATAGATGTCTTATGGAATGCTGCTACTCTGGCTTGCCGGATTTCCATTTCTCTTGCACTCCCCCCTCCCAGTTTCTGCCAGTAATCCTTTGCTACTGAGCATACTCCTTTTTCCACTGGATTGCTCTTGGAATCCTCACATTGTTCTGCCCTGTCCTTCTTTGCCTTTCATTGTAACTTTTGCAAATCCTGATCATCCAGGCTGATGAGATTAGTTTGGACAGCCATAAACAAGAGGACGGTTCCTGCCAACTTTCAATCAGACTAATAGCAGCAAGAATAGCTGTCATGCTCCTGAGCTTCCCTGGTAGGGCCACTGATCACCTGTACCTCAAAGGGGAAACTAAGGCTGCATCCAGACACCATTAACTTACTTCAGTGTATTTGGACATTCTGGAATAAAGCATAGTTATTCTCGAATGTTCCATGCTTATATCAGCAGCCCAAATTGGACAGATTTGGATGGTTCTCTGTTTGCACAGAAGTAGGTGGAATACCAGTCATGTCCCCTTGTGACTAACATTCTGAGAAATGCCTTGCATGGATCCCTGGGTGAATTGCAGGGAGTCTTCTCTCTAAGGGGCACAACTGGGAACACAGGAGGAACATGAGCTGGTAGTTGACCATATGGCTCATACAGTACTTTCCTTGTCTCTTTCTGGCTGCCCCTTTCCCAGTCTCCTGCCTGAATGCTCTCCTCTGCCCGCTCATTTGCTTGCTTGCTTGGGACAGGGCTTGATAGTAAAAGATCAAGCAAGGGGGTGACAATGAGCACCTAGGCGGGAGACGGAAGCAGCAGCTGCCAGGAAGAACTGGTGAAGGAAGGAGCCATAGGAGCAGCTCCATGTTCACGAGTGAACTCTTGCTTGTTCATGGCCAGGATCTGTAGCTTTCAACAGCCACTTCCTCTCTCCTGCAGCCGACCCTCCTTTTAACGCATATCCTGCAGTGATTGGCGCTGCAGTGGCAGGCATGATAGTGGCCACAGTCACGTCTCTCCTGGTATTTCAATACATCATCCGGAATCGGGAGAACAACCCAAGTGAGTATATTGCGGATTATTTCTCTTAATAATCCAAAGGGAGAGGGAGGCCAAGGACATTTCGAGGGATCCTTATTCAGGGAGTCACTTGGTGGTGATGGTGGTGGGTCCAAAGGAAGGAATTAAGCCCATTGGTTGGGTGGAGAGCAGAAGGTTGCATGTGCAAAGAAGTTGGGATGGAATCAAAGTCACCAAAGCGGGCTTCTCACCTTTCATCTACTGCTGACTCTACCAGGCTTCATTCTGGCTTCAGAATGAGTCCCAATGCGCTTTATAGAATGTACTGCTGAGCAGACATCTACCGTTGCTCCAAAAGATGCGTCAGGGGATGCCTTATCTTTCCATGAACATCAATCTGTGTTTATTCTTGAACCAACAATAATCAGCATTTATCTTTGTGGGGTCATTTGAGCTTGGTTCTTTTGGGGTCGTCTGCTTTCCTTGATGGGTCTATCTGGCCTGCCAATTTATTTTACTTTTCTACATGTATAGCTGTCTGGACTCGGGATGTCAAAATATTCGTAACATTAGATATTTTGTATGAATTTGTACATTCGTATATGAATTGAATGTTACGACATTCGTACATCGACATTCGTATTTGCACAGACCTTTGGAACAGTTGTGAACCGGGGAGGTGGGAAAGTGGCTGTGCCAGTCACAACTGCAGTGGACCCAGAGTGCGTCCGACATGGATTGAGAGCGGGTTCAAAGTGGATTCAGGGCAGATTTGGTGCTTTCAGAGCAGATATGTTACGGGATAGGTATTGTATATATATGGAGTATGTATGCATTTGTATTAGATACCTGTACGAGTTGGAAGAGGATCAATCAGTAGAATAGGTTGCCACAGGAGGTAGTGGGTTCTCCTTCTCTGGACGTCTTCAAGCAGAAGCTGGACTTACATCTGCCTGGGATGGCTTAGGGAATCCTGCATTGAGTAGGGGGTTGGACTCGATGACCCTGGAGGTCCCTTCCAATTCTGTGATTCTATGAAATACAAATGTTCTTACATTCAATTTGATACAAATCGAATGCAGAAAACCACTTGTGAACACCCCTAGCCTGGACCATTATTTAAATTGATTTTTTTTTTAATGAACTGAACAGGGTAGGCCTTATTTTTAGGAAATGGTATACATTCACACTGCTAGTTGTTTTGGTCATAAACCGGTTCCAGATTGTAATTATGTTTGTACAGTGGTGGAAACTATGCTGGGAGCTTCAGCCACCGCAAAGGTTTGACAGATGAACCATCAAAATGCCTGTAGCACTTATGCAGCACTGTGGGAGAGAATTTATCTGCAGGCGCTTATGAGAACCAGTTCTTAAAACGCCCTCTTTCCTTTCTTGTGATACAGGATTACATGACCTGCTCTTCAGAATGTAAGTGGCTTCATGAGATTGTCTGCTTTCCTTTCCAAGCCCTCTTTCCACCTCCACCAATCAATAATTCCCACTCTTATCTGCCCATGCTCACTGACTGCTTAAGCACAGACTGGTACAATTTAAGCTGGAAGCAAAATCCTCCTCAGAACCTTTATTTGCTGGTTTTGAGGACAGATGCTGTCAGGGTTCATGAAGCAGGAAGCAGATGCAATAAAATTTCTCATTGCTGACTGAGGTTCTGGTCTCAGCAGGATCATTTTGCAGCCTATTATTGCTTTCTGCAGATGTTCTGAAGGGCCAAAATAATTCCCTAAGATCTGGAGAAACTTAGAACCTCTAGTGGTTGTGGGACTACAGGGACAGCATACGAAGGGCTACGAGCAGCTCACTCCTGCTATGGGATTTTATCAAGGCTGTGCCCAGCAGCAAGGGAAGCCAGATAAAATGGAGGGTACGGCTCCTGTATTTTGAACTGGTCTGAAGAAGCAGGAATTACAGCAAATGCAAGCTGTGAAGAAGGCGGAATCCTGCTGAAATTTCTTCCTTCCGTGCCCCTGCTACAAGGGCAGGGTCCTTCCCCCTCTTCCCCTCTGGCCACTTCCCTCCAACCCTGATGGCCCATCCAAGGAGAAAAACAACATCAAACCATGGCTGGTTTTCCATGCAGCATTTTGATGGATTGATTGTTGCTTTTTCCTAGGTGTAACTCTAGATATGGGGCCAAAGCAGATGGCAGATTTAAAATGGCAGTTAAAAACTCCAAATTCCAATGAAGCATGTTATTACAACTGAAAATCAGGAGGTCAAGCAAAGGTCTATGTATGCATGACCTGGAAGAGTGATGCAATTGCGTTGCAGTTTCCAGGGGACCCCTCAGTTCCCTAACCCCGGCTTCAGCACAGAGAGCAAACTGGATCCTTTGGGGTCTCTTCTTCCCAGGCCAGTTCCAAGAAGGTCTTGTCACTCTAGCTAGGACAGTGATGGCGAACCTTTTGAGCTCGGTGTGTCAAAATTTGCAAGAAAACCTAGCTTAACTCGGGTGCTGTGTCACATCTAGAAATATCCATAATTTTGTGATATTTTTGGCTCTAGTAAAAAAGTTATATTTTTGATATATGTATTTTATTAAAAGCAAAAACAAATAATTCTTTACATTAGTGACTTTTGTTGCTAAATCTTTAATTGAAAGTTGGTATTTCGTACACTTCAAGAACAAGCAAGCACCACACGCCCAGGTGCCAGGGTAGCCATGTGTGCCACCCAAAAGGGCTTGGCATGTCACTTGTGACACACGTGTCATAGGTTGGCCATCACCGAGCTAGGAGAAGCTCCAATGGTACTGCATGTTAGAAGCTATGCATCACTTCCAGGCTTTGCTCTACTGGTGACTTAATTACTTTCCTCCATGAAGTGTCTCATTATACATGTCGCAGAAGGTACCAGGATGTCTGTTTCAATGAAAGAGGCCAGTAAGGCACTTTAGTTTCTCACTTTATGGGCCTCCTAACTATAAACTCCAAAGACTTGAGTTTAGTCAAATACTAAGCCATTTGGGTCTCGTGGTTAAGGAGCCAGACTTATCTGGGAATACTGAGTTTGATTCTGTACTCCTCCACAAAGCCAGCTGGGTGACCTTGGGCTAGTCACAGCTCTCTTCTGAGCTTACAAAACCCAAATTAAGATCTAATGTGCTCCCTAGGTTCTTGTTGAATATGAGGAAAATATGGTACTACACAAGAGAGCAAGAAAGCCTGCAAGAGAAGCAACCTCTCTAGATGTTCTCATCTCTTTTTGCCACCAGGGGATACTGAACTAGGGCCTCAGTGGTAGCAGTTAAGGGGTGCAGATGTGGCTGGAGAGCATTATTTGATTTTCATCCTTCACTTCTGGGTCTGCAGTGAATAAAACCTCCAGCCAGGGAGATCTAAGAGAGCTTCCTGTCTGGAACCTGCCCCTGAGGCTCCTCCGCCCTTGCAGAAAGGCTTCATGGAATACACAACCACCGTTCATGTACCTCTCATGCCCGCTCCCTTTAGGGCCAGTGTGGAAGCTCGCCAGCACATCAGCACGCCAGAAGATGCAGAGACAGCTGCAGGGATGGATGGTGAGGCTGGAGAGCAGGTTGGAGAACCATCTGCTCCAGCTGAAGAGACAGGTAAATGTGTGTGGATGGGCAAAGGGAAAGATTTTGGCTTGGCTTCCTCAATGCAGGACAGTTGTGATGGGAGAAAACTGAAGGCCGTGGTCTCAAGGGCATGTCTGTCTTTCACAGGTGGCAGCCCAGGAGAAGCGGTGGCAGATGCTGAAGATCCTGGACAAGAGCCCAGAGAAGATCCTGGAGATGCCTCCTCTCCAGAGCCTTCTGCAGAGGCAGCTGCTGAGGACACTCCGGTTAATGTGACAATTACTGTGACTGCCGACCCATGACTCTCAGGATCAGGACCTTCTCGTCATCTGAATCACCTGGGGCAGGAAGAACTTTGTTTGCAGCCGGAGAAAGAGGGAGTGTGCACCTTGGGAGGACCTGTAGGGAGGTCTCCTTTCAGTCCCTGAATTTTCAATTTCCTTCCAAGCCCAGACCTTGCTGGTTGTGTCTTCCTAAGGCTGGAAGGCTCTCTTTGTGTGACTCAAAGCCTGCCTTCCAACGAAGAGCTGATAGCCAGCAGAGCTGGGGATCTGGACTTTGCCTCCTGGCCTGGAAGTGCACTGCTCTGATCACTTTCCTCCTCTTTGTAGGAGCTGAGGGGGCCTTTGATGGATGGCGGTACCTTTTGTTTGCACGCGACTGAAGCAGAGGCACGACAACCGCAGCAGGGACACCTGGGATGGAACCATGTCGTCTGAGAGCTGCCAATCTCTATGTATACCCATGAGGTGTGTTCCTGATGCTGTTAAACAGTCTGAAGCACTGAGAGCATGGGGTTGCTTTTGTATTTTTCCCTTCTCTTTAGGAGGTTAAGGAAGCTGGAAACCTGCATGGCAAAAGCTCAGTGGAAAGCAGAGGGCCACAGACATGATCCCCAGCAGCTTCCTGGAAGAAAGCTTGCTGAATCCGTTCCCTACCTGTCAAGGATATGGCAGATGCCCTTGGCCACTCTTTTCTTTTGAAGATAATCAGTTAGATAGAGCGAGTTTTCTCAATTCCCTTCCCATCTGCCGGACAGGAAAGGAGCAAGATCAACCAGTGTTGACCAGCACTCACCAGCGCTAGTCAACTTTAGCTCCCACCCCCACCCCCACCCCGACTGAATACTTACCTGATTTGATCTGGGGGCCAGTCCTCTGGGCACCACCATTTTGGCTGCAGCGCCCTCCGTGACTGCATGTGTGTCAGCTCCGTTGGCCTGACGACGCTGACGCTCTGCCACATCTATGGTCGTCCGATGTGCCAACACTGGAAGAGGTGTGGACCGTCGTTGCCCCAGACACTTGAGGTAAGCTTTTGGGTAATGTTGGTTAAGGTAATCTAATCAACAATTAGTGAACTTCTGGTGTGGATACTCTTCACCAGGAGTTCACTAATGGTTGACTAGAAGCCGTAGGTCTAGAATCTGGAAGGTTTCCACATTGACAGATAAGACTAAATTCACCATTTTGTGCATTAGGAATCCATAGTTTTCCTTTCCTATGGAGTAACAAATTGAAACTGGCACCACCAGTGAGGAATCCAAGGCAGGCAGGTCCTGAGGCAGAAGAAGAGCACATCGCCGGTGGTTTGAAGCCCCACCACTTGCTTCCTCACATACCTGCCCTTTGTTTGTCCCCTCAGGTCTAGCTGACAAAGCCCCACTTTTATCTGGGCAACCTGGCTGGGGTGGCATGTGGCCAGCCCAGGTCACCCCCTCCCCTCCTTCATTCCCACCACTGGATTGCTGCCATGCTTCAGGCCCTGCTAATGGCAAAGCGAGACAAGTGCTCAGGCGTGGGACGCTGGCTTGAGTGAACAGGTTATGGAGGGAAGGCTATACCACAGCCCCCATCCTGCACCAGTTAGCTTGAGTGCAGCAGAGGCTTTTCATCTGACCACTGCTCTGGGGGAGGTTCCAGCCACACCTCTTGTAGATGAGTAAAGCTGCAAATACTGAGCGAGGCCTCAAAATCTATTTTTGCAGCACCTCAGGCTCATCTGTTCCACAGCCTGCTGTAGTTCAGCGGCACCGAGAGACGCTTCCCACATGTGGTCAGCTGGTGTGTGTTTTCCCCTTTTGAAACCTATAAATAGCTGTCAGCCAACATTTCATGCACCTCCCAAATGTGAAAGTGTGGAAAAGCTGCCTTGTTAAGAACCTTTTCTTGCCCTCACAAGCAAAATAAAACAGTTACAGGCTGCACACAAAGCCATTAGGCATCTTTCAACAGGATGCTTTGAGGGACAGACTGTCCCAGGGTGGTTCCCTGCAGATGTTAGATTCCAGTTCTCAAAAGTTCTAACCAGACATACTTACGAATGCAGACCGATATAATCTGTGGTGTCACAAGCACCTCACCTTTGGCTGAAGACACACACAGGCAGGTGGTCCATAAGGGCTTGGTGAGCAGCAACCTACTCCACCAAGTAGCTGAGAGAAGCTTGAGTTCAGTTCAGGGTTGGCTCGTATCTGCATAGCCCACCGTCTTCACTGAGGTCGGTCTTCATGTGGGCTTGAAAAGGAACTGCAGGCTTACAGGGGTCTTATCCACTACTATCTTCACTCGTTTTAACCCCAGATGCCTTGGCCTTCCTCTGTCCCCAAAGTCACTGGCCATCACGGGGTGTATATGCGTACATGTTAAATGCGGTTTGTGTTAAGCGCTTGAGAAAATGCTGTGGTCATCACTTGTAATGAGCCACTGAAACTCCTGGCCTAATTTCAGCTGGTTGCTCCTTAGGGCCTATAGTCTGTTTTGACCAGCTCACAGTGGTCGTCTTTGAATCTTCTGATATAGATGAGAAGTTCCATAATGATTTGCCAAAGGTGAAGAGATCCTTCACTTGATCTTGGTTCCTGGAAATTATACAAACCTATGTGCGCAGTTTTCTTAGCAGTATTACGCAACCAATTCCCCGTTGCCTTCTTCTGGGAAACTGCCAGGGACTGAACCCACAGCTATTCCAAGTGCTGGAGCACAGGACCAGATGGTCTCCGGTGGCAAGAGATTCAGGTGACGACAGAAGCGCAAGCTGAAGATCAGGACAGAGGAATGTGCTGTGTTGTGCTTCTTGTTCAAAGGATAGAAGCGCAAACATGAACAGAGATTCGCCTTCACCGGTTCAATCTTTCTGAGCTTGAATTCAGCGTCCCAAAGAAACGGGTTGCTGACAGCTACTTGACTGTGGGACACATTCCTCCCATTGTCTCTGGAGGGGACAGTCAGCAACGGTGGGAATTGCCAGCCAAGCAATTCCCGATCTCATCTGTCAGCCAATCTTGGCCTCCTCTTCACTTTCATTAGCACATTGCCTTGGCTAGTAAAACAGCAGCCCTTAGCAACGGAACAAAGAACCTCTTCAGCAAACATGGCTTGGGTAAGACGCTGAGACATCTTGTTCATTGCTGGGCTAATAGACGGAGAGGCAGCGGAACACACATGCGCACCCTTCCCAAGTCAGTATCGCTTTTCAGCACACAATACATTTGAAGAGCCACAGGCTCCTGTTTCCTGGCTAGGCCTCACTGCAAATCTAAATCAGGCACAGCCAATATGGAGGCCTGTGACCCATCAGCCATATCCAGCATTCAGAATGCTTAAGGGTCTGAAGCGATGCTCAGGGGACGGATGTTCCCTAGGTTAGACAAAAGCCCCTGTGCAAGTGTTGCCAATCTTGCAAGGCCTCAGACTCTACAAGAGATATATGGAAGGCAATGTTAGCAGGAGTATCTTCACCCATTTATAGTCCACGAACAGTAGCCTACTTCTAGCTCCGGCTACTTTGCCATCTAAGAGCCTTTCTGGAAAAAGGAAATTTGCCCACAGTAATCCATGCGCTGGTAACCTCCAAATGGGACCTTTCTATCGTGCTATAAGTAGGGCCTTCTTTGAAAGTGGTTTGGAACCTGCAGGGATCCCATTGTTGGCTGGACACATCGTGCCGATCCTAAGCTAACTGCGGTGGTTACCAATTCAGCACTAAATCTGAAAATGCGGAATCAAAGTAAACCAAGAGATGAAGAAAAGTGAATAAAAAGAGCCTGGTCTGATCCTTGAAATGCATGGAAGTGGATGACAAGCCTGTCTCTCTGTGGGGAGTGTTCAGGGCCAGGAAAGCATCACAGATAGAGGTGCGCACGAATTAACATTCGAAATTCATATGAACTTGGCTGCATTCGAACACTGGAACATTCAAAGATTGACATTCGAGTGCAAAGCAAATGTTTTGATACATTTGTATGGAGCTTTGTATGGAATTCATACAGGATATTCGGATGGGATTGAACATATGTATCGAACACGAATTCTACCACATTCTATTTGAACAAATACAAATTTTCTTGCATTCAATTTGATACAAATAGAGTACAAAACAACAACAACATTTGTGCGCAGCTCTAATGACAGAAAAGTCTTCAGCCTGCAATTACCTAGAAATAATCTGAACACATTGTATTTTCTCACACTGTCCACTTGTAAGGAGGGGACTGGACCCAAATGAGTAAAACCTAAAGGAACTGCAACATGTAACTGGAGGCAGATATGCAGAATTAAAACTCAGGTCTCCAGACAACAGCAAACAGCCACGATTGCACCAGGCATTAGCAGCAGCATTCTTTTTAATATTAAAAACACAAGAAAAATCCTGCCCCAGACTACATCAAGACTTATGTACATTAGAGGAATATTACAACTTTAGGGAAATATATTGTATTTGTTTGATACAGAAGACATGCATTTTTAAAATCACTTAATGGCAAAACAACAGCAATACAATGAGGCTGATTAGAAAACCGTATTTTATTTAGGCACGGGACTCTTGGGAGACTGACGGAGCTGCAGTTAGGCAATGTACTGTCAAGGAAAATCTTGTTCATGCTCAGGAAACTACCATGGCAGCATCCTGCAAACAAGGCTGCCTGCAAGAATTTTGGGTTCCCAGGCAATTTGTATCCCAGTATCATCTCTGACAGATGAGTCTGGAAAATGCCATGGCGTCACCCCTCCACCATAGCCCCCCCGAGATCACCACCACCACACCTGTGCGTGGCCTTCCTACAAGTAGCATGTTTGCATATTCTAGGTACAGGATGAGGATTAAGAAGCCTTTTAGAATTCTCTTTGGGGCAGCCTGTAGTACGTTGCAAGTAAAAATATGTATCTGCTAATGCTGAACTTTAGACCCCACTTATCATCGGACGTAGGTCAAAGATTGAAGACAGCAAAATAGGCTGTTAAATACACCTTATAAAAAGTGCTGAAAATTAATTTTTCCTGTTGTTTCTTAAATACATTCCCAAAGTACTCTGTAAATGCAGAGCCAAACATTCTTAAGCTTTTAAACAAGTTGCCGTAACTCTGATGAAAATGCTTTGTGGGTCTATAAAAACAGAGTCCCACAAAATGATTTTTAGCCGTTTTGAGAAGCCAACGGTTTTTAAGTGAAACCTGCAGGACGACGTGGGACTATGTGGAACATAGACGAACAAGATTCCCCTGCAGCCCTCTGGTCTGGAGTCACCGGCCGTGAGCACTGAGGGAGCCCTTTTGACCTGGAAGACCGAACCACGCGTACATGCTTTTTTAAGACTGAAAGTTACACATAGCTATGCTTGGGAGAAAACATGATTTCCCCCTGTAGTATAAAGGCAATATATAACTTTTATAAATAAAATACAAGGAGAAAACACTTAAAACAGTGCCGTACAACATAAATAAAGCAGGCCTTAATGAGATTCTGCCATGACACATTGCAGAAACTTTCCCAGGCTCCTCAGAGGAGAGATGCTCTTAGTTCAGCATTCGGAGAGTTCGTGTTGCCTGCCTGCAGCCTCCCAACTCCAAGGAGCTCCGTGTCCTGCGCTGCTTCCTTCCACACTAGCTGAGAAGCTGCACCCAGCAGGCCACACTGGTGTACAGGTTCCATCCCACATCCTCAGCGACTGGAACGGCATTTACTTGAAAACTCTGAGCAGCGTTAAGCGAGTTACAGAGAGAGAGCTACGGAAGCCGTCCGCAGGCCAAAGGATAAAGTCAAGCAAATCTTCTTTCTGTGCTTGCATAGTCACCCAGATAAAACTGCAAATTATCATTAGGGAGCCTTATTTATAAAATTTATACATAATATATTATATAAAATAATCACACGTTATATACACACACAGCATTTGATATATGCTGCAACGTAAAAATACAGAGACCGCTTTTCTTTCTTTCTTTTTCGCTGTCACTCCTTCACACACACACACACACACACACACACACGCAATGTGGTCCATTGCACCTGGGTTCCTTCTCCATCTGTGAGCACCTTTCAGTTGCTATCTTTGTCCTTTCTCTCACCCCCAGAACCTTAAAGAGAGCATTCCTGGCTCCAGCTGTGAAAATGAATGCGTATTGCCACAGGGCAAGTATAAATATAAAATTATGTGCCTCTGTTGCTGGGAGAAGGTCTTTTACAAGACAAAGTTTGTTATATTTATGCTGGTGAAAACTGGGAGGGAGGAAGCAATGGGTGGTTAACTTTGTGACAGACGAGGCTATTTCTGACGCAGAGGGAGATTTCCTCAAGGTCCACATTTGATTGGGCTGGGCACAGCGAGGAGAATCAGGGGTTTTCACATTCCCTAATGATTAAAGAAGGGATATTACATAATTCAGGCTATCTCAATCTTGTCTGTTCTGTGTTTTTCCCCCCACTCCCCAAATTCTATGACAGGACTAAAAAGTAGCATTAAATAAAAGGCTCAGTATAAAAATCATGTATGAAAGCCCAAAGGGACAAACTGTAGAGATGACACATCCCGTTTATGCACCTTTACAAAACAAGGAAGAGAGAATCTTCTTTTGCACAAACTCCTGGAGGCCAGTGGATGAGTTTTAGATTTAACCTTCGTCACTACGGGCGTGGCTACACTGTGGATGTCTGCTTTGCATCCAGATTGGAAAAAAAATGGATTACATCCATCAGGGGAAAATCCCTGCAGAAAACAGGCAAATACTTTATAGCAATTTAGCTGCAGGGAGTAAAATAAATGAGATACAAAACAACTCCACTGTCCACCATAAACATATTTTTTCACCTGTCCTGATGAAGGTTAAAGGTCAAGGTGTGGCTGCTCCCTGTTTTGGAGAATGTGTCTCTGGGCAGAACCATTAGAGGTTGCAGTTTGGTCTAGTGGTTAAGGAGCCAGACTCTTATCTGGGAATATTGGGTTTGATTCCGCCCTTCCCCATGAAGCCAGCTGGGTGACTTTGGGTGAGTCACAGTTCTCTTCTGAGCCCCACCCACCTCACAGGGTATCTGTTGTGGGGAGAAGAACAGAAAGCTTTGTCAGCCACTTTGAGTACCCTTGAATGGGTGAGAAAAAAAGGGTAGAAAAGCCAGCTCTTCTTTAAATTTAATTCCTATTTCATGCTCTATTCCTGTTTAAGGGAATCGTTAAAGTCATGCCAACCTCATCAAGGTTAATCAGGACAAACTTTCCATTTTGGAAATCCTTTCGTTCTTACCCGTTATTATTATTATTTTTTAAATGATGCTAACCACATGTACACCAATACAGCCATCCTTGCATAGGACAAAACCGTCCTCTGATTCGGACAATTTAGCATCAACCGTGCCAACCGGGTGATGAGCTTAGATTACAGCCTATCCTGGGAAACCCCGGAAAAGAAGGGAAAATATTTGCTGCTCCTTAGTAGCTAATCAGGCTCAGCTGCACCTTGAACTGACCAGATGCCCGCTGGCTTGGGAATGAAAAGAACTGCAGATCACAATCTGGGCAGCCCTAGACAACAATTCTAGGCCTGAATACTACATGCACTGCAGCTGTTCAGTGAGCTGTCGACAGTACTGTCCCAAAAACAGCATGTGATGGACATTTCCCCATTTTTAGGGTGCTCAAAACTAGGAGGTAAGAATTTAAATTCACGTTGAAAAGGCCAAAGCAGATTGAATGATCCTACCAATGGTTTAGTTCTGCTTCCATTTGCACTCAACCAAGCTAATTTCTTTAAAGATCAGAGTGGATCTTAACTATTTCCATAAGCAAGTCTGCTGTCTGTTTCCATGACACTGACACAATATTTTCCCAAGAATATTCGTAGAATGCACTCTAAACTGTGACTGATAATTCACGCATCCATACCTTCTGACAGTCATACTGATTTCACACTGGGAGGAGTGGGGTGGGTGGTGGATTCTCAGGCATAAATATCAAAAAAGGCTTTGTAAAAAAAAATATACATTCAAAGGACACTACACCAAAAAATAAATAGTGATTCTTATCATTAACATCCTGTTGTCAGTCCCTTTCAGTGACTCTCTTGTGCAGTTACCAGCTTTATGGGGCCAGGTGAAGGCGTCCATGTCCTTAAGTCTCTTGGATCTGCAGCTGCCGGAGGCTCCCCAAACTGTCCAACGTGACGCCATTTGAAATCCCTTCTGTCTTTTCCCCACAGTCTCTTGACAAAGGCTGGAGTATGAGAGAGCTCCAGCTCAACATGTGGTTGGAAGTTTCCAGATTTGTTCGGTTATCTGCAAATCAAAATGGCACTATTAGCATTCAACTGCCGGCTCCGTTCGCAACCTAGAGGAGAGAAGCAAAACAGCTATTAGCTGAATCACCCCTTCCCTCCTCCTCCTCTCCTCCCCATCTATCCAGCCTGATTAATCTTAGTTGTTGAAATATAAAATTACAGCTGAAGGTGGTCCTGGCAGAGACAGAAGTGAATTAGCGTGACAATTAACATTAATCAGTCAACACAATATGATATGAAAAGAGCAAAGATGAAGCAATCCATGAAATACAGAGGAACCCAGGAACGCTGAGATATCTGATCTCGGTTTCCCCTTGGTTTCTCTGCAGTTAAGTTGTGAACTGGATATATTTGTCATCTTATCCACACAGCCCAGCCTACCTTCTATACAGTCTTTATCAACTGAATTCACATTTTCATGACCGTCGGAAGAGTCCGAAGGAGATGAGGGCTCCACGTTCTCCATGCTGTCTTCCTCGGATTCTTTGTGGCATCCCGGGGCTGTGGGTCCTAAGCACATTGCAAGCATCATGCGATTCATGGGTTTCATTTCTAAACTGTCTGGCTGATAAGGTGCAGCGACCGGCATCACTGGAACGGCGTTGCTTCCAAAACCATCGCTGGCTTTAGTGAAACATCTGCAGAATTTGCCAACAACAAGAAGAGCGATCGCAAGGCGTGTTCTGTTAACAGCAGGGACTGCATACCTGCTAGATACATTTCACATTATGGAAGGAATTATCTTTGCACACAGAAATGCAACAACAAAAAAAGAGCTTCAGGGACAGTTTTTTCCTTTGAAGTGGGAACCTAACTTCTATAAAGCCATGTTGACAGAGCAATTCTATCACTGTTAGATCTTTCACCAGGATAAACCTAAGAGGTGAGAGTCTTCCCAGAAGGAAACTTTGATATTTCTTTCTTGTTCTGAATTGCGCAAGGCCAGTCAAGCAGGGAAGGGAGTCAATTCGCTATCACTGAAGCTTCTTAGCCGCTGAGCAACCAAAAAGGCAGCTGACAGCTTAGATCCTTTGTAGCCATTCCCGGCACTAATCCGCAGGACTGGGAATTTGCCAGTTCCATAAACGCCTGCAGCTGGAATACTCGTTCACAAGGACACTGAGGCAGTTACCTTTTTTTTTAGCAAACATTTGCCAAATTATAATTCAGCAAAAGGAGTGAAAACCCTGCCATGCCTTCATCTGCTAGGAGCAAACATGATCTGAAAAGTGTGCGCCCCAAAGCTGGTAAAGAACTGTGGTCAAAAGTGAACAGTAGAGACAGCAGAAATACGTTTCTTTTTCCTTGTAACTTCATGGTTCAGCCTCTAATTCAACTGCAGTTTCCAAGTTTCCATATGAAGATCCCTTTTTGTTGCAGAATTGAACGGAAGGATGCTTTTAGCAGCTTTAAATGATTCTACAACAGGCATTTGGGGGGGGGGGAGATGGAAACAAAGTGTACACTAATATTGACGTAACAGCAACACCTCATTCAACCACCAGTGACAGTAAGAGATTTCAGTGACAAGGAATGTACTAATTCCTTTTTATTTCTTACAAATAAGTGGGTTTTTGCAAAACAAGCAATGTGAATGCGAAGGAAGAGTTTTCCCATTGCAAGCTGTAGAGCAAGGAAGGCATTTGCTGAGAGAGTCCTGTCGATTTTCATGGGCTTCATGGGTTGGTTGATTTCCACAATGGCAACACAGCAAGGCGACAATTAACATGAAGCCCTGTCTGAAATTATTTCTTGGCAGCTACACCGACAGACGTGCCAACTACTCCTTCCCAGCCCTGCGATAAGGAAGACCTGACCGTCAAGAGGCTGAAAAGCCTTTGCAGGAGGCCTTCTGACAAGGCTGACCACAGAAGGCATGCAGGTTGCCTGCCTTTCCTTACATATATCTGGATGTTACTATAGCTGCTCTTGGACTCCAAAGGACTTCAAAAAAATTCAGCAAAGTCACAATTAAAATGGGGAAGTTTTACCATGCATTTCCAGAAGACATTGCAGTGTCCACGGGAAAGAACTGTGGAATTCTGTTTATGTCACAAGCAACCCCTGTTAGAAAGCTACTAAACTGTACAGCTGTAGAGAAGAGAGTGAGCTATTTCTACCCCGCTTTTCTCACCCATTTAAGGGGACTCAAAGCGGCTGACAAACCTTCTGTTCTTTTCCCCACAACTGGCACCCTGTGAGGTGGGTGGGGGGTGCGCGAGAGCTCAGAAGAGAGCTGTGACTAGCCAAGGACACCCAGCTGGCTTCGTGGAGGAAGCGGAATCAGACACAGTATTCCCAGATAAGAGTCCAGCTTCCTAACCACTGGGCCAAACTGGCTCATGAAATATCCTACCGAAAACAAATCACAAAAGATGAAATGCTCCTTCGTTCTCTTTCCTGTTTATTACCTGTTATTGTTCCGACAGTTTCGGCAGTTGGCACACTCTGAAGGGTCCGCCTGAAGCACGGCTGTGTACATGCCGTTGCCCTGCAGGTTGGGAAGGAAAAAATGCAGGAGACAAATGGGACAAAGGTTTACTCCAAGTCTGAAATGAACCTTGTCTGGTTTAGTAAGGGTGCTAAAGCAAGGAGAGCAGCTGCCACCACTTGGGTGCACACGCAAGGGTTTTCGTGACCTTGCCTTCCACCTGAAACACCAGGCCTCATTTAACAACCCTGGAAAAAATGCTCCATAGGTGAATGGCGCTAATTAGAGGCTCGTGTCTGGTTTAGAAACATGACGTTGAATGTGCAGCTGATGTGACAAAAAGTATCTGTTCCTTCTTATTAGATCAGATTTCTTCAGGAAAGTTGGTTTTGAAATGTTCTGTATTTGTACAGATGCAATAATTCATCAGGCAAGAGCGATTCGAAGGGAGGAGGGGATTTTGGCTTGTTAGTCTTGGCAGTGGGATTCTCTGCCAATAAAAATGCCTCCGTTAACACATACCTCACTGCCGAACAGCGGCAGCAGAAGGCTGAACAAGGGGCAGCGCAGCTGGCAGGAGGAGCCCGTATTTAAACTACTCAGATTAAGACCGTGGAAGAGAGTTCGCCCCCGATATTAGGCCAGACAGACTTCTGCGGAGAAGCAAGATGTAGCATCCCGCTTTAAAGGGAAATTCTAGCTTGCGAAGAAATAATGAAGGGCCTCAAATAAGGCTGAGTAGGCTAGAAGGACACCTCATGCTTTCAAACGTGGGTTCCCTTTCCTGACATACCCGCGTTTACCACTTCAATTATACACGCAAAACAGAAACAAGGCAGGGCCCGAAATCTCCCATTTGTAGGTCAAGTAGACAACTGAAACCAGCTCAAATATTCACGCACATCACTAGGACCATGATATCTGCCCTACATGTATACAGCCTGCTTCCAATTATCATAACCACCTTAAATATTCTCCAACAAGAACCAGGGCTATACAACCGCCAGGCCACTCACGTTTCCTAGGTGGTGGGCGTGCTCCACGTGAACCCTGGAGAGGGAGTTTGTGTGCCCTGAATAAACACCACTTCCGCCATTCAGGACGCTGTTCGCAGTGCCATTTATCCCATTCGGAGCCTTGTGGTGGAGGAAAAGGCAGCTGTTGTTATGGCTTCCGTTACTGATGAAATTTCCATGGATGTTGCCATTGATTCGGCTAGTGCCCGGCAGGGTGGTGTACTCAGCTATCTGCCTGGTGATCTCAGCCCCCTGGTAACAGTAAGCAGGAGGGTCGAATTCTGCAAAAGTCAGAATCAGAGGCACACCATGAAGTCTTAAAAAGGCACAGATAAGGGATGGTTCTGCCTAAACATTTCATTCAGAGTTCGGGATCTGCCTGCACTGCAAGATCGTAGGAATTTTGTGCCGTTTGACGCTGCATGTAGAAATACGAGTCTTTCAAAAAGCCTGTTTTTCTGCAGTGCTTCTGACACCGTATTATGAAAGAGAAGACAGAAGGTGCCGCATGATGCCTCTCAACGCCATTTGCAGGGACCTGCGAGCAGTTGAAGGTTTTCCCTTAATCTTCTGCTTGAGATGCCCAAAGCAATTGATGAGGCAGGATGCTAAACTAGATGGACTGCTGCCTGACCCAGCAGGGCTCCTCTTATGACAGATTCATGGAGGACAGGTGTAAAAATGGCTACTAAAAGGGATGCCTAGGTTCTGCCTCAAGGCTGGAGAGGCAGACAGCTGCTCGAGATGCCCATGGGCAATTGGTGGCCCACTGTGTGGGATGGGATCCTGGACTAGATGGGCTGTGGCCTCATCCAGCAGGGCTTCTCTTAGGTTCTTATTGTTTGGGTCAGAATTAAGCTATTGGGGCTTTAAACATTGTAATTCATAAAATGCCTTTCGGCTGTGATCTGCTCAGTTACAGCACATTGATTAAGCAGGAATTGCAAAAGCCACAGAAATTCTCAGGAAAGCTATGCTTTGCGGTATATTTGTATTCATATTTCCCATTCTAAGTGGCAACGGAGGAGGACAGGAACACTCCTTACTTTGCAAGGCATTTTGCTGGCGATTCTTCCACAAACACATGGCAATGAAAACGATCAGAATAAGGACCATCACTCCGAGGACGCATCCCACAATCAGGTACAACATATCGCTACTCCGGACAGGGCCACTGGACTGACCCACATTGCTCCCAGCTCCATGGTCAGGCAGACCAGGCGGCGTACTCAGGTCCTTCATGGGATATTCTGATACTCCTGGTGTGCGTTTCACTGATTTGGGACAAAGTATACAACAAACAAATATATTTCAAAGACCAAGTCCACATGTTTAAAGCAGCAGATGTCAGAAGCAACAAATCTTACATCCCAGATTAGCCACTAACAAGAAAGAAGTACTACCTGGGATGCTGTTTGGTTCATGCACAAAGCTGTATTGTTGCCTTTATTTTTACTTCAAGCCCACGCAGCATTCCTCTGCACTTTCATAGGTTAACTGACTGGCTATGACTATGAAGATGACTCAGACAGAAGTGAGCAAGACCACTCACCTTTGGTTTCGCAGATCATCACATTGCTATAATCACTTTCGCCGCCTTCATTATAACACTGCATTTTAATATCATACGATGTTTCAGGCTGCAGGTGGCTGATCAAATGCCATTGTTTTGTGCCTAGAAAAGAAATGTGCAGAAAAATATTCTCTTTGTTTGACAAGAAACTAGTCAGGTCTACCCAGAATTCTAAGGAAGGCTGAGAAAAACTTAGATAGTTCTAGTGCTTAGACAGACTCAGGGAGATGTTGAATTTGCTATTGTTTTGCACAGTATCAATCCCATGCAGTTAAGAATGACAATAATGGAATTGTGCAGGTGTCAGCAGTTACTTAACAGCTCTCTCAACTGTTATGTGCTTGGCTTAATACTGTCTCTTTTGTCAAATGTATTGATGCATAAAAAAGGAAGGCCAAATGTGCAGCAAAAACATCCACTGAAACAAACCAAATATGGATAGTAACGAAAAGCTATTTGGTTGTTCTTGTGCAGTGTTCCAGAATAAACTTAAGAAAATATACCAGCAAGGAGTTTTATGAAACAGCAAGATTTCAAATGATGGTGGCTTTCAGGATTTAAGGGCAACAAGTCAACAACTGATGTTCAAGTAAAGTGAAAAGTAAATGCAATTTATTGAATTTGAACACTGACTTCTGTTAAATGCTCACAGAGTTAAAATTCTGAAATTACATCTCCTTGAAACGGGTTGTAAAGAAAAGAACTTTGTTCACTTGTTTCATGACAACAATGCCATGTTCAGGGAGGCTGGATTTCCCCCCTTTGCTATTCAAGAGGTCAGAAAGGAATCCTGCTCCAAAGTATTCTGGTTCTTCTACCGTGAATGGATTGCCGTCTGCTCCTTCAGCTCTTTCGGCCTTTTGATCGTAACCTCCTTATCCTATTGTTGGCTGACAGTGTAGACGGGGGGGGGGGGGGGGGGGGGATAAATACATTTTGCATATAAACAGAAATTCTCACCTTCCACAACATCCCTCTTGTAATCGCTATCATTGTCACTATCTGTTGGCCGGTAATAAATATAAAATCCTTGGATAGGTGTGTTGTTGTTACTGGAAGTAATATACTGGAACAGAAACATTTAAACTATGAAAAGCCATTTAAGGTAAATAGAACATCAGAACATTTCAGATGCCCTTCTGCCTATCAACAGATGGTTTACTTTGTAGCAGGCAGCTAAATATTCCACATATTAGGGGGACGCTCAAGTTCCTCTCAAGTCTGTGCTCCACAAATGGGCGCCAACATTTCATAGGCGCTACATTTGTTGTCCACTATAGTGCAGACGGTCTACCACACCAGGAATCGAAAGTGGCAAATGTACTCATTTCGCCACAGTTCTACCTTGACCATCTAGCCTGCCCTCTTCTCTCCAAGTGACTCTATTCTGGATTAGGGATGTACACGAATGTTCTAAACAGTCAAAATTCGATCAAATTCGATCCAATGTGGACATTCAAATTCGAATAGAATGTCTACATGTTCGAATTTAAACATTCAGATGAATTTCAAATATTCCGAAACATTTGTTCAAATGATTCTAAATATCTGAAAGTTCAGATACGTATGTACTACATACGTTATCTGTATGAATCTCATACATATCTGTATGCATTTGCACTGATAGTACGGAACAAAAACAGGATGCACAGGGGATAAAATGGGATGCATACGAAACGCATACAGATACGTGTAGCACGTATGAATGTTGTCGACATTCGTATCTTCAGATTCGAATCTAACATTTGAACAAATAGATTTGAATGTATTCTATTCAAATCAGATCTTGTTGCATTCAGATTCTAAACATTATGTTTGGATATTCAATTAGATTTGAATTTGAATGCAAAAAATAAACTAAAATTGTGCACATCCCTATCTGGGCCTCTTACTCATACTCCCTCCCTCCTTCATGGATCTCTTCCCATTGTACAACTCTGCCCTTTATGTCCTCTCATCTGTGCCGTGCAGTTTTGCATGACAAGCCCACATTCTTCCACCCTCACACCCCTCCGCACCTTTACTTACTGGGTGCTAGTGCCATGCACGCAAGTCAACAAAAAGAGAGTCATAAAACACAGCACCTCGGGTTGCATGTACAGAACACCTTGCCTTATATCTATGAGCTGTGCATTTCTGACTCTTCAAAGTGAAGTCTGATGCTAAGACATCTAGGACACCTTCAGCAGAGGTGCAAAGAACAGAAGGACTTGCTTTAACGTGAGAGTTAAATGGTTTGCTATTATATCACCTCATAGAACAGACTTTCCTATAGGCATTTAAACTGAGACTTACCGTCCACTTTAGCATGATCTGGGTGTCACTGACCGCCTCCGTGTAAGCAATATGGGGTCCTGCAATGGGGCGGGTGGAAAACCGGTTGGTAAAGCCAGCCACCTGATAAGGCCGAGAAGCAGAGCTGCGTGGGCTCTCCCCATAGTTATTAACAGCAATCACACGGAACTTGTATGTGGCACCTTTTGCAACGGAAGACGGAAAAAGGATCATCAAGGGAGAAGTCAGAACTCCCAACTCTAAACATCCATTCAACTTCAGCCCTTTCCCAAGACCTAGCATCTTACAGGACCACATTTTTTCTGGCTTACACTTGCTTCTGCCTAGCAAATGCTGCAAACTCAAAGTCTGGCTTAGATACTGATTCCTCAGAGGAGTAAAAAGGTGAAGGAAACAGTGAGGAAAAAATGGCCAAGGACTTGGGATTATGGCACTTGCCCTGCAAAAAATGCTCAAATCCCATGAAGGGAAAAAATTTAAATGGGGAGGACACAATGAGCCATGATTTTATTTAATTTTATTCTGGAAGTGACTCAACCTCCTTATCAATGTATCTGCCTTTCAATCAGATGATATTATAAGCAAGCAAGTAAACAACTAATAGTAAAGAAGATCCGTTTTTCACACAATGAAAGCACATTAATACCTGGCTCCAAACTGCCAACCTCCACTGAAAGTTTAGAAGGCGAGATGTTATCAGCTGCAACCTGCCATTCACTGCTCCTGCTCATGCGCTTATATTCCACCTTAAAGGCAGTGATAGGTGAGCCACCATTTGCACGTGGAATCCAAGTGACGTAAACTGACGTTTCTGATGCCGTGGAGACAGTGGGCCGATCTGGCGCCTCAGGAACTGAAAGAGAACATGGCATCGTTGTAGGTGGGATTCAGACAGACAAGCTGCGTTAGCTTTCAGAGATGAGGTTGTGTTCAGACATAAGAAAAGGGGCGCCTCAGAGAGGCAATGTGTAGTCCTCAGGTTCCCAACCCTTCCCTAATCATACTTGTCTAGCACAGAATGTTCAGCGCTGTGGTCACACTGAAGGTTTAATCCAGCTTCAGTCCACTTTCAGAGTGAGAGAACACATCAACAAAGTGATACGCTGATTTCTTTCAATATTAAATAACTCAGAAAATTCACCTTTGTGATAGGGAATGGAGAAAGGAAATTACTGGTCGCTTTGCTGATGTGTTCTCTCGTGCTGTAAGTGGACTGAAGCTGGATTAAAACTTAGGTGTAACCACAGCCCAAAAGAGGGGGAAGCATAAACTGGTGTGTGAACAATCCCACCTTGAAGCCACTTCAGAGTTGTTGTTTTTTTGCTCTGTTTGATCACAGCCTTAGTCTAGGAAATCCTTCCTTAACCAAAAAGAATGATGTAATTTCAGTTTTCAAAGTCAGAGGCTCATTATACAAAAGCCCCAATTTGAAAACAACTGATCTTACATACTCTATGCTACTCAGAAACACTGAACTGTGCTGGTATTACAGAATTAAAATAACTATATCACTTAATCTGTGTGGGGCGAAAGCTGTAGGCTAACCCACTGCAAGACTATTTGGTATCAAACAGAATAAAGCTACATTTTCCACAAAATATCTATCCTCAAATCGTCTGTCCTCGTTATTATTTATTTATATATATTTCTATCCCGCCTACACCCAAAGGTCTCAGGGCAGGTAACAAACTTTAAAACAATAGATTGCAAATCAGCACATATTAAAAACAATAATATGCATAAAACAGTTAAAATATTCAGAATAGTTTAAACAATATCCTAAATACTAAAATAATAGTATATGCAGTAGGGGGGGAATATAATCACATTAGCCAAAGGCCAGGGCAAAGAGATGCGTCTTCACTGAATATATACAGAGAAGGGGGCATGGCAAGCCTCGAGGGGGAGACTATTCCATAACCTGGGGGCCATTACTGAAAAGCTTCATTTAATAATATTATTTAACAAGAAAACATGAAAGATAGTAAAGCAAAGATAGAAATAAACTGGTAATACAAGTCAAAAATTAGATCAACATACTTTGTCCACTTTTCACCACCTGGTTAAAAATGTTTTGCATCTTCTACAAAATTACCTTTGAAAACTTCTAGCTTTTTTCCCTTTTTCCTTCGTATTCTTTTAAAAAATATTTTGATCTTATACAATGTTTATACACCATCTTCTATAAAAAGGTTTAAAAACAAAGAAACAAACCCAACCCAACTGGCAAACTGGAGGACCAAAAATCAAATTGAGATTCTAGACTCAAAAGAACTTTATATGCATATTATTGAGTATTAGAAAGCTCTAAAGTGCCACTTAAAAACAACCAAGGTAGCACTGAAAACCATGCAGTTCATGTTAATACTTACTGAACTCACTTGAAGTTAGACAGCAGTGGAAACAGAAAGAATGAAGAAAGGTGGCATTAGTAAGTTTGATTATAAACATTATGGTAGACAAAATCCATCAGCATGCCTCCTTAAGTACAGAGAGGGGGTTATAATTGTTATATTTCAATCAAGGACAGAGAAGGCAAAGACCTCAGGTGAACACCAATTAAGAAGTAAGAAGTCAACCACCTAGCAAAGGAAGCATGAGAGGAAACCTTAAATACTGAAATAGTTCTTGGTATTATATTATAATCAGTTTGTGTTAATGCCCCACAAAAGGCCTTTACCGGTATTGTTCTGGTATCCATCCAGAAAAGTCATAACCACTTAGAAGAAGAAGAGTTGGCTTTTCTACACCACTTTTCTCACCCTTTCTAAGGGCCCTCAAAGTGGCTGACAAAGCTTTCTATTCTTCTCCCCAAAACAGAATACCCTGTGAGGTCAGTGGGGCTGCGAGAGTTGTGACTAGCCCAAGGTCACCCAGCTGGCTTCACGGAGGAAGGCTGGCTCAAACCCAGTATTTTCAGATAAGAGTCTGGATCCTTAACTAGTGGACCAAACTGTCTCATTTATGCATATACGATTTAAAAACTCGCGATGTAAGGAGGGGTCCAGACCAAAGACGACCAATTTCTCTAAACATTTCATATATGCATATGCAGAGAAAAACCTGAGCAAAAGCAGACCTACCTCCACTGTGACGAGATGAATCTGGAAGGACCACTCCAAAATTTTTGGTTGCCCCTTCAGGAACGACAGAGAGCTTGGGAAGGCCAATGGGCTGAGAGGGGGCCTGTGTGTTTTTTGATGAGGAAGATTTTTCTAATAAAAAGAAAAATTCAACTGAGGGAACCAAGTGCTGTCTGGGCAAAAACATCCCAATACCCAGTTCTGTGAAATATTTTGACTCTGGAACCCAAAATGAGTCTACTGTTCATTGCTGCTTTTTGTACTAAAAGGACAGTTCCTCGTGTCAGTTCGTTTCTGCAGGAGGTTCCCATGAAATGGTGAAAAATCCCACAGGGAGAAGAAGTCTATCACTTTGAAACAACTACACACAAGTGTGAGAATCCTGTGTGTCCATCCATATTATTTATTTACCTGTGGGATATATTTTCCAAAGAGCCCTATGTAGAGATGTGCATGAACAAAGGATTGCTGGTTTAGTCCGATCTAGAACCAGGTTCAAAGAAGCTTGACCAGTTCTAGATTCTTGAACAGTTTGTGAATTATTTGAACATGAACCCGAACGGCATTTGCACATATCCAGCCCAATGTGCATGTTATCTTCAGAACATCCCTGTGTGTCAAGCTCTGCCAAGAGGCAGTGACCCGATTTGAGGTCACTCAGGGAGCTTTCATGTCTGGGAGGGTATTTGAACCCAGGGACTCTGAGCTGGAAGCCCAACACTCTAGCGCTCTACTACACTGACTAAAAGGGCATCTGAGACATCCCTTAAGAAGAGGACCACTTGCTGCTTACCACCTCCCCTTCTGTCCCAAGAGTCTGTAGGGACCTGCAGAGGGGACTGCTGAAGAGAATAGGACGTGCTTACTTACCTTTGCTAGTTCGAAAGGTTAGCATGGAAGGTTGGCCTTCCCCAGCAGCATTCCTGGCTACCATCAAGACTTCGTACAGACTCGAAGGGTCCAGTTCTGAGAGGCAAAGTTCGTTTTCACTCCCAGGGACACGGATTGTGTTCCAGCTGGTGCCATTGACGTTATCATCCAACTGCCAAAGAAACACAAGGGAAAACACCTTGAAAACTACTGCAGCCAAGGGCAAAATGGATTAAGCAAACTGGGCAAAATCCAGTTCTGCGCAATTTGATTAGAAGGAAGGATTCCTGCTCTGCTTCTCAACTGCCTTCTACTTGGCTGCCCGACTTAGGAACAGCTGATGAAAGTTTGGTTGGTGCTTTCTTGCAGAGGAGTGAAGCCAATTGCAAGAGCCAATTGCCTCGTGGAGTTTGGACTGCATGCATAATACATATGCAAAAGGGTCAGGGGGAAAACAGCAAGCACACACTCTTTGCATCTGATGCACTGTGACATTTGTGTTGTGGAGGAGGCACAGAGGTGCAGCAACAGGAACCCTGTTTCATCCCTCCCTGCCCTGTGTTCTAATCCATTCTCAAAACAATGCCACTTTTCTCCAAACACAGGGGAAACATGATGAAAGCATATGGTTTACGAGAAAAAAATTAAAGAGGACGATCACCTTGCGATACTTCACAAAATACGCATTCACAGGCTGCCCGCCGTCCCTTCCAGGTCGCCACACGAGGTTATACTCATCTGGTTTCAGGGTCTGTGGAGGACTAAGAATGATCGGAGCTTCTGGCGCAGAGATACCATTGGATGCCTTTTCTGTAGCAACTTCGTCCATTAAAAGCTCTGTTGGAGACGAACTCTGGAGGCTCATCTCTAAATCATCATCTCCTTCCCCTTCATCGCTCTGGACAACTTCTGCTGCAGCAACAGCGTCCATCTTTGTACTTGTGGAAGCTGAAAATTAGAGAGACATACAGGCTCAATGGCTTTTTGCCAGTTGTGGGATGTGCTCAAAGAATTGAAACAAAGATTTTAATTACATGTCAAAATCCCAAAATCCCCTAATTCACTCAAAGCCTGAAGCCTCTTGCCCCCAGTAATGGACAGTTAAAATATACAGCGTCCCATAGAAGTTAAGTTCCAAGATGGTGCCCAGGTCTTTTGTTAAATGGGAATATACTGTCTCTTCCCACTTTACATACACTATTACTGCTTTAATATATACTGTTCTTTTAATATATGTCTGATTTTAAATGTTGTTACCCGCCCTGAGACCTTCGGATACAGGGCAGAACAGAAATACATATAATAAGGGTAAAACATTTGCTTCCTTTTCTCAAGGCTCTGCATGCCACTGAACCCTCTTACTACCAGAGTGGATTCAGCCCCCAATGAGCCCACCTGAGATGTGGCAGCTCATGAACAGGTTCTGTAATAACCGTGGCAAGTACAACCACAACTTCAACACTGCGGGGGTTCGCCCTCCTTGCCTGCTACTTACCAACAGTCAGGAAAGCTTCCGAGCGGGCCGTCCCATATTCATTTGTCGCTTCACAGATGTATTTCCCAGCGTGTTCTGAGGAAACAGGCTGGATGTACAGAGAGCTCGATCCGCCCCGAGACACAATGAAGTAGGCCCGATCTGAAAGGGAGCTGCCTGTTCTTCCCTGGGAAGAGGACTTCCGTGATCTTGAATAAAGCACTTGGGAAGGGTGGCTGGTGATCGGCCCATGGCGGGTGAACCAACGAATGGCTGGCGCAGGGAAACCGGTGGCATTGCAGGACAGAGTGACCGTGTCGCCCTCTGCCACTTTGGTGCTTACTGGCACCGAGGTTAAAAGTGGTTTCAGACCTCGGCCTGTGGGAAACAAAAGCAGAACGTTCAAATTCACAGAAATACATTCCCTTTCCAAAGCCCCCAGAAGTGTGAGGTGTTCTTTCAATCATGAACAGTTCCACCACTATCACTGCAACACCATCAACCCATGATCAGAAGGATGCATAAGTTACCAAAAAATTGGGCAAGTATCCTATCTAAAACCATCTTCATTTTGCTTGCTAATGTATTGTCTTGGACTAGCATAGGACATTCACTATCATATCCCACCTTTTCCCCCCAAAGGGCTTAAACTAAAAAGGGCTCCTCTTTCCCTTTATCCCCACGTTTGGCTGAGAAACAGTGGTGGTCTCAAAGTCACCCAGGAAGGCTTCACGCCCAAGTAGAAACCTGAACCAAGGAACACATTGGCCCTTCATCAACATTCTGGCCACTGCAGTAGACAAAGTAGCAGCGCCGCCATAGCTCAAATTAGATGCTTTTTTGAATCAGGACAAAGTTTTGAAAAGCCGACCCTTTATTTTAAGGAGAAAAACCCATAAGATTCTTCAGACAGGACTGGGATCCTCAGGGAGGCTTTTCCAGGGCAAATGATCTTCCCCTACACCCACAGTACTTAATGGTATGTAATGTAGATGTGTTAATCGATTTGTTGCTTATAATGTATCTTTATCTCTCTCCCTCTCTCTCACACACACAAAGTAGAACCTACTTGAAGATTTAAGGCAGGGAGCAGTGCAGAAATGCTTAAAGTAAAAAAAATAATAAAACATAACTTGGTGACCAAAGGTGAATAAATACGCTTATCTATTCTAATTAGGAAAGCGCCAGCAGGAGCAGAATTTTAAGCCAAAAAAAAGTTTCGTGATGCATTTTGTCCACTTACCTGCTTGGAAATGAAGCCTTCCAGTGGACTGCGCAAATCCAATCCCGTTGCTAGCTAAGCACTGGTAGAGTCCTGCGTCTTCTCTGGTGATGAAATTGATTCTTAGCTTATTTCCCGAAGGAAAATGTCGTGAAGAAGGATGAACAGGTGCCGCATTGTGGTACCAGGTGAGATTAGGAGTTGGATTTCCATGTATTTCACAGGAAAGATGCACATTTTTACCAAGAGATGCTAACTGATCCTTTAATCCCTTTGAAATTGATGCGGGTTCTAAAAGGGAAAAGATAATCTTCACATATGCTGTGGTGGCTCACCGCACAACAGCACGCTTCTCCCCGCTTCAACATCTCCCTTCAACAACCTGCAACTTATTTGCCACTGCTGTATCTTACCAAGTACATTTACGCTGTAGTTCACATGTTTCGCAACTCCAGACTTGTTGGCTACGACGCAGGAATAATTTCCAGCATCAGACGAATCAACAGAGTCTATCGCAAGATGGGAATGAAGCAGCCGCTGCCTGCCTCTGGCAAGTACCTCTTGTCCATCCTTATACCAGCGGATGTCAGAAACAGAGAGGCCGCCAACAACGCATTCCAACACCAGAGGGCTGTTTGGAAGCACTGACAATGCTTGAAACCCGGAAGGGTAAACAATCTGAACATCCTCCGAGGAAGAACCTGAAACGACAGAGAAAGGAAATACTAAAACTGAGCACCAAAAGCCTGACTTCTTGCACTCTATTTGAAGTATTCTTTGGATACAGTTGCATACAGCAAAGTCTGCAAACACAATCCATGCAATGACTGCAAATCTAAATTGTGCCTTTATTATTTGCTTAGAGGTGGAAGTTATTTTGGCAGCGCTTGTTACTTCCAGACGTTTTGAAATTAATCCAATGAATGGGAAAGAAGGGGGTGAGCAAAGCAGAGGTGGTTCTTGGGGGCAGATACTGAGATGCCTCCAGACTTGCAGAATAAATCTGCAGTAAAAGGTAAAAGTGCAACTTACCTGCCACGCAGCGATGACCAGCCGTTTTGACTCAAAAAGCAGCTCTGTAGCTTCCCATCAGAAGCTGCGAGAGCTAAGTCGGCATGCACTGCCACACAGGTTGAGGTAGCCAATAACATTTCAGCTGCCCGCCTGCTCCCGTTGTGCTGTTTTTGCTATTCTGCTCAAACTGGAGGGAAAATTCCATTTTTTTATACTGCACAGCAAGTGTCCTTAGACCAGCACTAAGGTAAGTGCGCAGCAATGATCAGATCATGTGACACCACGGCATCGATCGTCATGTGTGAAGCCCCGATTGTGACTGCGCATTCTGCTGCCCAGTATAAACAAGTCTGGATGCAGCCTAGACCACTTTTGAGGATCCATGAGTCCTTCTGGGATTTCGATGGCATGCTATGGGACACATCTTCCTCACTTCACTCAAAGAAAGAAGTACAGAGAGATATTCTAATACAACTAAAACAGATCCTTTGACTTCTGCAGCTGAATTATTTGATTAAAGCTGCAGTGGGCATTTTAAACTACATAGCTTTAAGATAATGTAAAAATTCTTTAATCTCCTGATCCTGTACAGTTCTTCAAGAGAGTAAAATTGCCCACCTTGCCAACTGCCAAAGCAGAGATCAAACAGTTATTGGGTCCCAAGGGAAACCATCAAAGGTGCCAGATTTCACATTACAGTTTATTCCTATTATATTTAATACTTACTGCTGATAATGAGCTTATGTCCTGTGGGTTCAAGTTTCAGGTCTTCAGTGATGGAGTTGTAAGCTGCACACCTGTAGAATCCTTTGTCATCGAATGATGTATTTAAAATATGTAGATTTCCAGATGGGAGAATTAAATATTTTTCTAATGTAAAAAAAATAAAAAAAAAGATACAGGAACATTACAAGAAACTCTATGCATCAGTATTTTATCAGTGTTTTACAGTGGTCATGCTGGCAAAAAACAGATTTATTCTCTAGCCAAAGGAGTTTTGAATTTGCTGCTGAAACGGTTACCATGACAATCTTAATGATGCTGAACTTCATCCTACAAATGACTACTCAGAAGTAAGTTCTGCAGAGGCCAACTGGACTTTCCTCTGAGCACATATGGAGCTGACTACAGATATACATGCTTCAGTCCGTATGCAATCCATCTAGCATTAGAATCTCACCTGTTGATTGTTCTAGCCATCTCCCCCGAACACGGAAACGAACCTGGGCCTTTGGATTACTTTTTGGTAGTCTACAAGGGATTAAAGCGGCGTTCCCTTTTTCCACCACAATCGTGTTTCTCACCGAGGGCTCAAAGTCATCAAGATCTAGAAGAAAAGGTTTATGGTTCAGAAGAAGCAAGTAGATCTCCAAGGCTTTTCCAAAAGTTTTCCGTTTAATGAGCATGGGATTCCTGGTCTGGTCTGATAAATAGTGCTGTTGACACAGATCTGCACTGGTAGGTATAAAGAACTGGAAAGTGAACTAGGAGTTTCCCATCTGCACACAGAGGCAATTGCTTCATTTGCAGGTAAGAGCATACAAGACATCTCACCCTTATTTACAGTTCTTAAGTGTCTGTAGAGCAGTCAGTCCTGACTGGCCTTTATAAGCTCTCTCTTGCTATGGGTCAGTACTCTGCTTAGTTTTAAGTTCTCTCTTGTGGTTATACTGGACATGCTTCACAGACAAAGCATCATTATAAAGGAGATTCAACAAGTTCAGGCTTACAAAACCACAGTCAAGATTTTTTATCTATGATGCCAAAAAAACACCACCCTCAGAGTGGAAGCTCTCACTGAGAGGAAGACATTTTCCAAAAACAAAAGAGACTTTTATTACAGTCCCTCAATGTTTATACGATTTGTGCATGACCATATCAGAAATTGTAGCCATGAGAACTTTAAAATACAAATTTCCATACAAACAGTGGCAATTTTAATTGAATGAGTAAGATTTCTGGTTGGCTAACACCTCTTCCAAATTAGGCAGAACTGACCAAATCTGCACCATCCACTTAAGGATAACCAGAGAGTTAAGAGTCAGGTTGACTAACTTTTGCTATTTTGCTTTTGTAATTAATCAATAATCAATAATTGTAATTAATCAATAACATTAAGTATAATGTGCTTCTGCAAGGGAGAAATACGAAGAAGGATCCAGGCTGAGTGGGTGGACATGGAGCTTCTTTTAAGTTTCCATCAGCTATCAGATAGAGGGGAAAGGTATACTTCTGACAAGGAGAACAACGGCTGAAGTTCATTTCATCTTCATCACAAACCTAATTTAGAGATGCACTATTCACCCTTTGCCCCCGAGCCCCTCCTTAATGTTCTGTAATGTTCAGTATTATAGGACATGTGTGCTATGTTCTGACCCCAGAAAGTGTAACTTTTAAGTTCTTGGTATTGAGTATGTTGTGGGTTTTGTGGTTGGGCACATCCTGTAATAACTTTCACAACAGTTCAGGAGAAGCTATTTAACTCTGTATATTCTCTGTGTAGCGGCTTCTTTGTTTTGCCATGGTCTGGGAATGACAGGAAAGCCTTTTCAGGAAGCATTTCTGTAATAAAGCTGTTAACATCCCTCAATTCCGTATGTATTTATTGGCTTAAATAAATGGAATGCCTGAATGGACCTCTCAGTTAAATACGGCTTCTATGAGAATCTTCATTTAGCACAGACTTCCATTTCTTGGGTCAAACTTGCAAACAGCACTCAAGGAGCAAGAGACACACTGCTGTTTGCCATATTGCGCCCCCCCCCCCACACACACACCAGAAAAAGTGTTAGGGCACTTGCTTCATTCTGCAAAGGTGCCATCCTCAACATCCTAATAAGAACTGATCCTATATCAAGTCTCTCTGACCTTGGGATTACCCCAAAGCATAATTAGCAAATGCTAAGCACAAAAGGGAAATGGAAGAATGAAACATCAAGCAAGGAATTGCACATTTTCTGCCATCGGAACGTAACTTACAAGCAATGGACACTGTTGCAGGCCTGCTAATAACTGCACCCACAGTATTATTGGCAATGCACTGATAGACACCAGCATTTGAAGGGCTAAGGGTGAAGATTGTCAGCAATCCTGGCTTTGCATCCGTTTGCTCAACTTTCTCGTGCAATTTCTCCCCGTTGAACAGCCAAGACAAACAAGCCGAAGAGGGTTCAGCAGAACAGTGAAGTTTTATGGAGGCACCGGGCTTCTGGACAGTAGAAAGGGGCTCAGAAACAAAATGAGGAACCACGTCTGCAAGAAGAGAGTCACAAACAGGAAAGATGAGCAATTCTGCTAGCAGCTCATTTTTGAAAACATAAGGAACAGTGAGTTTGGCCTGCAATCCATTTTCTAGGTTGGTGTGTAGGATCTTTCTGAATCCTGTTTTAACTGGGGACACTGTGCAGTGTCCCAGGCAGATGTGAGCCTGTTAAACAGGTAAAGTAAATGAATGGCAGATCTGTGGCAGCACATCATTTGCCAGAATGGGTTTGGAGCATGCAGCGCCCACAAAGGAGAACCAGTGCAAGGAAGAAGGGTTTGGAGTCTGCTGCTAATGTGTTTTTATCAGTTTCTCCATGTACACATCCAACTTCTGCATGCTTTTCAGCCATGGACGCTGCAGAGATTGTGAAGGAGAACAAAATCTGAAGTTATGCCCTACCCCAAGATGTGTAATACATCTGCAAGTGTACTAGCCTGACAAGGCTGAGTAAATCTTAGGTAAAATGAACCCGGGACATTAGACGTCGGTAACAAATCAGTAAGCTAAAAAAGAGCGACTCACCTGAAGCTGTAGATGAAAAAAAAAATGCAGCTATAAGAAAAAGTAGTTCTTGTAAATACTGAGAATCCGGATGCATAGTGCCAGTTTAAATCTATTGATGGCAAGGAGCTTCAGATTAGTTTGAGTTACAGGGAAGTCTAGAAAAGAAAAGATATAAGCAACATGTTTGAGGGCCTGCTCAAATCTCTCTTGCTCTAAAGACATTTTCTAACAGTGAGTTATATTTATTTTTGATCTACAGTAGTACTTCTACTAATACAGCAATATAGAACACCATCCTTTGATGGCTTGCTGTTGAGCCTTCTCTGTGGTGGCACCTTTCCTTGGGAACGTCTTCCTTTTCACTGTTTGTGAGGCGCCTATGCTTAATGGCTTATGAACGTCAATTAAACACCTATCTTTGAAACTCAGGTCTTCAGGCAAATTACTATGTACATGCAAAAGAAAAAGAAAACGTGCTCTCAAAGTATGCAACTGCTAAGAGCAAACCATTATGAACTGGATTTTTAAACTGAAACACTTTCTCCGAAATGAGAACTGGCAGTTAAAAACAGAATTTAAATACAAATTTCCATCTTCTGCAATAGGAGTAATTCCACTTATTCCTATGACTATTTACCTTCCCAACATATATGTCCAATACTCTCAGAAATATTTTTTAAAACGAACAATTCTGCCATACCTAAAGTAGACTTGTTTTCAAACACATGCAATCCTCTTTAAACTGCTACTTTTAGAGCAGCTGTTAGTGTAAGTGGCAAGCTTTCCAAACTTCTGGCCTATTTCTAAACAGCGTATTCCACTCCATGGGTCAAATATCTTTCTCAAAGCGCAATGACACTTTTGAACCTGAGCCTGCTTCGCTAAATTTGTCCCATGGTGTGGTTCTGGCTTTACCTTAGAGGCTCTGGGGGAATGAAAGATAAGACCCAGCAACTGAATAAAATGGGAAAATATCTGCTGCAGAAATGGATCCTAGAAACATCTTGATTGCTGCTCCCGAGCTGAAGAGAGACAGAGGTTTTTCTTGGCCAGGACTGATGGTTTCCAAAATGAGGGGAAAGGTGATGAGGTGGGGAGCAGGATGAAGGTAGAAATGTAGACAATTATGATAGCACTGTGGCCAAAATGTACCTCAAACCTAGATATCAAGACTCTTCTTCTTCCTCCTTTCAATTGCACCAACACAGGACCTCTATTTGTTTTAAGTAAAGGAGGGCAAGGGAGGCCCAGTCACTGACATAATGCAACCCCCTCCGGCCCAGTCCAGTTTCTAGGAACCATTTATTCTTATTTCCCCAGTCCTAGCTAAGGAAAGCCTACTCCAAGGTTGGCTTGGAGACCAGAGTAGAGATGAGCACAAGGCAGTGATGGCCTGGAGAGTTGACTAAGTGACTGCAGTTCCCTCCCCACCCCCCAACTCAAGGGCTAAAGAATCTCGATCAAGTGTGTGTGATTACAAGGACCTCAGTTCACTAGAGTTTGCATATGATAGATGGAGAAAGAGAAGCCCCATCTAGGGCAAAGTCAGCCAAGCTAAAATCTGTTCAATATCAAAGTCCAGTCAGGAGGAAACTGAACACAACCGTTTCAACTAGGGGTGTGCACAAATGTATGTTTTGCATTCAAATTCGAGTCGAGTCGAATGTCAAAACATTCTGTTCAATTCAAATGTTTAAGATCCGAATGGTAAAAAAACTGATTCGAATCCATTACATTTGAATCTATTCGTTGGAATATTCTATTCATATTTAAAGATACGAATGTCGACAACATTCATATGTGTTATAGGTATCTGAACGCATTTCGTATGCATCCCGTTTTCATCCTGTATTATAAGCACAAATGCGTACAGATAGGTATAATATTTGTAGATCCGTACACATCCAAAATCCAGCCATGTCTAAATTTGAATGTGAAGACATTTGAGTTCGAATGTCTACATTCGAATGAATTCGATCAGATCTTGAATGTTTAGAATATTTGGCACATCCCTCTTTCAAACTCTACTGGGAGCTACTGAGTCCCAGGTAAGAAGTGTCCAGCTTCTCCATAGGAAGTCCTGGTGTTTAGCTCTAACTCCTTGTCTGGGTAAAGAAGGCCTCTCAGTGTCCAGCTTTCTCAGAGGGCTTCCTGGCCTCTCGGATGCTCAGCTGACTAGAGTGGTCTATTTCCCAGGCAACTAACTCTGGCCCTTTCTGCACTGGGCCTTACTCTGGATTATATCTTGAGATAGGGAGCAGCCGCATGCATGCTGGTGCAGACTATGGAAGGTCATGCTAGGGTATGCCATAGTCTGCAGCAGCATGCAGATAACAGGCTTCTCTCCCAAGATATAATCCGGAATAAGGCCCAGTGTAGAAAGGGCCCCTGAGTGATCCGTGGTCTCTAGAGTGTCTCATTTTAGTAGAAGACCTCAAAATGCTGGCTGAATGGCAGACTGTAGATGCAACATGGCAGGAAAATACTTCTTTGCCCCTTTTTTCTGAGGTCATCTGTCCTTTTTCTTCACCCATGTTCTAGAAGTCTCCCCACTTGCTGCAGCATCCTTTGCTCTAGTGCACACGACAGAAACAAACAGATTCTGCAAGTGGGAAGAGGCAACATCAGAGAAACTGGACCAACTGCTCAGACCACAGACGTATTCCAGAGACCGGCCAGAGTTTCATCAGGAGCATAACCATACCAGCGACAACATTCCCAAGATATTTCTGACTATAAGAACATAAACACCCTTTGCTCAGTTGATGGTTCTACTCCAGCAGCTGATTCTCAGTGGCCAACTAGTTCCACATGGAAAGAATACAACAAAAGTTAAAAAAAGAAGCAAGAAGCAGCAATCAAATGATTTAGAGCACCAACAGCTCCCCAAGAAGGAAAGTTCTCATCATTTGAGATTTGCTGTGTAGGGGGAAGAGGCAAGCAAGGAGCAACTGTGAAGATTATTGAATTATATATGGAATACAACAGCGTTCTTCAAGATGATATCCTGCAGACGCTTTATAGAATAAACGCCATAATTCTTTACTTCTTTTGCTGGCTGGAACCTGGGGGAGTTAACAGTCCAGCAACATCTGGAGAGCATCAGCTTTTGGGAGGCTGGAGGGGGGTACCGAAAAAGAGAAATTCCCACAGGGTTTGAAAACCGAGTTGCTTGGTTGTTGGTGGCAATGGAAAGATTTAGCCTGGCAAACAGACCTGAGGCCTTGGGAGATTTCTTCCCAAGAGCTGCTGTCAACATTTTCTTTCAAGCCCCCGAGTCTTGAACTCTACTGCTGTTGGGCACAAACACCAGGAACGTGCAGACAGACGACAGGAAGTATTTCACATGGTATACAGCTTAGCAGTGGAATTCTACCCCACCAGATGTCACAATAGCTGCCTAGTCGAATGGCTTGCACAGAAAATTAGATAAATTTATCAAGAAAAAAGGCATTACTAGAAGCTGCACCAAGATCAGAGGCAACATGTGGCTGTGTCCAGACTCGTGCTATACTTCACCATCCTGCCAAAGCTGCTTCCTGTTGGTCAGACCCGATGATTGGAAGCTGCAAAGGGACAGCGCAGTTGCTTCTGGCACACCTGATAGGGCAGTCAGCTGGGCTGTCCTGTCAAAATGGTTTCCAGTCCGTCAGATGGGGCACAGCATGTCCCTGACAACGCGAAGTAAAAAGATGCTGATTGATCAGCATCTTTTTACTTCGCACCCTTCAGTCAGATGGTGCACCACAGCTGTGGGCAGAAGGAAGCTGTGCTCCTTTGTGGTAAGTCCATTAACTAGAGAACAAATGTGAAGGAAAACTACTGGAGTCGTAGGAGGTAGGTGTAGCTGTTCCCTACTGCTGGTAGGAACAGGATTCTAAACAGGTTTGGCCTTTGTTCTGATGGCCATGGTCAGGAAGGGATCTCTAGGGTAACCCATGACAGGACACCTTTTTGGTTTTATTCTGATAATCAGAAATGAGCATTGTCAAAACAGGCCTAACTATGAGCTTGATATACAGGATAACTTTATATAGCTTCAATTCATGGCACCCTACCGTTCCAGAGTCTTCCTTAGACCCATCTAGAGTCCATCAGTGATCAGAAATATACATATATTAAATTGCAGTTTATTGTAGGCTTTGACAAGTGAGTTGCACTGAATGCAAAACCCAGTGAAATCTGCAGAAGTTTAGCAAAAATAACGTCCCATTATGAGAGCCGCTGCCTCCCCTGCGCTCACCAGAGCCTTCAACCATAGGCCTCAGGCTAAACCCCTTGGGCCTATGTCGAACAACTGGCACACACAATTCATTAGGCATGGTTAATTGCAGATTACTAGCAACAGACTTGCTGCCCGTCACTTTTAACTGTTAAAATCCAGGGTCAAATTCTTCATTCTTCTGCACCTATTTCAATAGACAAGCCACACACACTGGATCCAACAAGTCTATTTTCCAAAAACAAAGCTGTGATAGATTAATAACTGAAACAAGGACAAGAAAAGAAAGGAAATGCAAATTCAGACGGATTATAGCAGCCTAGTCGCTGCTACCAGCTATCCATCTCTGCCAAGGAAATATTGCACCTTTAGTGTTGGTTACTCCCTACCCCACCTTTTCACAGTTTCAATCCAGCCAGTCAAGCATGCAAACTGATCCTGTCGGCAGCAAAAGCATTTCCTTTCACTGTGGTCAGCCAAAAAAGAGGGGGGGGGATGGAAATGACTTGGAAGTTATGGCACCAAGAAGACCAGACAAGCAAGGAAATAATCAACTCCACATGAGCCACTTCTAACCCATCACAATGAAAAGGGCCCATGACTAACTCTAGGAAAGGTCAGCTGAACCAGGGGGGGTCACAAGCAGGAGGAGGGAAGAGTGAGAAGCTGTCAGCTGCAATAAGAATCAGGATGCGCCTAATGGCACTGAAAGAAAGGAGCGAGGCCCAGGCTCTGGATTGAGGCAAAAGTAACGCAGCACCAGCAGCTCTGCTGGAGAGAGAAAGCACTATTTCCATATATGAAAGGCTTACAAGCAGACATAACTATGGGCAAGAAACAAGGAGAAAGGGATCTGAAAAGGCAGATGGAAAACTACTTGGATAAGAGAACGGTTTGACAGATTCATCTCTTCCACCAAGTGGCAAAGCAATTCTAGATACGCTTCCGCTGGCTTTTGGCGAATTTCTGTGATTACTGTAGGTGAATGTTTATTTAATATTTCATCTATTAATATTAATTTAAGCTTATTTGGTTTGGTAAAACCAAGAATGAAGACAGAGACAGGACGCTTTTAAGGAAAAGGGATTCTTGGATGACCTGGAGTAAGGGAAGCCTTATTCTGGATCACTGGTAGTCTTGTTTAATTGGGTCTACCAGCTGACCAGCGCCATCCTGATCCAGAACACGAGAGGCGTGAAGAAGGCACATCTCCCATGTTTGGGACTACAGGGGGTGTTTCCATAAAAAAGAATACCCCAGAGGCCTAGTAGTAGTAGTAGTAGTAGTAGTAGTAGTAGTAGTAGTAGTAGTAGTAGTAGTAGTAGTAGTAGTAGTAGTAGAGTTGACTTTTCTACCCCACATTTCTCACCCACTTAAGGGAACTCAAAGGTTATGAGGTGGGTGGGGTTGTGATAGCTCAGAAGAGAGCTATGCCTAGCCCAAGGTCACCCAGCTGGCTTTGTGGAGGAGTGAGGAATCAAACCCGGTATTCCCAGATAAGAGTCTGGCTCCCTAATCACTAGACCAAGCTGGCTCACCAGTTTCTCCAACACCAACCTAATCCCAAATGACCAGAAGCATTAGTTCCTAGGCCTTGGAAATGTGGGAGGGGCTGATCTGTAACACTTTCATACAATCCGGATTAGCGGGCTGGACTATTTCAGATCAATTGATCTGGAATACAGGTGGACAACACAGAAAGGGCCTTTGTTTCAATACAAACCTTCCTCAAAACAACAACAACAATGAATTAAACTAGGTCACTGTGGTCAAGGCAAGCTTCAACAGAAAATCAATAGATGCTTTACTGCTCGCCTACATTTCTCAATACTCCTACTCCTTTTAATTTCAATTACTGGTAACCACGAAGGCTTAGAAAACTGGACAATTCAGCTTTATGGGCATCTGCGGGTAAAATAAGATGCCTCAAACTTCATGTGTTCTGCAGCTGATGATGCAAATATACTTGCAATAAGGGTGTACAAGAAATATTTCTTAATAGAAGGACATTTTTCCTCTCTTAAGTAATGAGAAATTTGGAGGTTCTGAAGGCCTGGATACCAGCCAACACTCATTTATCTAAGCCACACTTCAGCTATGACTCTTTGGTGAGTATTTTACATTTTGCCTTGAGGTATATAAATGTTCATTCTTGAACTCAACTTGTTGGTCAATTAAATTACACATCTGCAAGCTATACAAGAAGACGGCAGAGCAGGTTTTTCAACTGTTTTAATTATTACAATTGTTTTAAACAGCCTCCACAAAAATGCAGCATTATTTTAAAACTTGGCATGCATGTGGTCTCGGTTATTTAAAACATGCTAGGCTATGTTTAACACATCTGGTTCGTACATGTACTCACTGACAGCCCAACTGAATTTTTGCATGTAGCACAGATGGTGGCTGGAGCAAACAAAACTGTTCACCATTTAACCCAGAAGCCTATATGCTTGTGTCCTATATTAAATCCATTCTACACCAATCCACACCATCCTGATCCTGGAGTGTTACAAAGCAGAGAGTACAAGCAAATACATGGGCCAAGTCAGACATCCTATTCACAACCAGGCAGTGTACACGGGGCCAGCTAGGAAAACAAATTAAGCTGTGCAATTCAAAAGAAAACAGATGACATCTTATGCCCTTTAGATTTGCCATATATATATATATATACCCACTCACCTTTACCATTGAAAGGGTAAGATCCACAAAAAAAATTGTTTATGATTTGAAAAAACATACCACTATATAAAAAAAGTCTAATTACTCAAGACATGAAAAAAATCTGAAGAACAAATGTTTACAGTGCACCTGCTGAATGGCCTTAAAATTATTCCCTTAGGCAATTCCATAATTTAATATCTATTAGTCACAACTGTCTCCATTCTGTTAACTGATGCCGTATCAGCTTTTCTGAAATAATAACTTAATTTGCAACTGGAGTACCCTGGCAATTTCAAGAAAATGTGATGCCAAAAAGATCGCAGCTTAGTTTATCTCCTCTCACTTTCTGTTGCAACTTGAAGAGATCTATACTATACACGTCTATTAAACACACCTGCAATCAGAATTTATAGCCACACGGGCTTCTATTTCCACCTTACATCATGGGTAATTAGAATGTAGTGAATTCATAGCTACAGGGAAAACATAATCCCTATGAATAAGAACACAAAGCAAAACTGTACATCACAGAATCTATGTATGTGTGATAGAGGTGAACTAACTTTAACTGAATGCAGGATAAGAAAGAATAAAGTGTCAAGTTTTAACTTGTCATCTGATTTATTCTACATTTCAATTGAAGTTCTCCTCAAACTCAGTCCTTCTGCATCTCTTTGGCAAAAGCACATTACTCAATCAGTCTTTAGTTTTCTTACTTCAAAACAAAATCTTTTACTACAGCATGCTAAGAGAGTAAGAACATATCTGCTTACAAGTACTGAAAAATGATAGTGATAAGGCAAAGGAGGAATGAAGCACAAGAAATATAGGTACAGCCAAGTCAGTTACCAACAACCAGGTAAAAGCTCAGAGGAATGGACAGTACAACCGTTACTTATGTCACCCTGGTGTGGTTTCCACTAAGGATGTGTATGAATATTCATAACACTGGAAATTTGGCCGAATTTGGCCGAATTTGGAGATTCAAACTGCATGTTGGCACATTCAAAGATTGACATCTGAATTCTAATCAAATGTTTTGATACATTCATATGAAGCTTCATATGGGATCCATATGCTATTCATATGCATTCATATATAGGATCTGTATGCTAGCCATATGTATTCATATATAGGATCCATATGCTATTCATATGGAATTCATATGGGATTGAACATTCACATCAAATACAAATATTACAACATTTGAAGGAGATCTATTCAAACAAATACAAATTTTCCTGCATTCGATTCAATACGAATCGAATTTAAAAATTTTTTTGCAGATCCCTAGTTTCCACAAATCACTTAGACTAGCCAACTGTGTCTGCAAGCAACTGCCACAAATGGACAACTGTGAGCTGGGGGAACTACAGAGGTGCAATCAACCAGTGGAAACAAAAAAAAAAGGTAAACAAGGGAAGTCACATTTTATCAACCAGACAAAAGTAGGACAACGCTATACAAAACTATGTGATGCAAAGGGCAACTATAACTGTAGCGACCACTGGCACAGTGGACGAAAGGGATGTGCGTTACCCAGAACCCTTTGGAACAAAGCCAGGTTATGAACGTTAGGGTTGTGCAGAATGATGGGCCAAGGAGAGAAGCATGGGACAATGGCAAACAGCTTCTCATCAGCCACTCCCTATTGGCAGCATCTTGGCACTTGAGGAACCAGTGTGCATTAGTTTTCTGCTCAGTTGCGACATGCCAGCTTGACAACCTCTGTATTGGCACAATGAGAAAACAGTGGGGCATCCCTTCTGAAGAAGGCAGCACTGGAGCCTACAAATATTCTTTCCTGGGGTGGAGCGACAGATAGTCGTGACCTGATCATCATCTGCTTTGTGATTAAAGGGAAGCTGAAAGATGGCCCTTCCCCAGTCTTTCTGCTCAAGCGAGCATCAGCCAGAGCAACCACGGCTGTTTTAGTGACCCGTAGCATGACGCAAAATCAGGCAGGAAAAGATGCAGAGAGGTTTCTAGGTCAGGTTGTGGGTCACTGAAATAGTCCTGGTTGCTCTGGCTGACCACTTGCTTCAGGAGAAAGACTGGGGAAGGGTGATCTCCTGCTGGTCTTGCCTGTTATAAAGAATCACAAAATTACAGTTTTGGATGATCATCCAAAGAAGCCTTCAGCATGCTTTAGCCCAATTATCAGTTGGAATGATCCTAAATTTTACTAAAACCATCTGATCACTGGGGTTTTATCACAGCTTTTTAATATCACAAAGCAGAAGATGAGTGAGGAATACGCATCTGCTCCTACCACAAAATCTGAGGAACCAGGAACTTGGGATGCTAATGCACTGTACAATGAGATCAAAACCAGGAAGGGGGGTGGCGGTTATAAGGCATCCTACAGTTTCCTAGCAACATGGCATAGGGGAGCTGAGCAAGTCTTCAGAGGAAAAATACTTTCATATCCTGTGTTCCTGTACGAGCCCCTTGGTGGCAGCCAGGACTGCAAATTTTCTCTCCTTTTGTATATCATCCTGAGACTGTAGATACAAAGTACAACAGTAAGATACAATTCAGACTAAAAGAGCAATAAGATAAAAATCTTCCAGAGTTACAAAAGAAAATGCTTGTAGGAAATAAAAACTAACATACAAAAAGAGCACTTGGTTACATGTGTCAGGTCAGCTAACAAACATTATTGTTCTGGCCTAGTTTTGACTTCTGATTTAGCTTAAGCATACTTTTAGTGGAACAAATTTAAACAAAAACAATGCTCGGAGCCCCGGTTACTCCCCCGTCTTTCTTCTCTGCCATCATTATTGCTTTTCAAACTCCTGATCCTGAACAGGTACTACAGGACTTAATAATCACTTAGATATGGCCAGCAGAGGGAGTATATGGCAGCAAATGCAAGGGACAGACCTGTAAACACCATAGCCAGTTATGCAAACAAAACAAACATTGCTAATAAAGTAGTAAATAAGCACAAGATACAACTCCCTTGGGCTAAAAGTAAAACCAGAGGTAAAAATCTTATTCAACTGCAATCAAAAGAGTGTCTCAGGACCAGGATTTGGTTGATGATATCACATCAGGTGAGACCTGATAATGTAGCTCACTTCCACTTATAGAGGGGGCTTTTATAGAGAGTCAGCTGTAATCCTGTTTAACTTTTCCCTAATGCTTCATGCCATTATTGTGCTGGGACCTAAGCTACTTAGGGCACTTGTTAGCTCATGCAACACCTAATTAGATTTAAATTAAAAGTCACAATGATATTAAAATCTTGTACGCTGAGTCCCCACACTCAGTAACTTTCAGTGACAAAACTATTATGTCTTTGCTTTCTAAAAACAATGAAATACAAATGGAATGTTTTGACCAAAAGGTTCTCGACATTTTATGCTAGGACAAACAACTTGGAACATAATAAATCACTATTTCCAAACAAGAACAGGACCACTCTCTATACGCTGACCTATTTCTAATAAGGACTTTCAAGATTTCCTGGTACTATATAGGTTTATTGCTGACAATTTCCCAAAACTAAAGCTTATTAGGATGCATGCACTATTCTATAACTTACTTCTGAGTAGCTGTGACATTCTTGCACTGTCTGTAACTTTTATCTGCATGTTGCATGCCTTTTAAAAAATCATGGTCCTGTAGTTTGAAGCACCTACTCTGGATGTTCTTGAAGTTTATATGTGCATTTCTAGCAACTAGCTGGAATCTGCAGAGGATGGCAAGCAAATGTCTTTATATCTATAATAATGAGCAAACAAAAACAACTCCAATGCTTTTTAATTTCCTTTCTAAAAAACAAAACAAAAAACTCACCCACTCCACAATCTTAACACTTGAATTCACATGTCTTTTCCAATTGCTTCCATTTTCACAGCAAGAAAACAAGGACTCCAAAGGCTTCAGTAAGGAAGATCAAATTTTACTGCCCCAAGTAGAGGGAAGTTCTTCTTTAAGCATGGGTCTGATTATTGCTATTTTTTGGGTTGGGCTTCTCCTGTACCAGATAAGCCGTTGAGTCATGCCTTGTTTTTAGATCCGCCAGCATGTGGGTTCTTCTAACGTCGTCTCTCCCACTCTCCATCAAGAGTGATATAATTCTTTTCTATTCCCCCCACCCCTTCGCTTTCAACAAAAAGGGCACTGCAGGGCAGAAATTCCTCAGGTGCTTGCTAATAGAATTCCCAGGGTCTAGGAGCCGCTTCATGGATCAAGAGATCTTCTCGCCCCTGCTGTGGTAAGAAGCAACAAGTCTGTTCCATTTAATCAAATACAGAATGAATTTTCAGCCCCATTCACAAGGATGTCTCCAGGGTTCTAAAAAAGCACCAGGGAGCTAGAATCACACTAATGTGGCTCTTTCAGGCAAATATAATTAGTTTGATTTTAAAGAGGCACATTAATATCACCTCAGCACTGTTACCCCAATTATGGATGACAGGGATACCTCAACCTTGAAAAGCTGGAGAAAAATGAACATGAATAATGCAAAATGCCGCACATTCCACACAGGGTGTTTCCTACTGTTTCATATGGCACAGTTTTAGTTTAAAGGCAAAATGCTTAACTCTTGGAGAGGGCGCACACACAGGGACAGAAAGCTGGCAAGACCCCACCCAGTGCAGACTTCTAACACTTTTACAAACATGATTCCTTTCTCTAGTCACAGCATAACGTTTTGAGGCAGATTTTTAAAACTATATTTGTTTAAGGCCTGATAGGATTGATCAGCATTAACTAGAGAATACATGGCATTACTTTGACTACTATTGTAAAGGCAGATGGACAATAATGTCACAACCCAAGAAGAACTGCTGTCAGAAAATGTCACGAGAAATCCAATCCATCCCCTAACACGGGCATGTTAAAACTAAGCACAACAAATCATCTTATATCCTAAAAAACAAAATATCAAGTCTGTCAGCTTCCCCAGTGAAGAAAAAGACAGCAGTTCCGGCTCTAATGCATGCAATTTTTATTCTGCACTCTTTGCTGGTCAAAGAAGACAGTTAAAACAACATGCAGTTCACTTCAAAGTCAAATCACCTGCATGAGGAGACACAGAGAAAGAAACCTACAAGCCTGAGCAGCCCAATTCGGTGTTTAACTGCACAATTCTTATTATAAGAAGAAATGCAACCCCGGATTGGGATTTTTAAAATCAGGCAGATTTCTGTTTTGAAAATCTCCACTTAGTTTCCTTATGACATAAGCAACACAAAAATGACAATAACTTAAGCAAGCAGCATACACCTTGCTCAGAACAGGAACAGCCTTCATGTACAAGCTGATTGAGGCATCCAATTGCTACATTTCTGGTGAATTGAGACATTGGAAGCATTTAATGCTCAGAATGTTATTTTGTAAGCCCCACCAGTCAAAGTAATTATCTTGCTGATTTACTACGCAAATTATTCCTCTGGATTGAGAAACAAGGAAAGAAACCTCATTGTATTCTTCTGGCACTCACAGCTCCTTTGGAGACTTGGCAATTTGAACATGTGCATGACAGAGGCAAGGAAGGCGCTCCTGCTAAGAATCCTTTCTAGTTGAGCAGCAGTTAACAACAGTTAATTTAAAGTTCCCAGACAAAATGGGATGTTTCATCTCAGCCCAAATAAAAAAGAACCTCCCAACAAGTTGCAGCTATAAATACTCTTAAGAAAAACAAGATGCGGCAGCAGCAACGGCTCACAATTTCATTTTCACAAAGAGCTGTGCCAGCTAGGCCTGAAAGCAGTTTGAAGCTGACAACCAAATCTTTCAATTGCATTTCCCATTGTAACGCCAAGAATTACTTTTGACTGCAGGAGCACATTTCTGATCGGCCGGCCTCGGAAGATCGCAAGCGTGACAGCTGCCCGGGGTCCAATTATTTGCTTCTCTGGATTTTGTTATGTAAATGTAATGCCAACCCCAGAACAAGGCCCACCAGCTCCCATAAACAGCCACTTTCTCCCTTCCGCAAAGAGGAGCTCCCGAACGCAAACGGAAAACACTTGGCTCTTAAGGAACAGTACTCATTCGCTATTCCCCAGGTGTTACCCGGGGAGCCAAGAAGTGCAGATCTACCAAGCGCCACATTCGAGGCGATCCAGATCTGACCACTGAGACACCAAGGTGATGCTCCGCACGGCGGCAACGTCTTTTAACCGACCAAAAGGGCTGCGAGAGACTGCAAAAGGCGAGGAAAGGATCCAGAAACGGCGGCCACGCGGACTCGCTCCGTCGCGTCCTGCCTCTAAAGGTGATGGGCGGAACCGGCGGACAACACTGTCCAGAACCGTGCCGCCAGGGCCCCGCACCTAGGAGAAAAGGCCTAGATGTTCTCCACCCACACGTCCCTGTCTTCCTCCAAAGGCCAGCCTAGGGGGAGTCAAGGAAAGGTAAAGCAGAGCGCCACTGTCTACAAGGAGAGCTCCACCTAGGAGCAGCCACGGAGCCTCTGAAGCCAAGGGTCTCCTGCCTGCCAGCTGGACACACGTGCAGGGCACCAGAAGCAGAGGTCCTCCAAAGGCAACATGGTCTCCTCACATACCCAGAGATGGAGCCAGTCGGTCGGCCTGCCTCCTCCTCCTCCTCCTCCTCCTCCTCCTACCACATGGAGGGACCACCGAACACAGACACACACACACCCAGCAGCGCCGGAGCCTGTCCCGCGCGGGGGGGGGGCATGTCAAGCGTTCTCCAGCCCGGGCTGGGCGGCGGAACCGGGGTTTCTGCCTCCCCCCCTCCCTGAGGCAGCCCTTCTGGACGGCCGGGCCTCCCGGGGAGACTCAGGCCGACGGGTTCCGTTCCGTTCCGAGCTGCACATGCCCTGGGACGCCGGCCGGGGAAGGCTCCGCGCGGGACCCTGGCAGGGGGGGGGGGGGTCGGCAGGGCTGGAAGGGCTTTTGAAGGGCACCTCGCCGGGGCACCTGGAGGGCGAAGGCTCCCCGCCCCCTCCCGCGCTCCCCTCCCCTCCCCTCCCCTCCCCTCTCTCACCCCTCAGCGCGAGCGGCAGCAGCGCCCATGCAGCCCCCGCTCCCACTCGGCCGCCGCCGCAGCCGCCTTCGCCTTCGCCGCCCGGGGCATCGCAGAGAAAGCAGCCGAGGGGCCGGACGGGAGCCTCCATCCAACACCGGCCGGCCCACCGGCGGCGAGGAGGCAGCCCGTCCCGTCCCGTCCGCCGCCGCCGACTCGAGCCGCCGCCGCCGCCGCCGCCGCCGCCGCCGCCTGACTGACTGACTGAGGGAGCGAGCGAGCGACTCCGACTGACTGACTGACTGAGTGGCCGCGGCGGCGGCGGCCGCAACGAGAGCGCGCGCGCCTCGCCGAGAAAGACGGGAGGCGGGGCCCGGGGAGGCCAGTAGGCCCCGCCCACCGCGCGCGCGCTCCCGCAGACACACGGACCGGCATCGCAGTGCTGCTGAGGCTCCGCCCCTCCTCCTCCACCTCCCGCTGGGCTGCTGCTGCCTCCGCCTCCTCCCCCTCGCGCTTGAGCTCCGCCCACATCCCTCGCTCCTGGGCCCAACGGCGGTTGCTCCTCCGCTCCCCCCTCCCTTCACCTTCTCTCCTCCCGCTGCCTGCTGGGCTGGGTGGGGATGTACTAAATGGGGAGGAGGGAAGGGGGGAAATCGGCGGCGGCGGCGGCGGCGAAACCCCGAGCCTCGTCGCCGAGCCCCGCCTGAGGCCGAGCACAGGGCGACGACGGTGTCCGAGAAGGCGAACGGCTTGACCCGAAGGGCTGCGGAAGGGGTCGAGGGGAGGACGAGGGCAAGCGCCGTGGCCCCCCGTGTCAGGAGTGGGCTCGGCCGGCCCAGCCTACCTAGGTCTCTCCTCTCTCTCTCTCCCCCCCCCAAGCGCATCATCTGGGCTGAGGTCACAACTCAGGTTGAATCCGGCTTCAGTCCGCCTCCAGAGATGGACGCATCAGCAAAGGGACCAGTAATTTTCTTTCCCAATGGCGAATATTCTGAGTTATTTAACCCTGAAAGGAAACAGCTTGTCACTTTGCTAATGGGTTCTCCCAGTCTGAAAGTGGAATGAAGCTGGATTAAACCTGGTGTGTAACCACAGCCCTATATTTTAATCTGGCTTCAGTCCCCCTTCAGAGCAAGAGAACACATCATCAAAGTGACCACTTTTCTTTCCACATCATCTGTCCCAAAGGTGAATTTTCTGTGTTGTTTAACACTGAAGGAAAACAGCTGATCATTTAAACTGGATTAAACCTGAAGTGTGACCACAACCCTGGTCTGCTTTGGGGTTGCACTGATCCATCCACACCCCCAGCAGTGGTGCGCAGGCTGTCTGAGTGCAAGCGGAGGTCTTCAACTGGATATATTCACACCTACTTTTTAATCCACCTTCATTCCACTTTCAGAGTGAGATAGCGCATTGGCAAAATGACAAGCTGTTTGGTTTTGGGGTTAGAAAACATGGAAGGAAAATGATAAATCACTTTGCTGATGTGTCCTTCCACTCTGGAGGGGTACTGAAGATGGATTAAAACTTGGATGTGAACGCAGCCTTGGGATTTAAATAGCGTTCCTCAGTCTGGATGCTTAAGTAGTCATGGCGCGAATCCCTGGAGCACTTTGGGTATCCTCACAACCCAGGACTGCATGGCTGGGAAGAGCTGGGCCTTTTCTTTGGTGAGAATACAGAAGTGGTTGGAACCTTGCTGGGGACGGAACCAAGGGGCCGCTGCTATCTGAGCAACTGCTTCACCAGGTTGCTCGTGCCCCGCGCTTGCTGATTTGTTTTTCCTTATGAGAAAATATACCAGGTGGTGGCCTTGAGTTTTTGTCATAGTCCCATAAAGCTGAGGTCCCCCAATCTGGTGACTGATTTGCAAAAGCTGATGTCTGGGGTTCCAGCTTGCTTTTATGTGCTGCAGAGCCCTCTCCCCTGTTCACTACCAAGCATTTATTAAATGCCTGCACATGGTACATTGGAAAACATTTTTATTTTCATATGTAAACTTAACATAGTGATTCAGAAGCCATGAATCTGATGGGCTGCCTTTTCTTGTAGGATATATGTTAGTTCTCATGAAAGTTGTGTTCCATCCATCCTTTGGCATCTTTCTCTCTCTGTAAGACTGCCTAATTGTGATAAGTTGCAGAGAGCTGAGCTAGTATATTCACCCTAAGTCCTGTCCAAGACTGAATTAATATATTTACCAGCAGCAGCAGCAGTAGAATGCTGTATGCCAGATAATCTCCAGAGAGTACAGTGACAATATGTATGGCAGGTTCTGAAATTAAAAATGGCCCTGTGTCATACATAAATAAAAGAACTCCTTTGCTAAGTAGAAAGCCTCTCCTTTGGGAACTGAGAAGCCTTGAAAAGGAGTGCCATGGATTTGCTACGAGTCCTAGAGTCATTAGAGTCATTCCGATGTCAAACATAAATTTGTCACTTTTCACAGCATGCAAGTAATCTGAAATCAAATCCCATTTTAGCAATCTGGTATTAAGCACACTTTTCACTGCCATACATTATCCAAGTAACAGTTGGATTGTATTAATTTACAGCACATTGATAACTCCCATTTACCCTTTTATCACTTAGATGGCACTGACACTCTCCCTAACTGGAATTAGCATCCTGTTTTTGGAATGGCCATCCTGGTTGTGCAGTATAAACATAACCTCAGGGTACAACCTTAAGTTCACTCGACCCCTCTAGAAATCTTTTAGTACTTGTGTAGCTGAAACTCCATCTTCAGTACTACTATTAAAAGTGTGGGTGCTGTTTCCTTTTTTGCACCTGGCCATCCAACAAAACACACAGATGTCTCCCCATGTACAGCCATGCATTCCCTCAAAGGGGTTAAAGAGAAGAGCGAATCAATTAATTGGTTCCAGATACTCACCTGCAGATGCATACAAACTATTGACTGCTATTTTGCACTTGTCTCTGGTTCATTCTCTGGCACCTTGATCTAAAAAACAAAGCAAAAGGAAACCTGTAAGATATCTGAATCCTGCCTTAAGGTTGTCATTCAAAAGCTGACAAGAAGAAAAAGACAGAGGCGTTGCCGCTTGTTGATTACACATTAATGGACCTTTTTTGGCAATAATATAGAAATGATTTGTCACTGTAATCCTCTGGGTAGTACCGCAGATTAAGACTGAAACTCCCTACCTGCAAAGCAAATGCTCTAGGCCCTCCTCGAACGATCGCAAGATCAACAAAGAATCATGTGAACAGCTAGGGTGGCTGTCTTTATGTCACCAAATACATTTGCATAAATTTGCATGATGACCAAATGGCAGGAGCTGAGACAGTAGCTCCATGCTGCTACCAGTCTGGGGATGCAACGGCCCTCAGTGAAATCCCTGCATCTTTTCAGAAGAAAGCGATAGCAAGTGTGTCTTACGATGCACCTAACTCAAAGGCATTGTTATCTGACTCTTTTGTACGGTTCCTCCTCATGGAAAAGTCTGTGCCCAGGAGGCCTTCATCCCTGCTCGGAGCCCTGCCAATCGCTGATGGGTATCTTTGCGGCCTCTGTCTTGGAACCACATATTTTCATAGAGAGCGCCGGCCTCTCTTTAGCAGGAGGCTGGTCATCCCTGTGGCTTCGTGCAGTTTCAGCATGGTGTCATGATTTAGAATCCACTAGAATATTATAGGCTTTTTAGAGTACCAATAAAGCATGAAATGATGGGAGTGAGCGTTTCTTCCCCAACTAAAGGAAGACAGATTGCAGGCTGCTGTTTGTTTGGCAGACTCTGAGGCATTCCAAAAATAAGCCTTCTGCAAGGATTAGCATCACTAGACAAAACACTGCAGGCCTTATACTGTACATTGGCATGGATGGCGAACGGAAAGCAGAAGGCTTTAGCAGAGCAAAACATCTCTGAACCCCACCTTCCGTTCACCCGCGTTTAAAAATAAATACCAGGAAGGCTTTGGGAAGAGACGTTTTTGGGACAATAATGGCCCTCATCTAGGTGCTGCTACATGGATACGCTTCTGAAAAGGAGATGGAGTAGAAAAAGAATCCTATGGGGAGGGAGAGAGTAGAAGGTTATACAATTAGTGCAAAAATTAGGGTTACAAGCACTTAATGTTACCAATCATAAAGTCTTAAACTCCGTGAGGGGAGACACTGCGGAAGGCTGTTTTGCCCAAGGATAATCCATTTGGGCTGCCATTGCCTCTCATCACAACAACCACTGCAAATCTTGCAATCATATAAGACATTTGCAAAACTCTGAAAATAAGCTGTCTTGACCCTAATTAGGAGTTTAAGCTGTGGAGGAGGCAATTGGGGGTGCCTGAGTTCTCCAAGTGGAGTTTTCCAGTGCAAAGGCTCCTCTGGAGCTGGTGAGGGGTTACAGAGCAGTCTGTCCTGGGCTCCTTGCATGTGACTGGCACTTAGGAGAGAAGAAGAAGAGTTGGTTTTTCTACCCCGCTCTTCTCACCCTTTGAAGGGGACTCAAAAGTGGCTGACAAACCTAGGTGGGGCTGTGAGCACTCCAAAAGAGAGTCATGACTAGCCCAAGGTCACCCAGCTGGCTTTGTGGAGGGAGAACAGGAGAAGGAGGATTTGGTTTCTATAACTTAAGGGGACTCAAAGCTGCTGACAAACCTTCTGTTCTTCTCCCCTCAACACACACCCTGTGGGGCTGTGAGAGCTCCAAAAGAGAGTTGTGACTAGCCCAATGTCACCCAGCTGGCTTCATGGAGAAGCAGGAGACTACCAGATTAGGAGCGCAACACTCTAACCACAAGACCAAACTAGCTCACTGCCAGCTAATCTCTCCAGAGTTTAAGATGCAAATCAGGCTTCCGATGAGTTTCCCAAATGTTTCTTGGCTCATTTTCACCCCACTCTTCTTGCAAGGTGCTCAGGTGTGATGGCCTGCGATTGCAGTGCTCTCTCTGCCCTATGAAAAGTAGTGGCACCTACGGGGCCAGTTCTAATCCAGCCCCCTGCCAGGCTGTGCTCTGTGCCACAGCATGGAGCTTTCTCCGCCTTCCCTTCTCTTCTCCTGTGGACAAGGCAGCTAAACCCAGGCAGAGTCTGAAAGCGCAGAGCCCAATACAATGTTCTATGCGCTCGGATTAAATATCCTTTCTCCTGCTACCTGTCTGCTGGTGCTTCCTCTATATCTAAGGTTGTCTAATCAGTCAGAGCCATTCATGAACCTCCATTCACACTCTCCTACCTGCATTCCTGGATGTGTTTCCCATCCCCTTTCAACTGGACTTGTCAGGAGCTTAACTTGGAGCTAATTAGCACCCTAGATTGGCCGTCTTTCCCCGCCTTCCTTTCCTTCTTCCTTTTTTCTTTTACTACACTACCTTCACAAAAGGTTTACCTTGTGATTAAAGTTAGGTGCCTGGGGACAATAGATTCAATGCATCTTTCTGCATTCTTGAAGAATTAAGCCAGAAGGAGGAGGGTTTAAAAAAAAACAACAACCCAAAGACACCCAACACATTTTCTTTCCTTAATCCTAGAAGGGGGAAGGGGGGGGGGCGGGAAAAAACACAAAAACTTCTGAAAAGTTAAATTACTTAACTCTGCCTGACCTCTTGCCGGGAGAACAGGAAGCTGAACCAACACAGAGCTTCTGTCCTGATTCTGTGGCACAAAGGATCTGGTTGGGGGCTTTGTTTTTAGTTAGGTGGAGTGGCCCTGCCTTTGACACCTCTGCCCCCCTCCTTCAATAAATTCAAATGACTGAAAATAACAAGGGCACAATGTGTGCACTGCTTGTAAGCTCCTGTGTCACTGAAGTTAATGGGATTTACAAGAGTCTGAATGGGTTGAAAGGATGCAGCCAGAATCATTAGAAGGGGTTTTGGCTTCAGCAAGGAGATCGTCTGCCTGGCAGATTTACTCTGTCAAACTCTGCATCGGAGATGTGTGCACCTTCTCACACACTTGTGTGCCGCTCTTCTTCAGACAACAAGGATGCATCTGTTTTCTTTTGGATTTTCCCACCAGAGTTTAGTTGATGACCTCAAATAATCAGGACCATTGTTCAACACGGATTATTTTTTTCCCCTGGGCCCTTAGAACAGCCTTAGCTTTATCATTCTATAACTCAGTCTGGAGTCCTCCAAGGATACTAGGAATGTGCATGAATATTTGAAATATTCATATGATTTTGGACATTTGCGTACAAATCGACATTCAGATTTCCCTATTTGAACAAATACAAATGTTGTGAGTTATTTGTATGAATAAGTTGGACATTCTTATTTCTATGGGTCTATGCGCATCCGTATAGGATGAAAACAGGATGCATACTGAATGTATATGGGATCCCGGAATGTGTATGGATGCCTAGGAGATGCATATTTATTTATTTATTATTTTAATTATTTGTATTTCTATCCCGCCCTATACCTGAAGGTCTCAGGGCTGGTTACAATATTCTATTAATCTTAGACAGGTCCCTGCCCTCAGGCTTACAATCTAAAGAGACAAGATACAAAAGGCAAATGGTGTGGGAGGGAACAGGGAGCAAAAGTTTCCTTGCAATGGTAAAATACTTTTATTTTCTTTTTCTCCTCCATTCCCCACAGGCAAGATGGCTCCTTCATAGCCTGTGTGGGGACAGCTGGGAGGGAATGGCCGATGCTGGGAGCTTGATGGAAGGTGCTTACCCAGTTAATCACCCATACAGGTACATACGTACCTGCACAAATATGAATGTCTGAATTATCAGTACAAATACATGAGAATGTATTCATATTGTTTCGAATGTCCAGACATTTGTTTTTTCTGATTTGTAGGAATTCGGATTTTCAAGTATACAATTTGTTATGCATCGAATCTTGAAGACTGCATTTGTACACCCCCCTAAAGGATACAGATCTTGCAAGATGATGGAGGTGCTTCTCAGAAGCTTGACAAGTTTTCCTTAGAGCCCTGAAAAATAATATTTGTCTTCTTTATCTCTTTATCCTTAAATGTCTCTACCCACCCCCGCAATTCCACCACCGCTTGGCATGAGAATGTATCTGTTCTACAAGGGACTCAGTGCCCTTGTGCTGAGCTCAGGGCTTGGTAGCTACACAGCCACAAGTTTTATTCCTTATGCATCACAAATAATGAGGGACCACTTGTGGTTTCATAAGCAAACACCAAGCTAGCAAGCAGGAAGGTGACAATTTTTTATTTTCACTACACTGCCTACCTTCGAGAGATGTGCCAAACTAGTCTGGGTAGTTTGCAGTAAACAGGGTGTTCACATGGTCCACATGCAAACACAACTGCCCTGTTGTTCAAAAAACCTGGTTTGAATCAAATTCAAACCAGGGGGGTGGGGGGTGGGAGTGTAATGAACCAAGCAAACCATAGTGAATCAAGGTGCTTCACATGTGGTTTGTTATGGTTCACACGCTAACTGAACAACCATGTTCTTTGAAAAAAAAAACACACACACCAGATATGAGGACTTGAAAACAGAACTGCAGCGACTCTGGCATAAACCAGCAAAGGTGGTCCCAGTGGTTCTCAGCACACTAGGGGCACTTGAAAAGCATTGGCATCCTACCTACCTCACAGAAAGCCACTTTGCTGGGATCTGCTCGTATCATTCTCCTATACATCACTTGGTCCTGGGCGCTTGGGGAGGGCCTGACTAGTGAAAACAATTACCGAAACCAGCATAAATACTGTATCTTGTTTGCTGTGTGTTACTGCTGTGTTATGTCAACAGCAACAATAATAATGGCAAAAAGTTTGTCACTGAATTTGCTTGGTATCTTTTGCACTTTCAAGCACAACAGGCCCCTGAACGATGAAAATGTTTTGCTAACAAGATCTGGCAAAGCTTTTCTTTGGTTTATGTGTCCCTGCATTGGCAGCCGGTGGTTGGCACAAAGAGTGCAAAGTTGGCAAGACACTTTGAGATCATATCTTCAGCATGCTGTAACACAAAGCATTTATTCTGTAGCAAGTGAATGCAATCTTGTTAGCTGTCCAAGACTTCAAGTAGCACTCCAATCTGTCTTTCCTCTTTTTGCCTTTCTCTACTGAAGGCATCATGGATGAACACCCAAGTTCTTTTGGAACACCTTAATGTTCTAGCTTGTACCTAGTTTTGGCATGCTATTGCAAAACAAAATGACAGCAACAGGCAGTGATTTACATAAAGATGGAAATTTAAGAATAGATCTAGACTTGTTATTGTTATTGTTATTAATGCTTTCAAAGCAGAAAAGCAAAACGCTTTACCCATCATTTACAAAACAAGAGGGCTTTGTGCCCGCCAGAAGGAGCAACAACCTAAGGCAACATCATGTTTGTCATGCTAATTGTGTTTATTTCTTTTAAGAGGCAAAGGCTTAAGGCCAGGACTACCATCTCACTCTTTACACAGGGGTTTTGAGATTCAGCCTCCCTTGAAAGATTCTCAAATAGTTCAGGAAGCAGTGTAACCAACACTTGGACCGCCACAAAAGCCCAGAAGACAGCAGAGTAAGCAACAACTGCTTATCAAATTAAGCAAGGAGGGGAATGGAGGAGAATAAATAAGGGATGTTTGGATGCAGCCCTGTTCTTACATAAACTCAGCTGTCCCACCTGCCCCCTTCCACGTTTTCTCCTTGCCTCAGAATCCAGCTAGACCCAGTGCCCATGCCTTTTGGGACCATTTATTGTTCTCTTTTGGCTCTATCTTTGGGGCCAACGATGGAAGTCTTTCCTTCCATCTTTAACTATTGCAGCCAGATGGTTGATTTTTGACTGTAATGCCAGGCTGCTTTTTAAATTCTTGTCAGCAGCCTGTAATCTTGGAACAGCAGTGGGCCAAAACATAGCTGATGGAGATGCAGGTCCTGGGTCTCTCCTGCTGCCCTGCAGTCCCGATCCATGGGTTGCAGCTGATCTTATTGACACCAGACCTCTGGACTCAGTTGCCTAAGGCAGGAATCCACCGCTTGATGCATCAGGCTATGGAGACTAATTGGCCCTAAAAAGATTGTATTACGAGTCCGATAATACTCTTGCTGTTTAAAAAGGAGCAGGGAGGTAAATGGAGACGTTGGCATGACGGATCTCTTCAGAGCGGTTACCGCTGACAGCAAAGTTGAAAGGAGAGAGGAGAAAGACAGATGAAACTTGAAGGTGTTTGAGAGAAGTTTTCCCTGTATACATGGCAAACAGGAAAGTCTGCACAATATTGCGCATGACACCAAATTGTGGGTTTGTTGTGCGTATCGTGGAAGTAACAGACTCTCTGGTTCCAGCCTAAACACAAGGCCCTCTCTTGTCTTATCAAGATAAGATGTCTTGCATTCTTTCAGATGCGCGTGAATATCTTTTCAAAAGGCTTGTTAGGCTATGAATGATGTGTGGTGAGACATCGGCCTGATTATCTGCTGAAATCACTTGCATTATTTAGGAATGTTCAGCAAGGGAACATACTTTCAGGTCGAGATGTCAGGGAAGTGATAAGAGCAAAACAAAGCAAGCCATGTTTCCATGGAAATAGGAAGTGGCAGGAATCCCAAGAAAATGGCCGCCACGTTATGAATGGCGGCTACTTCATCAGAGAGTGTTTACTCTGAGCGTGGCTATATAAATAGCTACTGCTGGTTTAGGTTTTTAATTTTCTTTTTCTCTCTCTCTCTCTGCAAAAGGATTCCACAGTCCAAGAATAAAATAAACAAAGCCATTGGCTTTAGACCTCAGTTTTGTTTTCTTCAGATACTGTATCAGTGCTCTCAAGTTTGGGATTACTCCAGATTTCTACTATCCATGATTCTTTTCCCCTGCTTTTGTTTACACAGTTTTAAAGCCCCATAAAAACAGACACATTTCATCATTGTGACTTGTGTAAGGGTTTTAGAAATTGCTCCTCTGATAAATGCTGACTTCCCAGTGAGGATAATTATTCTTCGTGGCTCAAAAGCCAAATAAACAGGATCAAGAAACTGATTAAAGGAAAAGCTGGTCTTGGGAAGTGAAAGTGAAATACAGTTACGCCCTTCATCTGGTGGGGCCAGAGTTTAGTCACTTTTATGGCAACTGCACACAGTAGTTTGTTGAGACTGAAGCAGACGTCCATGCATCTGTTTGCATGACAGGCCAGGATGGCTGCAGTTCCAGGAGATCCAGACTCTGTGCATCTCAGCATGGTCTGCGGGCTTTGTGATGGGCAAACATTCCCTATGACTTTGGCCTGCAGTATGATGAAGCAGCGTTGGCTTTTCTACCCCACTTTTCTTTCCTTTAAGGGGGCTCAAAGTGGCTGACTAACAGTAGTTGCCAGTGGCGCAGGTGGGGCAGTGGGAGCTCAGCAAAGAGCTGTGACCAGTCCAAGGTCGCCCAGCTCACTTTGTGGAGGAGTGTGGAATCAAAGACCTGGCATACACTTGTGTAGTATCCAGATTAGTGGAATAAAATCCGCTGTTAAGAGAAAAAAGTGCAGCTTACCTGCTGCGAATCCATGACACGCCATCCAGACTTTAGCAGCCTCCCTACAGCTTTCTCAGAGAACGCTGCCATACTTCTGTGGCTTGCACAGTGGGGCGTGCGTTGCTTGGGATGGGGCAGCCAATGGGAGCTGAGCTGCAGGCTCAGCCTTCGTTCGCTATTCTCGCCGTCCTGTCTGGACTGGCAGAAAACTTTTGAATTTACCTGATACTGCAGAGTGAGGGCTCATTGTTCTGCAGTACATAAATTTGAAATAGCCAGACTCTTATCTGCGAAGATTGGGTTTGATTCCCCTCACCTCCATGAAGCTAGCTGGGTGACCTTAGGCTAGTCACACCTCTCTTTTTCTGAACTCTTGCAGCTCCACCTACCTCACAGGGTGTCTGTTGTGAGGAGGAGAATAGATGGTTGGTCAGCGGCTTTGAATCCCCTTAAATGAGTGAGAAAAGTGGGGTAGAAAAGCCAACTCTTCTTCTTCTTAATGGTAGGCGGGTGGCATGCTGCTAGGGCTGGATTTCTGAGCAATCCCATATGAAAAGTGACTCAGGCTTGCAGCTACTGGTTGCTGCTTGCTTTGTTCTTGTGGGTCAGCACTCTCAGCAAGCGGGAAAGAGACACAGCTTAATGACTGAACAACAACAACAGGTGGTAGAGAGCAGTTTGTTTCCCATTGCAAGGGAACAATTTTACAAATCAAGAAATTAATCCAGGAAGTCACACAATATTCCCCTAGGTTTCATCTTGCCAGTAAGACCCTAGCAGATTAACTGTCTTCGGTTCCACCCCTGCCTTGGGATTGCAAACTTTGCTTCTCTTGGATTGCACCACTGGACTGTAATCTTAATATGCCTTTTGCACCCATTCATTCTGTGGGCTTTATTGTTAATGATAGCGCGATCTAAAGGCCACGTTAATTCAGATGCAAATAGGAATATGCACAGATTTTTAAAATTCGATTTGTATCGAATCGAACACAAGAAAATTCGTATTCGTTTGAATAAATCCCTTTGAATGTGGTAGGATTAGAATTTGATACAATTGTTCCAAATGAATTTGATAGATTGTTATATACGAATCCCACGCAAATTCAATACCTATCCCACACAAATCTGTAATGAAACTTCGTTGGATGTATTTGAATTTGAATGTCAAATTAGATTCAGATTCGAATGTCTGAATTTGGACAAATTTCAACTATGACGAATATTTGTGCACATCTCTAGATGCAAACACTCCTTCATCATCTCCCTGCCACAATCAGAAACCCTGTAGAGGCTCCTATCGGACTTCAGTTCCTGTCTTGCACCAAAGCAAGGACTTTTTAACAGGGCCTGAACTCTAGTTGCTCTGCCAAGCTGTTTATTTACAGGCATACTATGTAAAAGGGGGAAAAGGGAGCAGCTCAGTTCAGTGTCTCCGCCAGAGAGGAGATACTTTTATCACTTGCTCATCATGACAATAAGTCCTTGTCAGACCTCATGTTGACACTTTGATCAAAGCTGCCAGAGATTAAACTCAATGAATTTCAAAGACTGCCACTCACTAAGCGTCCAGTGAGGCCTCCAATAATGCTTTGTTTACTTTCCAGGCCTGTTCTGTCTGTCCTCTCCTGGTCTCCAGGAGCACAAAGAACAGGCGAGCAACCTCACAACACAACACAACCCTCTGGCCTTTTCTGGTGAATTGCAAAGCTTCAGATATTGCCTTTCGGAGCAGCTGTAGAAGAGCAGAGAAGCGGTGTTCCCCGGCGGCCCCATTCAAGAGAACTTGCCCAGAAAACCTGTTCCCAACGGATGGAGCCCTTTGTCTTCACCAGACCTTCAGGACCAACATGTCAACACTCTCCAACCAGCTATGGGCACGTTACCCTACTGCACTTGAAATACAAGCCGATGCATTCTCTTTCACATGACTGACACGCACAGAGAAAGATACGCACGCTTGTAAAGATGTTGCTGGCAGTCCTAACTATCCATCTGCACTCTTGAATGCCCTTGAACTTGGAGAACACTCTGAATGGCCTTTTAGTATGGACGCAGGATTATTCATAAACATATTATTGTAAGCAGAGCCCTGTTGCCTGGCCCCATGGTTCCATAACAAAGCCCTGAGAACCCAATAGCTCAATCAATGAATAACTTTTATCTGCCTGGTTAATGGCGGTACATGCCCGGTGGATTAATCTCCCCCTACATCCCGGTAAAGAAAGAGCCTCAGATATTGCCCCAAGGCATTTCCATCCTTTTAAGTAGGTCCAATTTGCATGACAATCGCCTCTTTGGGGGGAATTACTGCTTAATTAAAGAACAGCAGTCACTTTAATTAGCATGTCTCTATGCTCCCTGGTACTTTGCATGGATTCAAATGAGCTGCTCATTAAGCCTTGGCATGGATACAAGCAACGCCCTTCAGCTGTGATCTAACTGAATTACCATCAGGGGACAAACTACTTCAAGGTTCAAGAAGGGCTGATGGACAGCTTGTTTCTTTAGGTCTGTTGCACCCAAGTCGTGCCAAAGAAGATCATTGAACGCCCTGAGAGCCACTTGGGTGGAAAAGTGAGCTCCTGAAATGCGCCGATAAAAAGCTGCTCTTGGACATTCTGATTAAGAAGTTTTAACAAAAGGTGTGAAAAGGTTTCCTGTTTGCCATTCTGGTATGGTAAGAAAAACTCTACATTGTGCCATTTCTTTTCCCTCCAGCCACCCACTCCTGGCCCACTGCTAGGTCTTGTTAGTGGCAGGGAATTTTGAATCAGAAGAACTCACAGCTGTAGCCCTCCATCCATGCTTCCTTCAGTTCAAATCTTCCTGGAGAGGTGACAGCATGCTGTTCCTTAACAAAGTGGCTTTGTATAAAGCAGTTTGGTCTGCACAAAGTGCCACTGATCTAGTGCAACTTGGTGCTCTACAGCATGGAACTCCATTTTGGATGGATCCTCGGGAGGCCGGATTTTCTTAAATCCGTTTCTCGGCAGCAAATGCAGAAACACCCTAACAGACGGTAAATAAAAGTGAGCATGAAAGAGGCTGTTTTTCCACTGGCAGAAAGTACCCATTTTAGCACCCATTAAGGACCCATTTGGGTGTGAGCCGGATGACCCCATTTCCAGCATGGCACCCATTTGGGACACATTTGTTTCCACCACCACTGGGGAAATCTGGATCATATGGGTACATCTCAGCCTTTAATCCGGATTTTCTGTAGACCCCATTAATGGGTCTATAATGGGGTCTTCAGCCAGAAAATCCGGATTAAAGGGAGCCTGTTTCCACATTAGTTTGGCAATGGGGTCAAGAGGAGGCTAGGGGGAGGGGGCATCCTTGGGGGGGGGAAGCCCCAAGACCTAGCTTCAAAGTCATTTCGAAGTCTCTCTGAAGTTGCCTTCGGAGATTAGCAAAGGCTCGGAAGACAAACCCCTTGTGACAACAAAGGGGACTGTTACCTTCAGGCATGGAAAGAGGTACATATTAATGAGGCTGACTCATCTGTGCTCACAAGGAGCTAATTAATATGCACCTCTCTCTTGCATTGCTCTCACAAGGGGTTTTTCTTTGGAGCCTTTGTTAACTTCCCAAGGCAACTTCGGAGGGATTTTGGAGGGACTTTGTAGATTGCACCCCCTGTCCCCCAAAACACCTGGGGTGACAGGCAGACCCCTTGTGGGTCAATCTGGATTTGCAAATGGATGCTCTGATGTTTCCACAACAGGGAGGCTAGCACCCATTGCTATTGGGTGCTAGACCACCCATGGCAACACATTGGGTACTTCCCTTAATCTGGATCTACTAGATCCGGATTAAGGGAAGTACCCATTCCTTAGATCCGGATCTTCTTAGATCCGGATTAAAGGAGCGCGGTGGAAAAACACCCATAGACTGCTTAAGTCTTCCCTCCTGAATCCAGACTGGTCAGAGCAAATTATTTCATGAAATTCAAAGCAACCCTATTTCCAAGACTCCCTTTTCATTGCTTGTGTGTTATGTGCTGGAAAACACAGCTGGAGAATGAAACACAAAATGCAACTCAAGAGGCTTAAAGGGGGGGGGAGGCCCACGATGCCACGGCGGTTTCCTGCAGACAGGAGCTCCCATTTCGCTCTTGGAACAGCTGGGTATATTTTTTCATTTTCTTGCTGCCTGCCTTCTGATATCAACATTGTGTCTGATGTCGCCCAGCCGATAAAACATGGTTCCATCCCCATTCAAACTCCCAAACGAGTGAGTCGGACAAAGAGCAGCAAAGAAAAGGGGTTCATTTTAAAGAGGTTTTCAAGGATGTCACTTAATTCCCTTTTATAAGCTCCTCAAGGCTTACTTTTTTTCTCTTTCTATTAACTTCTCCCTAGGTGGGAATCTCCTTCCCAAGTGTGACATAATAAGAGAACTGCAGTCAGGTGGAGTGCAAATTCCCGGGAAAAGGGGAGGCCGCGGCGGCAGGATGGCTACCAGGCCTGGCTGTGGACATTTTGCCGCCTGACGTGGAAGGTGGGCCAAGCAAGGGGAGCACGTCTGAGGTCTCCTTGCTCCACTCTGGCTCCCTCTCCTAGCCATGGAGCCAACGGGGAGAAGGCCACCCTTCACTGTATCAGGCTGTACAATGTTGCCATTATAAAATACGGCTAGGGATCTTGCATTTGATTTGTAAGAAAATTTGAATCTGCTCTCAAACCATGCCAAATGCACTCTGGATCCATTGCAGATGTGATCGGCTCAGCCACTTTCCCACCTTCCCGTTTTATGAATGTTATGAAACATTCACACGAATGTGAATGTCAATGTACGAATGTCATAACATTTTATTTGTATACCAATACCCAAATTCATATGAATATCAGATGTTACGAATATTCGGGCACATCCCCAAATCCTGCACAATTTTAGGCCTGCTAGGCCTTCCCCACTCCCTGCCAGGCTTCTAGAGAGCAAATAGATTATTTGTTGCCCCCAGCAAACTTAGTCCGCATGTAGGAGGGATACAGCACTTCATACATTTGGGAAAGCACTTAAGGCAGTGATGGCGAACCTTTTGAGCTCAGTGTGTCAAAATTCGCAAGGAAACCTAGCTTTACTCGGGTGCTGTGTCACATCTAGAAATATCCATAATTTTGTGATATTTGTAGCTCTAGTAAAAAAGTTATATTTTTGATATATGTATTTTATTAAAAGCAAAAACAAATAATTCTTTACATTTGCTAAATCTTCAATTGAAAGTTGGTATTTCGTACACTTCAAGAACAAGCAAGCACTACACGCCCAGGTGCCAGGGTGACCAGGTGTGCCACCCAAAAGGGCTTGGCGTGTCACCTGTGGCACGCATGTCATAGGTTGGCCATCACCGACTTAAGGGGACTGTTTGTACACCTCCCCGGACTGTTTCCCACATAAATAAATAGATGATATTGGTCAGCGTTATGTTGCTAACATTTGTTTAGACTTTATCCACAGCAGCAGTAATGAAGGCTGTTATCATAAGGCCTGGTTTTTGCATGGGATTTTCTCCAGTATGGGGCCGTGAATAGCTTGTGCAGGAATAACGAGCTATTATTCTTACCTGCCTATTTCTGGTGCAGGTGGATGAAGGGAAAGCTTGGGGAGGTGACGGCCACTTCCTAATGGAAAAGGAACTGCAAGCCCAGAGGTTGCTGTTACTAATGTTAACACAATTAATTAAAAGTGATATCAGAGGTTTAGTCTTTCTCCCAGCCAATAAGTTCTTCTCTTACCTTTCAAAGACAGCAGCCAGCCATCTTAAGAGAAACTTAAGGCTTTGGTCCACACCTAAGGTTTAATCCAGCTTCAGTCCACTTTCAGAGCAAGAGAACACATCAACAAAACGACCAGTCATTTTCTTGCCATGTTATCTATCCCAAAGGTGAATTTTCTGAGTTATTTAACACTGAAAGAGAACAGCTTGTCACTTTGCTGATGTGTTCTCTCACTCTGAAAGTGGACTAAAGCTGTACTGAACCTTAAGTTTGACCACTGCCTAAGTTACACCGGGAAATATTAATCTGCCTTGGGAGGCTAGCAAGCATTCTGCACACATAGCATTCCTGGCAGAGATGTCAGCTTTGTCTTCAGCTGATCTAAATCTATTCCGGCACACAATTTATGCAGCCAGAATAAAAGCCAAGGCATAAAGCAGGCTGCTGCCTTTTACTGTGAATTTATCTGTCACTAAGATTTTGCCTAAAGTGATACCTGATGAGTGTCAGGACTTTGACAGAAGAATGTTAATGTTTCTTAATGACTGTGAATATTTCCTGAATGGCCACATACCTGCAGGGATGAGGCAGAGATAAGGCTGGAGATATTCTCCAGTTTTTATGGACAGACAGACATGAAGAATCACGTCTGAAGGTGAAATACTTTGCTCAAAATCTGAGCAATGGGTAGATTGCAGAAGTTAGAGTGGGTTTGAATGGGTTATTGGCAAAGGACCTACTCTGCATGAGGTGTCCTCTGACTCTGAAAGTGGTCTGAAGCTGAGTTCAAACTTATTTATGTGTAAATGGACCCCATGTCTCACTTCTTCTCCTCCTTCCCCTCTTCTCCTTGCTCCATCTGTCTCTTGCATCTGCCTACCTCAAGGGACCCACAAGCAGCTCAGAACTGTTCTCTCCTTTTGTGTAAGAACCTCTAGTCCAGCATCCTGCCCCATACGGTGGCCCACCGGTTGCTTCTGGGCAAAAACCTTCAACCTGCCCTAGAAGTGCTCCCCAGGCATGGCATCCATTCTATGAGCCATTGATACATGTGAATAATACATTCATGAACTAAGAGAAGCCCTTCAGCACTAGGCCACAGCTCTTCCAGTCCAGCATTGTGTCTCACACAGTAGCCCACCAATTGCTTCTTCAAGCAGAAGACGAGGGCAAAATCTTCATCTGCTCTTGAATCCCTGCAAATGGCCTCTGGAGGCATCCTGCCTGTCTGCCCAGCCTGGTTCGGGGTTAGCTAATCTGCCATCATGCTTTGGGTTCTGCTTGCTGTCTGTTCACCACGAAAACAACAACTGTCCAAGCCTATCTTTGGCCAAGTACAACACTCTTTAGCTTACACTCTTCTCGTGGGTTGAAACATACGTAGAAACTTAAACAGAAGACTGATTAATAGTGTCTAAATGATGTAATGGTTTTTATGACTAGCTTTACTATTTATTTATTTCATCGTACTCATTTCCCACCCTTCCCCATGGGCCCAAACACATTTATAACATTCACAACTGACCGAACTATGCTAATTCTACACTTATTAATTCTTTTCCAAGTGACTCCCAAAGCAGCGTGGGGAAAAATTACTTATTAAAATTGATTTTCAAATGTATAATGACAAAACAACATCAGTCAATTGACATTAGCTTTAAAACAGAAGATTAAAATGGACCTCTAGTCAAAAATTATACTGATGTAAGACAGATGTCCTTCTAAATGTCTGAGGGAAAAGATGGTCTCCTAGATGACACAGAAAGGGTGGTGTTTGCTAGATTCACCTCTCTAAGGGTGCCACCACTGCAAAAGGCCATTTTCTTAAAATTACCTTCCTTTCTTTTTCTGGATAGCAACCCACAGAAATGCCTAAAATGTTGATTTAAAGGACTAGGCCAGTTTACATTCCAGTGCTGAGGTCCTAAACCCAAGGAATGTCCAGCTGACACTTGGTCTGCTGAATTTTAAAGGTGGCTATTAATAGGCTTCAGAGGCTTTGTCCACAAAAAGGTAGCGGCCATCTGTAAACAAGTCATGTTTTTCAAACATGACTTTGGGTCTTGAGAGGTTCAGCTGGAATGCATCCACAGTAAAGATACACTGATTAAAAGTGTTCCTCCTGTGGCCACTAGCTCATAAGCCAAATGCTGAGGAAAGGCAAATGCCACACTCATCGCTCGGTAGTAGAGCATGCTGAAGTCTCCGGTTCCATGGAGTCTCTCTGGGAAAAGGCAGAGACAAACCATTTTTGTACAACTGCCAATAAAACTGTATCAATGCATCCATGCAGTCATCAGGAATCAAGTTTAACCGAAGGGTACCCTCGTCTTCATTTTACCTGATCCTGCATTATTGCAATGCTGCAGATTGTTCTCCCAACGAAGTCCAGCCCCCCCCCCCCCCCAGCAATGTAAGGACTAACTTAGCTATTTTGCAGCCATGCAGTGGCTTTGGATTACAGCTGGCTCATTCACTGTTTTGGTCCTCTTTTGGAAGATGCTCCCAGGGCAATGTGAACCAGCTCAAAATCTGCAACCATTTCCCCTTCTTCCTTCATGCGCTGTTCAGTTCAGGGTTGGCTAGTGAATGCATCACCCGTTTCAGTTTTCTTGGGGCACACTTCCCTTCCGCTGGAGAGGAAAGAAATGTGATGAACCAGCCTTGACTAGCACTCGCACTTGGAGTCAACTTTGGCCATTCCCTGGCCCCAGGATTGAATACTTAAGGAGCCAGACTCTTATCTGGGAGTACTGGGTTTGATTCCACTCTCCTCCATGAAGCCAGCTGGGTAACCTTGGGTGAGTCACAGCTCTCTTTCTCAGCTCTCACAGCCCCATCTACCTCACAAGGTGTGTGTTCTGGGGAGAAGGACAGAAGGTTTGTCAGCTGCTTTGAGTCCTCTTAGGGGTGAGAAAAGCAGGGTAGAAAAGCCAACTCTTCTTCTTCTATGAGTATGACAAATGCCAGTATTTTGTGGAAATTCTTGGATTAATGGGCAGGATTATGGAAATGAGCCCACGCATATTTACTGCAGAAGTATGCACCTCCTGCTTCGCTCTGGTGTTGCTTCTGGAAACTCATTTCCTATGTGAAACCTGGGATAAGGAATGGGATGCAGCCTGCACATGAAGCAGCTCTGAGTAGGAATTGCATCCAAGCTCTACCCACAACCTTACCTTTATACATCCTGCACCTGAAATCATCAAGGTACTGCAAACATCATGCAATGCAGTGTGCAAGCAGTTGTGTGCTCTTTGCCACCCCTGTGGAGCGCTTGTTGTTGCCAGGTTTAGAGAAAGCCACACAGCGTCTTCCTCTTTCATTCAAAAGCACTCCATGCTGGAAGCATAAACAGGCCAGGGAACATACCCCATTGGTTTTAGTTATTGAAACTGATTGCTTTACTTGCTGTATTTTCTTTGAGGTGATAATTGTATTTGCAGTGTATTCTTTCTGTTTGTTGTAAACCACCTCGGGCAAAATTTTCTTTCGGAAAGTCAGCATACAACTAGAAATGGAAGTGGGAAAAATGGAAATTTCGCTTGATAAGCCAGGGATGAAAGGTGAGCAGGCTCAGAGCAGCTGAGGAACTCCATAGGATCCTCATTTGGCACTAAGGATTCACCAACTATCTCCTCAGTGGGAAGAGATTTGGGACCTTTTGCATTTTGTTCTCCCAAGGAAGACCGTGGCCCTCCAGCCCCGGCGAGGATCATTTTTCTCCAGATGACCCTCCATTTCGGTAATATGATAGCCCTGTCATGGTCGCAGTCCCTGATTTTGGCAGAACAAAGCCCCAGTGCGTCTTTCACTCCTCTAGTCAGGGAATGCAGCTGTGGGTCAAAGCGTGACCAATCGGGAATGAACATTTGGAGCGCATCGAATGCCGTTTGTACAGGGAGCCTTTCATGCATTCATGGGAGTGAATCCCACGAAGCAGAGCTGACTTAGTCTCCGCTCCCGCAACTTTGATATCTCACACCCTCCTCTGGGCTAATCCAGCAGGACCGAACCGGGCCCGGCGAGCAGCAGTGTCCCGGCTTAGGGGTTTTAACGCTGAAAAGCAATCTCAGGGAAGGACAACCGACGCGGACGCTTCATTGTGCTCGGCTGTACGGGGTCCGGGCGAGGCCCCCTCTCCTTCCCCCAGGGAGAACTGAAGAGCCTGAGAAACATTCCCAACCTCGCAGAGCGCGGAGAGCAAGAAGGCAGCGCGAGCCGAGGGCTCCACTTCCCTCACCTTCCTTGCAGAGCGGGAGATTGATGAGAAGCAAAGTCCATAATCAACTCGATCCCACCCCAGCGCTGTTCTATGAGAGCTGCTTAAAGAAACACTGTCACTTCAGAATTAATGATTTTTGTGCGGCGGGGCCATGCCTGTGCCAGTCCTTAGCAATTTAAAAGCATGCTGCCCAGACAAGGCCGCTTTTTAATTAGCCGGCCCAAGGGGCGGCACTCTGACACCCGCACACAAACCCAAACAAGCATTTTCCAATGGCTGAAGTTTTAGTTACTGAAATTGATTGCTTTACTTGCTGTATTTTCTTTGGGGTGAAAGAAGTGGGGAGCCAGAAGGGCGACGAAGCCAGGTTGGACGGCCAAACTCAAACTCCAAAACCATTGCCCCGTCTGATTTTGGGGGGACAGGTTTGGGGTTTTTCCCCCCAGCCACAATGTCATTGCATCTACACTGTCTCCTGCCTGCCTGCCTGCCTGCCTGCGTGGATCGTCTTGTCCTGCCAATCTGCAGCACGCGTCCACACGCCTGTGACCAACCAAGACCAAAACCCCAGCTGCTTGGGTCAATGGCCTTCGCTGATGACGGATTTGCTTTGCGACTTCAAAGGGACCAATCTTTAAAATTTCAACAGATTGTAAACAAGCAAAGCAATTTAAACGTGACACACTGCTCCTCCGCCTCTGCTTTCCCCCACCTCTTTGCGTCTCTTTCTTGCAACCTGCCATGCTTCGCTTGCATCCGCACAGCATTTATACATTGAGTTTTAGATTTCATGACTTTTTTTGGTGAAGAATATGTGTGTGGGCGGGGGGGGGGGCATGTATATTATTGTTACTGGCCTGTTGCCTGATACATTGTGGCTTTCTTGAGGAAATGACCTGACTGCAGAGCAGCTTGGTCTAGTGGTTAGGGAGATGGACTCTTATCTGGGAATACTGCCCTCCTCCACGAAGCCAGCTGGGTGACCTTGGGCTAGTCCCAGCTCTCTTTTGAGTGCTCACAGCCCCACCCACCTCACAGGGTATCTGTTGTGGGGAGAAGAACAGAAGGTTTGTCAGCTGCTTTAAGTCCCCTTAAATGGGTGAGAAAAGCAGGGTAGAAAAGCCAACTCTTCTTCTTCTTAAAAAATTGTGTCAGAACTGCAGAAGGCAAGAAGGGGGCAATGTGAAGGGCGGAGGCCACGTTGTTTGTTTCAAGGTGCAGGTGATGGTGATGGTTCAGCATCACTCATCCACACTCTTATTTCATTTTGGATTTTTAAGAATTTTATGTCCATGTTCTAATTTTTTTCAACACACGGGTCATTTCTGAGAAGCGCCGGCAACTCCTCTAGGGAGGTGCGGCCTTTGATAAAAGATCCCCTCAGATATATGAAGGTTAACATAGGAGACATCAAGGTCTATAAAACTTTAATGTTACATTTACTCGCTAACAGCTTCTGTGGTAGCAATAAAAACCATATCAGTCAAATTGGTGCCTAAGAAAACCCAGCTGTTTTCATACCACACCAGAGCCCTCGCCGAGATAATTCATCATGCCTGAATGAGACCCAAGGCTGTCCACATTCGTTCCTGGTGTAAATCTATCAGGGCTATGGGTTCTTCTTTGCACTGGTTTTCCTGAACGGCCTGTTTCCTCCTGCTGTTTTGTTGATGTTTTTCTTGGAAAACATAAAAGGGAGGGCTGATAAATGTTAACAAAGGCCCAATCCAGAAATAAAAAACACCACAGGTGAGTTCTGGCACCCAGTTTTGCACCTGCAAAGTATCTACAAACCTTTTCTAAAAAACGAAATGTTGCTCGAAAGCAGCTAAGAGGGAGTTATATAGGAACGTTATATACGGATCCCATACAAATTCAAATCCCCTTAAGCCACTTTGATCTCGTGGTTAGGGAGCCGGATTCTTATCAGGGAATACCAGGTTTGATTCTGCGCTCTTCCACAAAGTCAATGGGGTGACCTTGGGCTAGTCACAGGTCTCTTTCTGAGCTCTCACAGCCCCACCTGCCTCACAGGGTGTTCTGTTGTGGGGAGAAGAATAGAAAAGCTTTGTCAGCTGCTTTGAGTCCCCTTAAATGGGTGAGAAAAGCCAAACAGATGGCCTTTCAGACGCAAACTGGTCACCGGAAGAATTTTCTAGAACCCGGATGGTGGAGAGAGATGCTGTAAGCCCATGGATTTCTTTTTGAGGTGGGCCTGAGTTGCATCAGTAGGTTTTCCCTGCTGCCTGCTGTTGTCATTATGAGATGCTTAGAGAGGGCAAGTCATGTTTCTCTTGAGGAAATACCAGGCCGAGAGATAGGTAAGCACCTCTGCTTTCCCACCATGGTAACTTAGCAGCGGGATTTGTTATTTTCATTTCAGGTTGCCATCCATTGTGGGTCCAAGACAATGATTCAAAGGGCAGAAAGAGAGAGAGAGAGATACCTTGCTCTGAAGAAGAACAGTCTTCCGCAAGTGAGGAACAAAGAAGGACAATCCTTGAATGATTAGCCAAGCCCGGAGAGTCCAGCTGGACTTTATCTATCACTGTCAGAGGTTTTTCCTGCATGGCTGGTCAGCTGACCAGGAGAGCAAGGGGCAACTCTAGGGGATATTATGCTATCAGGGAAGGAGCTGCCAGCCCAGCCGTCTCTATCTTGGATGGGGGCTGCTTTTCACACCTCACCGGGATCTTCTTGGGGTGATAAGAGCTAAAAAAAAAACAAAAACTGGCGAAGGTGAGGATGAGGATGAAGCTGTGAATGATGCCTCCAATCACCAAGCAAGATCTCAGCCAAGGAAAGCAAGGATAGCAAGGTGGAGATGAGCCATGGGGAGACTCATTGCAGAGCCAAAAAATAGAATCATAGAGTCATAGAGTTGGAAGGGCCCTCCAGGGTCATCAAGTCCAACCCCCTGCTCAATGCAGGATTTCCAAAACCATCCCAGACAGATGTAGGTCCAGCCTCTGCTTGAAGACCTCCAGTGAAGTAGAGCTCACTACCTCCTGTGGCAACCTGTTCCACTGACTGTCAGAATGTTTTTACTAAGATCTGTATTGACTCCCTTGAAGTTTCATCCTGTTGTTTCTTGTCCTCCCATCTTGTGCAAGTGAAAATGGGGACAATCCCTCTGCACTGTGACTGCCCTTCAGATACTTGAAGACCGCCCTGAATCCATTTTGAACCCGCTCTCAATCTATGTCGAATGCACTCTGGATCCGTTGCAGATGTGACTGGCGCAGCCACTTTCACCCCCCCAGGTTCACAAATGTTCCGAAGCTTTGTACAAACATGAATGTTAAGGTACAAATGTTGTAACATTAGATTCACATACCAATATCCAAATTCATCCGAATTCATCTGAATATCGAATCTTATGAATATTTGTGTACATCCCCAATGCCCTTGCTTCATGCTTCACCCAGAGCAGGCTAGGGACAGCACATTGCAGCTCCAGCCCTTCTCGGTGCCATCTGTCCCTAAGCCCTGCCTTCCTTCTTGCCTCATCTGGAGGAATGTAGAGGGAGAACCGTATTTTTTACCTCCCTGTTTCTAGAGCAGACAAATTGCGAAGCGGCCGGTTAAGCGATTTGGCAGGCCGTCCTTGGTCTCTAATTGCATCTCACCTAAACCGGCAATCTTCTCATATAAATAAAATAAAAGCTGAAGTAGAGAAGCGGAGATCCTGTTTCCACAGCCCGTGACCCCAAAGGTCAGTAGCTTATACGTGGTCAGGGAAATAGGTTTCTGTACTCAGGTCCCCCAACCCTTCTGCAAGAACAAGTAAAAGGAGTGTAAATGCCTTGGTATAATTATATTCCTAACCTTGACCTGAAGTGCTTACTGTTAGATTACTATCAGTAGTTACCACTTAGGGTTAAAGAGATCAAGGCAGCAGCCCTCCTAGGGGATCTTCTCTAAACTTGACAGGGGAGCGGGGCTTGGAGGGGAGCACCAGGCAAGGTCAGCAGGAGGATGCCTGCAACTGGCAGAAATGAGAAGTTTATCCAAGGCATTAGGCAGCAATCAGCGAGAGAAGAAAGGGGGACAAAGTCAGCCGTAAGGCCGGACTTACCATGCAGGTCTTCATGTGGCCAAAGGGTTCAGCGTCACTCAGTTGCCTGAGCCCTGCGGGAAAGACAAGAGTGAGCTATGTGAGCTATAATTTGGACATTCGTATCTCTGCGGGTACATACCCATCTGAAATCTGAATGTCCGGACATATGACTTGTATACAAATGTCCAGGTTTGTCCGAATAACTAATATTTTCAATATTCCTGCACGTTCCTCTTGTAGAGGCTTAGTACAAGTGCTCCCAAAAAGTCCCAGAAATCAGCAGCACAGAGGATTCTATCTAGCGCGGTCACTTCTACGACATCATCCCTAAAACACTAAAAGAGGACACAGGTTTTCATAAGATGCGCATTCTGTGTCAGATGTGGTGGTTGAAGAACAATGACTGTAGCAGGGAAGACCAGGGGCGCAATCACACCATCGGAACCAATACTTCCAGATGTGCTCTGGCCAGCTCCTCGTCGCATCACTCCCATGTTTTCCCCATGGGATCATCCTGGGATCACAAGTCCAAGCACTAGTCAACGTTAGTTAATGAGGTAATTAGGCAAAATTGCCCCTGGGTGTTCACATTCCCTATCTGACCATAAGGCAATGCTGCTAGCACGTAGGATGACTTCTCCCCCTGTTCTTTTGTTTCTCTTCTTTCACAGCTGCAGAATGGCTAGCCGCTTTCCCTCCTTTCCTAACCCAAATGGAAATGTTCAGTTTGCCACGTTGCTGATGTGGTCTCTCACGGCAAAGGTGGATTAAAACTTAGCTCTAGCCATGTTATTGCTTCCGATTCCTTTGTTGCAACCGTATCATCGTGACTTCTATTAACTTTTTACCAGATGTACTGGGAAGATGCAATTTTAGCTCACCACCAGTTGTTGTTTTTTTCCAAAGAGACTGAACAATGCGCTGACCCATTCCAGCATATTCATTTCAGTGTTTCCACAACAACATCAACAATCATCTACCTGAATGAAACATCCACGATCACTGCATCTGCGTTTGTTCCTTAGCATTATATTTCTCCTGCTTCCAAAGGACTTTGTCTTTTAGCCAAAACCATACAGAGTGCCGGAGCTTCTCACCAGTAATGGTGCTCATTTGAAAACCAGTAAGCATGGGCCTATTTGTGCTATGGGTGGTAGTGCATGCTTAGTGAACTTCTGGTGAAAAGCATTGTGCTGACCCTTCGAAGAGACTGCTCAGGCTCTAAGTGTGCCCACCCGCACCAGAAGTTCACTAATCTTCTATTGGGTGTGGAGCACAAAATCGTTAACCAAAGTTTACCAGACACTTACCTGAAGTGTCAGGGGCAGGAGCATTCTTCCAGCACTTCGGGGTCATTTGAAGTGCTGCACAAATGTACTGTCACCTTGGATGCCCATAGACGTGACTGCGCATGCACAGAGCATCAGTGTCGTCATGGCGACCACGCTGACGTATGTGCAGTCATGGAGGACGCCGCAGGCAAAATGGCGGCACCCAGAGGAGAACTGGCCCTGGGATCGAAAAAGATAAGTATCTGATCATGGGGGACGGGAGGGGGGGCGGCCAAAGGAGACTAGCGCTCCAAGTTCGAGTGCTAGTCAACGTTGGTTCATTGCGCTCCTTTCCTGTCCATGTGAAAATGCCCCATCTTTGAAGCTGTTCCTTTCGCCAATAATTCTGCTTTTTTGGAGACCTTGCAAAGGAGCAGTTCTTCAGGGCACCCCCCACTTTGAGGCATGCAAGGCAGGAAATGAAGAACTCCTGGAGGCTGGGGGAGGCAATTTCCTTACTGTCTCGGCTTATACACAAATCAGGATTAAGATAATCTGGGCCCTTGGGCCTGGTAAAATATGACCATCTATCTCTTCCTGAGAGTTTCACCTCTACCCGATTAGATGCAGTTTGGGGGGGGGGGGAACATTCTCAGCAGTGGTGGAGTAAGACAAGACCAAAAGCAAACCAGCTCTGAAAATAATCACTGATGCAAATATTTTGCAGGCTGCAGTTCTACCCTGAATTACCAAATTTTGGGGGGGAAGGGCATCTGCACTTGGAGTAGACTGTTACAGCCTCCAGGTACCCCCTGCCTTCTCAGAAGTTTCCTAATTGTTAATTAGGTGGGGAGCACGGTTGACCAAAAGCTTACCTGGAGCATCCAGGCAGTGGCCATTCACACCTCTTCTGGTGCTCCGGGGTCGTCTGAAGTGCTGTGCAGGCGTACTGGCACCTTGGACAACCATAGATGTGACTGCGTGTGCGCAGAGCGTCATCGTCATCATGGTGACAGTGCGGGCACACGTGCCATTGCAGAGAGCACGGCAACCAAAACAGAGGCTCCCAGAAGAGGACCAGCTCCGTGTTTGGTCACAGGTGAGTGACCGATTGCGCAGGGCTTAAGCTGTCGCTACCAAGCACTCGCAGGTGCAACCGCTAGTTAACTTTGGGTCATCACGCTCCTTTCCCGTCCAGTGGATGGGACGGGAAGTGCAAAAATGCCCATAGCTCTTTAAAGGCCACTTGCATTCCCTTGCGCAGGGAGGTGGCTACATCTGGGCCATCATTCACCATTCTGCTTGGTTTGGCAGCATGCCTTTTCGAGGCCTTCTCAGTGGCAGCCTCCAGACTATGGAATAGCCTGCACCCCACTCCAGGGTGCACCAGGCACCTCCATGGCACATGTTTAGAAATTCAAACCAGTACAAAATCCAGCCCTAATGGAGGGATTGCCCCTATTCTCACTTACACGAGACAGGAAGACTAGAAACAACGGGATGAAACTTCAGGGGAGTCAATACAGATTAGATATTAGGAAAACCTTCCTGACAGTGAGGGCAATTGGTAAATGGAACAGGTTGCCACGGGAGGTGGTGGGCTCTCCTTCACTGGAGGTCTTCAAGCAGAGGCTGGACCCTCATCTTTCTGGGATGGTTTAGAAAATACTGCATTGAGCAGGGGGCTGGACTTGATGACCCTGGAGGTCCCTTCCAACCCTATGATTCTATGAGATGCTACAGTGGAGCTGGGGAGTCACCTTGGCTGGCTGCAGCTAGGTCATCCTGAGGCCGTGATGAAAGACACCCAAGGGTCTTCTGACACGCAGATAGCGGGGAGTGCATCTGAAACAAGGATCAACTCATGATCTGGAAAAGTCCTAGGCTGGAGCTGGGGATAGAGTTGTGCTTTTACCGTTTCCTCTGCCTCTCTGAGACCCATTGGCAGCTTCCTCTTTATCTAGGTCCCACATTTGACCACATTCCCCACAGCGCAACCACAGTTCCCACTTGAAAGGCAAAGTGAAATAGCAAGCAAGGATGCTGGAGTCAAAGCAAACAGCTTGGCTTTGCCACTCAGCAGCTCTCTCCAGTTAGTGTCTAACTCACCACCCACAAGACCACAAACAACCCAGGAGGAAGAACTTAAATTAGAAGGAGGGCTTTGAAGCAATAGGGGCAGGTGGCCTTCTGCTTTCAGCACCGGCTCCCAAGAGCTGGCCTCGAGCATCCACCCGTTTCTCTGCTCACCCCAAGGGGTTCTCCATCCATCAAACATCTTAAACAAGGCAAACAATTTCTTTAATTCCAGCTGAGGATCCAGTTACACTCCCAGGCTGTTCCATTAGCTTCCAAAACAGAAACCGTCCTTCTGATAAGTGACGAGGGGGCTATCCAGACCCAAGAGGTTGCTGTGGAAACGCATTCCAGCCCGTGGCTCTGTGTCTTTTGAGGTCAGGGTTCTGACCCTGTGGATAGCCCGAGGGCCGCACATTGTGCTCTGTGGCTTGTGAACGATGGCAGATGCGCCTCTTGGTAACACTGCTGTCAGTTTAGAAAGATCCCACTTCAGGCATTCCGCTGGGACACCTGTGCAGCAGCCTTCTCCCTTGCTGAGGTGGACTCAGGCTTGGCATTTTAATGGGAGAGGTCAGTGAGCAGCCTCCGTAACCAGATGGCCCTGGTGGAGAATCCTCAGGCACTGAGAGAGAGCTTGAAATGAGGGCAACAAATGTAACACCAGTCTTCAGAAAAGGATCCAGGGGTGATCCAGGCAATTACAGGCCACTTAGCTTAACATCGGTTCCATGTAAGGTGATGGAAACCATCATTAAAGACAAAATTAGTGTGCACATGGAAGAACAAGCATTGCTGAACAAAAGCCAGCAAGGCTTCTGCAAAGCTAAATCGTGCCTTACAAACTTGTTGGGATTCTCTGAGAGCGGAAATCGGACCAAATCAAAAGTGCATGGGGACGACCCTTGCCGAACTCGATTTCGATTAGAACCAAAACATGCATGGGGACGATGCTTTGCTGTTGGATTGAATTCATCAAACACAACCTGCTAGAATCAATCCTGGTAAAACACCGTAACAAGATTCCCCCAAGGCTGCTGCCAACATCAGAACAAATGCCCAAGACAGTAAGCCGGTCCTCAGATTGTCAAGTTTTAAAAGCCTGCTTGGCAGCACAGACCGTCTCACATCACCTCCATGCGCAGTCCATCTGCTCTCCATCCCATTTCTGTCTCACAAGAAATGGCTCCTTTGCGGCCCAGCATGTATGCCTCAAACCTTAAGCTGTATGTTTACATTTCTTCTCTACAACCAACAGCCTGCATTGCCTTTTATAGGCTGCTCTTACTATACATATAACACTGTTATTATAAACAAAGCCCTGGTTGTCTGGCATTTCAGCCACTGGCATATGCCACAGCTGCTGCAGAGCAAACTGGAGGGCTGCCCTTATGCAGAGCATCTCGCATTTCTCAGGTCTGAACCAAACAGAACTCAGCGTTCTAAAGGAGAAAATTCAGCATTCACGAGGTGCACCAGCAGATCATAGCTACCCGTATATCTGCTATGCAGCTGATGTGACTAAGAGGTGGGCCTCCTGGTGTAACTAAGGAACAATCCCCATCTCCCTTGATCATTGAGCAGTTGGGTCTAGTGGTTAGGGAGGTGGACTCTTATCTGGGAATACCAGGTTTGATTCTGCCCTCCTCCATGAAGCCAGCTGGGTGACCTTGGGTGACCACCTGCCTCACAGGCAGAAGAACAGGTTTCACTTTGAGTACCCTTAGGGGTGAGAAAAGTGGGGAAGATAAGCCAACTCTCTTCCTCTTCCTCTTCTTCCCATATCCCCCCATAGTTCCAGATGCGATCACCCAAATGGCCCAGAGTGTGAATTTCCTCCTTTTCACTTCCTCCCCCACCATGGAATGCAGATGTTTCATGAAATTCAATGGGTGGGTGAGAGTTGCATTAACCTTGGGCTTTCCTGATGGCCGGGGCGTGACTTTTCCAAGCCCTTCACTTGCCTGCCTTTGAATGTGTGAAGCTCCCAAGCCTAGAACCTCCTTAAGCTTATCTGTGTACATAAAATGTCTGTTGCCTGAGAAATTTCACTTTTTACTCCAACGCCTCTGACTGGGCCTCTGTTTGTTTTCTCTGTTAGTCTCTCAAGTTATTTCATATTGCAAGAAAATGTGGGCTTTTATTTTTCTAAGGGAACGTTCAGGAGGTATTTTCCTTGGCTCACGGTGGAGGACCAATGCCCTTGCCATATAGTTCACGTGCCAGAATGAAAGTTCTTAGCGTTTCTTTTGGTCTTTGGGGATGGCAGGAAGTATTGTTCTGGCGAAAGGTATGGAAACAGTCAGTCCATGTCCATGTGAAAGAATGACTAGCTTCCAAAGGGGGCCACAGCTGTCTGTCACGCAGGTCTACATGCCAGAAAAAACTATGGTGGTGACCTCGTTTGCCCTCCTGGGTGATTGAGATATGTTTTACTTACAACTCCAGCCTGAATTTTGGACATTTCTGTTGGAAGTTCCATAGTTTTAAGGACGTCTTCTAAGAATCCATGGAACACCAAGGTTGGGGAAAGAGGCGCTCGCCTAACGGGATTGTATCGTGGCCTCCCTTTGCCGTCTCCCAAGGTCCTCTGGTGTTAATCAGGCGTGTCATAGTAGGAACCCCATGTGTAGGGTGGCCACGCATTGGAGAGAATGGACCTATGTGCAGAGGAAGGTTCTGTCTTTGGCAAAGCTGACCCAGCACCATGACATGAATGTTCTAGGGACTGCGCAATCATGACATAGTGGGCACACTAGACAGGTGAGGAGCCCCCACAACCTCTGCGCTCATCCAGGGCTCTGCAAAAGGAGAACAGCGTGCAAAACGCTGCCATGGCTTCCTGCCGCTCTTCCAGTGCTGCTGGTGAAACTTATCAAGTGACAGGTTCAGTAGCCACAGAGGCCACTTGGGACAGACCTACATGCCCTGAATGTATCAGTCTTTCTTCAGCATCGCTGCTGCTCAAACGCATGGTGCAAGGAATGATGAGCATTCCTTTGGGATGATACTGTTGTAGCCACAAAGACCTCCACACTATGTGTACACACAGTACTTAAACCTAGCATAAACTCAATTATTATTATTATTTAAGTCACACCACACCACACAATGTTCCTGTTATAACTCTGCTCACCACCCACTGATACTGTGAATGCTAAGACAATGGAGGCCAATAAACCCGCTTGTAAAAATGACAAATGTGTCTTTACAGCAAGCAGTGTGGTTTTGTAGGGCCTGCTTCAGAAAGTGGCCACGTGTGGATCAGGCTCAAATCACGTTGTTTCCTCCCCATGAGGAGTAGATGCTTTAGGCCTATTTGCACTATGGCCTCTAGTGAAAAAGTAGTGAACCTCTGGTGAAGAGCATCCACACGTGATGGAGGCTGTTACAGCCTCCAAGCTTGTTTGCCCTCACCAGAAGTTCACTACTCGTTGATTAGGTGTGGAGCATGAAATTGTGCTCTACATGTTAACCAACATTTACCAGACAGTTACCTGAAGCGTAAGGTCTTCTTCCATCTCTCCAGGGTTGTTTGAAGTGCTGCACAAGCGTGCTGCCATCAGGGCAATGGTGTCCACACACACACAGTCGTGGGGGGGGGGGAATGGCTAAAGTTGACTAGAGCGCCAAAAGCAAGTGCTAGTCAACATTGTTTAATCGTGGTCCTTTCCCACCCAGTGGATGAAAAGGAACGTGCAAAAACACCTTTTGTCTTCCCTTTAGAACAATATTAACAGGTGGACATAGGTATTGCCTTTGGGTCCTTCCGGGGGGTGATGAATTTCACACTGTTAGGACACAGAGATCTTTGTAGGCTGTGCAGTCTCTAAAGATACATCAATTTGTCCCAAGAGAAGTTGCATGGCACCATCAAGCTCAGGACAAAGAGATTTTAATTTTTTTTGCTATTATTCTTTGTAGGACTATGGATACATGGCCAAGCTGACTATGGCTAAGAGATCAGTCAACATGTCCTGCAGATGCTGTTAGATCCAACCTTTCACTATCCTCAGCACAGAGGTCAGGTGTCCGGGATCATGGAAACTGTAATCCCAGCATCCTCAGAGTTATTTAAGGTGGATGTAAGGTACATCAAACCCTAGTTTGCTTGAGAGAAGCTAGGAGGCATTTGGGGTTGGGTGCCTGTGATTGGGTGGCCTCAGGGGCACCCAAATATTTTGACATCCCACTCCTCAGTTGGGAAGGGCACTAAATCTCTTCCCTGGGCACTGCTGGGATCAGAGATCTGTTTCCAGAATAACTGTGTGATTTGGTTTTCTTGTTCAAATGGCTTTCTGTGGCTGCTCGCTCCTTCACATACAGCACGACCTGCATGCCAGTTTTCAGTGATGGGCTTAGACCTCCTCCTAAAGGGGAATGTTCTTCCATATAAGTCTGCTTGTGCCTTAAGGTATGGAGGGGAGGCCCTCCTGATTGTCCCATCACCCTCAGCAGTAAAAGGGGTGGGCACCCAGGAGAGGGCCTTCTCAGTGATGGCCCCTAGACTATGGAATAATCTTCCCCTTGAGGTGCATCAGGCCTTTGTTTAGGAGGACTGAAGGTGTACCTCTTTGCCCTGGCCTTTGGCTAAATGGGATGCGAATATACTGTCTCTTCCCACTTCACAGACACTGTTACTGTTTTAATATACACTGTTGTTTTAATATATTTCTGATTTTAAATCTTGTTACCCACCCTGAGACCTTCGGGAATAAGACAGGATAGAAATACAAACAAACAAACTGTGTTTTGTGCCTTTTCCCCATTTAAACACAGCCCATGTATCTCTTGATTCAAACACGACCTCTGTTTTCTTGAAGAATAGAAATTCCTAGCATTTGGATCATAGATGCTTAAATATGCTTTTCTATTAAACAGGAATTTCTCCAGCAAACCTTATGCGTGCAGTATGATAGACATTACCTATAGCTATTCAATTCATCCAGATGTTTATGTTCATCATGTTTACACACCTTGTTTGAAACGTTCTCAGATCTTTTACACATTCAGCTGTCAAGTAACCCATCTCTGCTGCTTTAGAAGAAAGAGCAGAGGCGTGGCACAAAAATCCTTGCAAGGAGTAACTTTTCTTTGACAAGCATTCTGATGGAGCAAGTCTGTGATACAGTGGAATCCACCTGTCCCAAAGTACTGGCAACCATAACATCTGATGCTTTTGATACATAGAATCATAGAATTACAGTGTTGGAAGGGACCTCTAGGGTCATCAAGTCCAACCCCCTACTCAACACAGGATTTCCTAAACCATCCCAGGCAGATGTCTGTCCAGACTCTGCTTGAAGACCTCCAGTGAAGGAGAACCCACTACCACCCATGGCAACCTGTTCCATTTCACTGGTTGCTCTTCATTTGATCTTTCAAGAGGGCCTCTAGATTAGTGGTTCCATAAAATCTCCTGTTCAGCCCCTAATATCTTCTAGCAAGGTCTGGGAAGTAACATATTTGGAATGATGCAAAACCATTGCTAGTTAGAGGTGAGAGGAAAGGAACATCTTCTACACTATGTGAACAGGAACCATTTACAGAATGAATGAACAGACACTGCTCTCTGCTCCCTATAGAAGAAAAGTGGTAGCTATGGCCAGGTCCAACACTTCAGAAGGTTTGCTGCTACTGAGTGCCACTGAGTCATGGCTGACGTCTTGGCAGAGATACAGAAGTCATCGCCACTGCTTTCTTCTGCAGATTGAACCAGTCACCCTCTGCTCGCCAGGCAGGTTGCTGTACCACTGAGCTAAAGCCATTCCCCAGCATGTTAACCTCAAGATACCTGCCATGCATGCAATTTCCTCTCTTATCCTCTTGTGGCCATGGCAGAACATATAAGAACATCAGAGGAGCCCAGCTGAATCAGGCCACAGCCAATCTAGTCCATAAGAACATAAGAGGAGTCCTGCTGGATCAGGCCACAGCCCATCTAGTCCAGCATCCTGTCTCACACAGTGGCCCACCAACTGCCCATGGGCATCTCAAGCAGAGACAAGGGCAAACCTTCTGCTGCTCTCAAATCCCAGCAAATGGCCTTAGAAGCGTCCTACTTGTCCCCCCAGCCTGGAAGATGTCCTTAGGCATCCATTCTAACAGGCTGGATGTCTGGCCTTCCGGGTTGGTGTACATGATCCCTGGAAAGTGACACCTTCCTGCCATGGCTGGCATTCTGGCCACATGTGGGTACCAGACTAATTTCTTGCATTTACACATAGTCTACACACCAAATATCCTTTTTATAAGAAAGCATAGTTCTTCCTTATTTCCTGCGGGATGAAGCCAAACAAGAGGAACATATGGACCCTGTACCACACCAGCATATTTAAAAACACATTTTAAGTTTGGATAGATCTAGTTTATGTGGGCTTTCTGAAATTTGCCGATAGAGTTTAGTTCGATGCTGGTAATCCTTATATATATGATGGCAGATGTACATGCAGTGAAGATGCCACATAATTTATCAATAAGGGTCATTGAGATGCTATCATTTCTTCTATTACTTCACCTCTACTTGGAATGTGGCTGGGATCAGCCTAGTCCGCATTTTGGTTGCCATAAATGAAAAAGGTAACATACTACTCCATTTCCCAATGAAAGAAGCAATCTTCCGAGGATTCTCAGCACCCAGGACTCTGCCATAGCATCTTTACCCCCATTAATCCACGCCTCCCACCTAATCCAGTTCATTCATCAAAGAGACATGCTGTACTTAGGGATGGGCATGAATATTTGTAACATTCGAAATTCGGCCGAATTCGGACAATCAGTTTGAGCTGAATGGTCTCACATTCAAGGGTTGACATTTGGATATGAGTCAAACACTTTGGAACATTCATACAACACTTCGTTACATTCGTGGACCTCAGGATGTGGGAAAGCAGCAGCAATGGACCAAGAGTGAGATGCAGCAACAACTGAGACAACCCTTGAAAGGAATGGAAGAAATTGTTAAAGGATGGGGAAAATTTAAGAAGGGTATTAGTAGGAGAATATACAAATTGATAATGGAAGATGGGAGTAAAGTAATAGATTCAATAACAGGTACATGGACGTTGGATGTTAATGTAACAAAAGATGAGGTAAAGAAGAAAAAGGACATAGCAAAATTGAAACATTTGAGATTAAGGGAATTAATGATGAAATGAATATCAAAGTGGCATAAAAGCCCAGCACAGTTATCCTATATGATTCCTAATTTTTCATCAAGATGCTGGAGAGGATGTGGAATATGGGGAACGACCCTTCATATGTGGTGGTTACGTCCAAAAATTGTACCCTTCTGGGATATGATATTTAAAGAAATAAAGAAAATAATGGGTATAGAGGTAAAAAAAATATCCAGAGATTGCATTATTAAAGCTGTATAAGGGCCAAAGCATACATGAAAGTAAGAGGTATGTGTTAGATCAATTGTTTATGGCGGCATTATCAACCATAGCTGCATCTTGGAAAAATATTGATAAGTGCACAATCGATACATGGTATTATTACATATCTGAGCAGTTTAAATATGATATGATCAGGCAAAGAAGAATCAGGATTTTGGGAGGGAATGTGAAAACTTTAGTTGAAGATAGTTGGAAAGACTTATACTGTATAGCTACATTGCTAAACCGGAAGTAAATAACATAAGTAAATAAATAAGTTTCTTATAAGTCTGAGGTAAATGATATTTGATGTATATAGTGGATATAAGGGGGAGTTTGTTGTTATTTTTTAGTAAGTATTGGTTGTTGTATTTTGTTTGTATCTTGTTTTGTGTTGAATGTTTGTATATATTTATTTGGAAATAAACTAAAAAAAGAGTGGGTTTGAAGTGGATTCAAAGTGGATTCAGGGCAGATTTGATACGATCAGAGGAGATACATAGGAGATAGGTATCAGCTACATAGGGGATTCATATGCAATTTGTATTGAATATTTGTACCCAACATTTGTATTCAAAGGGGATCTATTTGAACTAATATGAATTTTCTTGCATTTGTACATCGGTGTGACAAGGGACATTTGTTTTTTATTAGGGCAATTAATCCTGTTATATTACCTGGACTGGCTTTAATTAATACTGTGGCCCCATAGGGCTTGCACCTGCTGACTCAGGAAGGCAGGAGACAATTGTGAGCAGGTTCTGTGACTCCAAAAAGTACCAGGAAGCAACAACCCTATCCAGTAAATGCAACCTTGCTTTTAGCATGCAGGAGCAAGAGCAGCCTTAGAAAACAAAACAGGACACCCCCCCAGACAATAAACTCTGAATTCCAAGACACACAGGTAATGCATAATCGCTCACGTCCTTGGCATGTCATAGGCAGAGAGATGGTGCACTAAATGCCGTGGTCACACCTTCCCTTGAAACCTTCTTCAGCCCATCTTCAGGTCTCATTGCTCCCATCTTTTCATCTCTGTCCGTTCGATCTGTGGAGTTTCCATCCAGGAAAGTCTAAACAGAAGGTGGGAAGTCCACAGATCAATGGATAGAGATGAAAAGGTGGGAGCGGTCAGGTGCTGAAGATGGGCTGAAGAAGGTTTCAAGGGAAGGTGCGAGCGTGGCCAAAGTTTACGTGGTTCCTTTACAGTATCTCTGAACTGAACCATGGGGTCAGCTAAGTTTGCGTCCTGACATCGGTTACTCATTCTGCTACATTTGGATATTTAGGAAGAAAGCAAGGGTAGTCTGCAATCCCCATGCTTTATTCCGGAATACCCAAACACAGTGGGATAAGGAACCGACATCTGGACGGGGCCTCCAGTTAGCTTTCCTATTGACTGTGACCCAAGTTGTGAGAGCAAATATTTTCTCAGAGGCTTGATTGCCGGCGGCTGGCTGGCTGGCTGGCTGGCTTGCTCTGAGAGGCGGAGAGAGAGGAGAAATTATGCTCCTGCTCAGGTTGCTCATATACCTGGGAGAAGACATAAACAAGAGGCAAAGAGCCGGTTGGGGAAGAGAGAGGCAAAGATCCCCTGGCATCCCCTCACCCGCTTTCCCTGCCCGGCCCTGGAGTGGTCACTCACCTCCGGCTCTGCCTGCAAATTGCTGTCCACACGCAGTGCCTCTCCTGTTTGAATCACGCCTCCGAGGAGCCAGACACTTCTCTTAACGTTCCCTTCAAAGCCGAGCGCTGCCCCCGTCCCACCATGGCTCCTTGCCCAGTTGCTCTCCGCGCGGAGCCAAGAAAGCCTCACTCAAGGAGAAAACAAAATTGCGCCGGAATGAGATGTGCCGCAGGAGGGGATTGTTCTCGTCTTGGACTTTCGGCTCCGAATGATACGGGAATGTGGTGGAGGGGGATTCTGTGGAGGGGGAAGAGAGATCCTGGGGGTGGGGTGGGGGGGAGAAGAGAAAGAGGGCTCTTAAAATTGACAACACATGGCTGTTTCTTATCCTAGGGCCTAGTAAATAGGTCTTTCATGCTGGGCCAGTTGCCATGGCAACAAACATGCAGGAAATATTCCAGATAACTAGAATAGTGGCAAAAGACATGTGTTTTGGATAAAACATGCCTCCCTCCTCCTCGCAGGACTTTCTTTCCTTCCCTCCTCAACGCAAGCTTGTCTCCCCGGGCGGACACCTTTCTAGGGCCTGGCAGAGGTCAGAGGGCAGCGTTTGCTGTGGCTGAGAAGATGAGACCCATGCAGTCAAGCAAGGAAGGGAGGATGGGGGTTTCTTCTTGTAGCCCCTTCCTTGAACCCAAAATTGCACAAAGATGTTTCCAGAAAGCTGTTAGGGGCGATTCGGTGGTTTGGTTATTAGGGTGACATTTCCCCGTCTTGGACAGCTGAGCGTGAACGGCCCCCGACGGGAGACAGAGCTCACACAAACATCTTGAGGACATGCGGTTGGCTAATGTTACCTTTGGTGGTCAACCCTGAGTTCTGGTTTGGCCCCTCATAGGCTGTGATGCATATCATGGACACACACATTGGTGTGGATGGAATTTTACATCGATAACTGAATGGTCAGTCTAGGGCCCTGTAGATGGTGCTGGAGGGTCAATGTGCCCGATGGAGCCCTGATGAGTGATCCCATGCAAGGTACCTTGGGATACATTTTCTAGGTGCCTGACTGTAAGAGAAGGAATACGTGTGCATAAATGCAAGGATACGATTCTCATCACACAAGAACACATGGCTTCTCATGTCCAGATGTGCCTCTGAAGTCAGGCTGACCTTCCTCTCAGGAGCTAGGAAGATTCTCATAACATTAGTGGACATGATTGGTCATGTTTAGACTCTACCATTAGGATAACAACAGAACAGAACAACAGCATCTGCTGATAGTGGTTCTCAGCCTTGAGGCCTAGCATGAGATGTCAGTTCCTGCGCGACATTGCACATTGTGAATGTCTGACAGGAAAGCTGTTTCCTCTGCCAAAGGCCAGACCTGAAGCAGGGCATCTTCACATATAAAGTGCAGAGACCTGCCACACCTCATGGGGGAGACTGTTCTGGGGGACACCAATGAGAAGGCCCTATCCTGGGGCCCCATCCTGTTAGGTACTGAAGGTGATGTCCGAGTTAGGTCTTGTGGAATACATCTGGGATGGAGAACTCACAATTCCTGACGCAACTGTAAGTTTCACACCTTGGTAACGAAGTCCAAATTGGCAGTAACGGACGATAACCCACGGCATACTAAGGTTTTCTCTAATAGATCATTTGTAGCAGGTGAGGGAAACACAATTACAGTGTTGCCTCATGTGGGACACAGGAAGGAAGCATTTAGTACCCTGTTGGCTTGTCTCTGTCCAAAACACTGTTGGCAGCTTCTCTCTTACAACTGTAGAGCCTGCTGATACATGCATGACTTTTATTCTTTTCATGGAATATTAAGCAAAATGATTGGCCGCAGGCTTGGTTTAATTAATAAGTCCTATTAGCACATAGGTTAATTAGGAATCCCTAAAGTGGCCATTAACGAATGCTAAGAGCCAAATCAGTGAGCTTGATGGGGGCAAATTTTAAAAATATGATGGAGGGTTTTTGTTTTGCTTTTTAAGGAAAAAAATCTGACATCTATTTTCTGTTGACATAACAAGTACGATAAAAGCCACACAAAAACAGCTGTTTCATAGGCATAAACAAACACCACATTAGGTATGCAACTAATTTTTGATGGTTTCTATGCGCTCATGAACTCAGCTGTATTAAAAATCCACATTGTTGGCAACATCCCAGCTCAGCTGGCTATAAACTGAAATCCTGATTATTAAAGAATGTTTGATAATTCTGTCCCTGCTTTGCCTCTCCATAGACAATTGCACAAGCAAAAGGACTGTTTGGGTCATTTGGGTACCCTTGGTGCCCAGATGTTGGTATTTTGATATGCCCATGGCTTGATGATTTTACCCTCGTGGGCCACAACAGATTGAAGATGTGGGGCATTATGTTCTTTCTTCTCCTTTATACATAGTAGGGAGAGAATCTCTGAGGCCTTTTTGCACTTACCTGATTAGGCTGCCATGAATTAAGGCTGGTAAACGTCAGGTAAAGGTAGACCATTTGCACTTGTCATGAGAAAAGCTTCCCCAAAGCGTCCATTATTGGCCAGAAGTGTGAATGGTCCTCCTGTTTACCAGCCTGCGCCAATGCCTCCAAAGCTGGACGTTCTACCTCCTCACTGTTGCAAGAGGGGCATGTTTGAACACAGGGTAACCCGTGATTAAATGCCCCTCTTGCGATTCTATGATCAATCGCCACTCCCAGGGATCGGAGGTCCAATCGCAGCATGGGTGAGCAATCGATCACAGCCACCACTTCCACCACACCTGTGCGGATGCCGCGTTCCTTGTCCACCAAACACAGAACCGGACACAGAGCTAATGGTCGTGCTGCTGGATGCTTCAGGTAAGTTCTAGTTAACATTGGTAAAGGTGTGGAGCATGAAATCGTGCTCCACACCTAATCAGCAATTAGTGAACTTCTGGTGAGGCAGGGCACGCTTGTAGGCTGCAGCAGCCTAGTTGACATGCATGTGCTCTTCACCAGACGTTCACTACTTCTTCACTACTGGCCTAAGTGCACATGGGCCTCTGGAGTCACTGCTGGGAGGGCTAGATGCATCTTTTGTTGGCAACATCTTTGCTCACTTACCTAAGAGAGCAATCTCTGCTTCTGCAGCTTCTGCAATGAAAAAGCAATTCATTTCTGGACACATTTAAACTTGCTATGTGTAACTATTTATCAAGGGATTATCAATTTAATATGATTTTTGTTTTAGATTAACTGATTGCCCCCTATTGTGGTGTTATTATGAGGATTTCGAGAGCAGGTGGAGGTTTTTCCTTTTGTCTTCTGCTTGCGATGCCCAGGAGCAGCTGGTGGTGGACCACTGGGGGGAGACAGGAGGCTGGATTAGTTGGGCAGTGGCCTGATCCAGGAGGGTTCCTCTTAGTTCACAGACTACTAGATTGGATGCCAAGGTGCCACTCCAGGCTGGAATGGCATGCCAATTGCAGGCAGCTGAGAGCAGGTTTTGCTTTCGCCTTCTGCTTGAGATGCCCAGTAGCAACTGATGGGCTCTATGTGAGATTGGATGCTGAACTAGATGAGCCGTGGCCTCATCCAGCAGGTCTCCTCTTAGGTTTTAATGCTCTATGGTTACAATCATTGCAAGTATACCCAAGTGAGAAGTGTGAGGGATATCCCTCAAAGCTTCGTCAGTCTATTTGAATATTTGCATTTCAGGTTAAGGTTTTCTCTGGTTTTTGCCATCTTAATTTCCACATTTCTTGCCTTTCCTTTTCTTCATGGAGAAAAAGCTCAGCACAGCTGAGCCCCTGAACAGGGTGTCTGGCATTTTATTTTACTTTTTCAGTGAACTTAACTTTCCATGATGTTTATGCTAAACTTTTTTCCAAGTGTCTTAAACTGACACATTCTCTCTCCCCTTATTTATGACACCAATTAAAACCCTGCCAGTAATTTTACCTCAGGAAAAGCCTCATTCAGTCCAGACAGCTCTGTAGAAAGTTACTCATGGCTCTTAAAATATTATTATTATCATTTAAAAAGAAATACTTAGGTTCCCCTATACTGTGACTCTATGGAGATTTAAAGTTAACCAGCCTGAAATATCTAGAGATACTTTCTAACCAGGGGCATAAAGCAGGCAGCTCTTCTATGACGCTATGGTTTGTTTTGAGCAAACCACTGTGCAATGCGGGCCATGTCATGTAAGTAATTTCCATAGATGGAAAAAGTTGCATTTAGGAGATCCATGGAGAGTCTGGTTCCATCTGTGTGGCAGGGAAGTGAGGTGGGCATACGGTTCAGCTTCCTTTCAGCCCCAAGACTCTTGGAGGAATGTCGAAGGCATCCTTTCAGGAAGTCCACCTTGCTAGATTTGCTTCCTCCTATCACACAAATGTCTGTGGTGTCCAAGGGGCAAATCTATGGCCAGCATTGCATTTGAAGTTGCTGCAGGGGACAGAAAGGCCCACAAAAGCCTGTTGGCCATTTTGGTCCCACCCAGTGACTCTGGCAGCATTTGGGGCAGCTGCTTTAATGTTCTTCTTCTGCAGCATTTCCTGAAGGTATCAAGATAGCACATGGTGTGAGTCACAAGCCCCATAACCTGGAGAAACCAGTCATTGCAGTGGCCTGAATTTCACCCCAACATGTTCTGAGGCTGTGAATCCTGTAGATCAACTGTGTATTATGTAAGGAAAGATAGTCTTCTGATCTGCCCTGAATCTTCCAGGGTTCCTTTTTGAGGATGGCTTCTTCACCAAAGGTTTTGTTCTTATCTTCTGCTTGAGATGCCCAGAAGCAATGGGTGGCCACTGTGTGGGACAGGATGCTAGACTAGATGTTGCTGTGGCCTGACCCAGTAGGGCTCCTCTTAGGTTCCTATGGACTAGATGGGCTTTGGCCTGATCCAGCAGGGCTCCTCCTAGGTTCCTATGGACTAGATGGGCTGTGGCCTGATCTAGCAGGGCTCCCCTTAGGTCTTATGGACTGTGGCCTGATGCAGCAGGGCTTCTCTTAGCTTCTCATGGACTAGATGGGCTGTGGCCTGATCCAGCAAGGCTCCTCTTCCTCCCAAACATCTCTGTTCTAGAACAGAAACCACCACCACCACCACCACCACCACCACCACCTCCTCCTCCTCCTCCTCCTCCTTCAACTTACAAATAAAATAGAATAACAAAAAATCTGCTGAAGAAAGAAATGAGGAAAAGGGTAGCTCTCTGACTTCCAAGATGGCTGATGGCTGGAGGTGAGAAACGCTGGAACTCTCAACCATGCCTAAAGGTCTGAAGACGTGTACACTCATCCAACGCTTCCTAAGTGTGCTTAATTTATGGACTTGTTGTGAAAGAAAGACGGGCCAGGTGTAAGGAGCTTGGTGTGTGAAATGATGAAGTAAGGTAAGAATGGAGAACAAAAACATCTGCCGTGTCCTTCAGGATCCAGATGGTGTTTTGAAACATGCAAAAAAGTGCAAATTTAACAAGCAGGGTTTATATGACTTTGCTGTATGTGAAACGCAGACAGGTGAGTCATATTTTAAAATGTTCATGTCTAACCTTAAAGGGGAGCTTATGAGACATAACCAGAGAGGGTTAAGTAGAAGACTCATAATATACAATAAAAGGCAAGAAATGTTCAAGATGTCTGACAAAGAGAAAAAGCAGAAAGCAATCCAATGGCTGGAACTCAAGCTAGGCAGACAAGAGATTTGGCAGATGTTATAGGAACAGCAAGGTTAACCAACCATCGGAGCAAATTCTCTACAGGTTTGGGGGAAGTCAATAGCTGGAAGGAATTTAAATCCAGAAGACCTATTTGCAGGAGATGTTACGTTTTTAGCACAGCTGGAAATGTCAGAATTTGGCCAGGAATGAAAGTGTGGGCAGGGCGCACACATGTTTGCTGTGTTCCTGGGTGGAGGAGGAGGCATGGGCAAACATTACAGTGCATGAACTCAGCACATGTGTGCAAAAATACCCACTATAGATTTGCACTTTCTCCAGGCTCATTTAATGCAAGCAAGTTCGGCTTGTGTTGCTATGAGCTTACACTTAATTAGGGCCCTGCAGTGAATCCTGGTTCCCCGATGAGCACAACGCATGTGACACACCGATTCAGAGAAGCAGGTGTCGGTGACATTGATGCACTGCCATTGCAGGCTTTGCTTTGAGCCAGGGGTGTCAAATGTGCCCCTCGAGTTGTGTCTGAACTGTAACCACCAACAATCCATGCTGTTCCAAGCCCCAAAAGTTGACATTAAGATTGGTAGTTGTCATACCTTCACTTTAAACCTTCTTTAGCTCATCTCCAGACATGACTGCTCACACCGCTTCATTTCTACCCATCTTATTTGTGGACTTCCCATCAAATGGAGGGTGGAAAGTCCACAGATAAAAATGGATAGGAGTGAAAATGTGTGAACAGTCAGACCTGAGGATGGGCTGAAGAAAGTTCAAAGTAGAGGTGTGACCAAAGCCATTGTGACTGTTCTCTTTCATTCCCACTTTACATCTGTGAGATCCAAGTTGTCTTACGAGTATGTACAAAATCATGTTAAAAACAAATAAAATGCAAAACTGTCCTCATTCTGTTAGAATAGGGATGTGTGCAAATATTTGTAACAGTCAGTATTTGTATGAATTTAGCTGAATTCAGACATTTGTATATGAGTCTAATGCTATGACATTTGTACACTGACACTTGTATTCTTATGAAAGTTTTGGAACATTTGTGAAACAGGGAGGCAGGAAAGCGACTGCACCACTGACAACTGCACTGGATCCAGAGTGCATTCAACATGGATTGAGGGCGGATTCGTGGTGGATTTGATGCTTTCAGCGTGGGTATCTAACGAGATATGTATTGGATACACATCAGATATGTAAGGGATGCATATGAGTTCATATGGGATATTTGTACGAATGCGTATAAATACAGTTGTATCAAATAGAATCCTACCACATTCAAAGGGGATCTATTCAAACAAATATGAAATTCCTTACATTCGATCTGATACAAGTCAAATGCAAAAAACCCCCATTTGTGCACAGCCCTACGTGGGAATGCAGAATGCAGATCTGGCCATTTAAGGATGTGAAACTTCTAAAATACAGAACGTTCTTTGAGACCGGCAGTTTTTAGGAGAGACAGCAAAATGCAGACAAACCGTTTCTATCTTCTTCTTTTCTGGGGCAAGATGGTCTTGAGAAGCTGAGCTGATTTGCCCAGGCTCCCCTTAATTGTAGTACCTAGGCTTTTTTGGTTTGCCCTAGAGTCCCCCCCCTTTTGGGGAACTGCAAAGAGGCACTCCCCTCCCGGTTCACATCTGACAGGGAAAGGAGGCAGAACATCTCTGGCAACAAGCCAAGTGGATCATGAAAAAGGTGGGAGCCGTAACTCTTGAAAATTTCAAGATGCATTTTCAGCCGTCTCAGATTAGATGTGATGAGCAATGGGGGGGGGGGGATCAAAAACTAATTGCTTCCCAGCCCAGGTCCCACTGAAATCCATCTGGGAAAGCCATATTCCAGGCCAAGCCACAAAGCTGCTCATTGTGTAGGAGAATCCTTGCTGTTCTGCCTAAGTCAGCTGCAGCTACGGGTAACAATTTGCACAGGTACCCAGGGAAGCTCTGGTTGCATCTAAACTATCACAGTGACCTAATACAGCCAGCTTGTGGCTTGGGGAGTCTGGATTTAAGAGCCATTCTCTAGGGTCAGTGGCAGGATGAACAGCCAATTTGAAAGCTTGCTTCCACAGCTGCTCAGACTGCATCCACATTCATTTAAGGAAAAAACACCACTCACAGCAGCAAAAGGGGTGGGCACCTGGGATAGAGCCTTTTCAGTGGTGGCTCCCAGACTGTGGAATAGGCTTCCTCCTGAGATGCGTCAGGCACCTTCACCCTAGGTGTTTAGATGAGCTGTGAAGATGCACCTCTTTGCCTTTACCTAAGCAAAAGCAGAGCCTTTTCCTCCCCCCACTCGTGCTTCCCTTCCCGCCCGCTGGATGTGAAAGGAGCACGATTAACCAAGGTTGCTTAGTGCTTGCACTTGAGCGCTAGTCCACTTTACCAGCTCCCTTCCCCCGGGATCGGATACACACCTTATTCAGTCCCAGGGCCCGGTCCTCCTCCAGGAGCCACCATTCTGGTAGTGCCTCCTCTGCGTCTCCACGTGTATGAGCGCTGTCTCCTTGACGATGCTGACGCCTTGTGCATGTGCAGACGCATCTATGGTCAGCCGGGGTGCCAGAGGGCTTGTCGGCACCTCAAATGACCCTGGAGGGCCGGCAAGAGCAAATGGCCGTGCTGCTGGACACTTCAGGCAAGTCCCTAATCAATGATTAGTGAACATCTGGTGAGGGCAGGCACGCTTGGAGGCTGTAGTATCCTACTCCGAATGGTATGCTCATCCCCAGGAGTTCACTAATTATGCACCAGAGGCTATAGTGTGAATAGGGCTCAGATAGGGCAGTGGGAGGAGGGACAAAGTTGGAAACAGCCCTTTATCTCACCATTAATAGCTGTTTGTGTCAAGGAATTAGAGGTTGATAAGTATTTGGGGATCTCTCTGGCCCAACTAAGCTCACCTGATTATGATTAGGTACAGCAGAGAAACGTTTACACAGCTGCCTTGAGTCAGCTAGGTAGGCCGGCCAGGTGCTTACCTTCTGTGTAGTTACTGGTGTCCTGTGACATATCTTTGCTGTTATGCCATTCTCTTGTTTAGTGCTCTATGCCTTATTCCTAGTTCCTGTGTGAGTGTGTATTATAAGGGAACGCAAGGAAGATATTGTTTTTGTTTAGCATTAGCTGATGTTTTGGTAAGCCTGTATTATTTTCTTACTTCCATTCCCCTCTCCCACACTGTTTGTTAGTGCTTCCTTTGCATGCACTGAAATAAACCTTTATGTTCAAGAACTGACCTACAGCCTGCTCCAGTTTATGACATCACTGCAGTCTGCACATCTACACTGCAAGAAAACTGTAGTCAGACCATTTTCTCTGACAGTTTGATCTCCTCATCTGCAAGCCGCTGCTAGGATGAATAGAGGCACCATTTTAAAGGAAGATTGCAACTTCTCTCTCTGCTTCCTCTGTACATGTGAGGCTAGTGCCGCTCATTTAGAATGGTGCCTAAATGGACAATCCCATCTGTGGGGCCACTAGCCAATAGGCAGTCCAATGAAAACCCACTGGGCCCATATCTGCCCCTCCAGTTCCTCAATTCACAGAGCTTGATTGACTCCATGTCAGCCTTTCCAAGTAATATCCTGCCAAGCTGTTAGAAGGGTTCTGTCGAACAGCCTGAGTAATTCGTAGTGATTTCGGAAAACCAAACTGTTTGCTCACCCGAATTCCCAGGGTTTACCCCGTTTGAACAAACTTCCCTGTCCATTGAACTCAACTGATGACACAGGCGTCGAATGGGGAGCACTGCAGGGCCCCTGGCTAAGAAAATTAACATGGCCCCAAACCAGAGATTAAGATGCAGAAAACAGGCAGAAACTCCAATGGAAATGAGCAAGACTTCCTTTTGCTTCCCAGGCCCAGTATATATTCTGGCATGATATTATTAATAGGCTTAGGAATGAGAACATCATTATTTCTCATGGCTCTTCCAGAAAACTCCCTTTTGATGTATCAGCTTGAGCAATGCCAGATAAACCTAGAAGTAAATGGAGGCTCGAGGAAGGCCAAGTAAAACCAGCAGACAGGACACATAAACTTTCAGAACTCCGTGTGCAGGCTACTCCCAGGATGTGCTGCTAGGAGGCTATGCAGCAGAAGAGAAATCCAGCAGGCAGCCCGTCCAGGGGAAGATGTCTCCCATCCAGAAGGCCTTGGGTTTCTCGGGCTGCCGCCGCCGCCGCTGCCACCGTTTATTTTTGTTCCGATTTAAGAAGAGAGGACCTGTCAGGCCTGCACTTGTCTCTCCCTCCCTCCCTCCTGCCTCATCCCCTTCTCCGTTCAACTAAATAAACAAACTCGGCCCTCGGTCTGTTCGCAAGCTGCTCTGCTGGCAATCTCCTCCGTCTAACAACACTTCTAAAACAAACACGCACCCGCGCCGCCGCTGCCCCTCTCCGCCCGCCCACCCCAGAGCTTAGCCCTCTCTCCGCGCACCAGAAGACGGTGTGCTGGGATTGCCAGCAGCAACAGCCGCAGAGACACTTACCGCCCTCTGAAAATAAACACAGGCCCAAAGTATTAGCTCTGGAATACCCGGGGCAGGGGAGCCTGGAGTCCCCTCCGCCTTCCCCATTAGAAGGAAGGGATTCCAAAGAGCCGCCGTTGGAGCATGAAGCTACCTCCTTCCCCGACCTGATGGGGGTCTCCCTCCAGAGAAACAGGGAAATAACTATCCAGGGCGCTGCTTGGTTTAGCCTGGCCAAGACAGACATAATCGCGAAGACCATTCGCTTCCATTGACAGCCTGATGGAGTTATTCCGAATCCCGCCTCTGTCAGCTTTGTGCAAGGACCCTTCCCTCATGGAAGACTACAGACTCAAACAGGGCCTCTGTGCCTGGATTTAAAATGGCGGGCATCTGCTCTGTCCATTGGCCTTGCTGGTCGAACCTGATGGACGTTTTGGTTGAAAGCCCACAGAAGGTGACAGGTTCTGCATCCTCAAGCATGGGGCTTGCTTGTATTTTTTTTCTGATCTGGTGGAGGGCCCCCACAGTTTGGGGAGGGCTCTAGGGATGCACGTGAATATTTGTAACCTCCAAAGTTCGTACAAATTTGGACGGATTTGAATCTAATTGTGGCACATTCGAAGACTGACATTCGAATTTGAATTGAATGTTTCAATACATTCGTACGAAGCTTCGTTACAGATTCGTGTGGGATTTGTGTGGGATTCGTATCTAACATTCATACTGAATTTGTATGGAACAAATTTTCCTGCATTCAATTCAATAGGAATCAAATAAATAAATAAGCAGCCCAAGGAATGCTGCCCATCCAAGTGGATTTTGGGCTGTGGTCACACCTTCCCTTTAAACCTCCATCTTCAGGTCTGACTGCTCACACCTTTTCATTTCCACCATTTTATTTGTGGACGGGAAAGTCTACAAATAAATGAGACAGAACCTTGCTGTGTTCTATGCCTGCCAGGCCTCTATGCAGCCAGTGAAACCACCCTTTCTTCACCTAACAATTCATCATCCACCATCCACTCCTAGCAAAACTGAGTGCCCAAAGTTTGCATTTGATCCATCCTTTCCCTGCTATGTCTGAGCCTCTGTCCACAAAGGTGAGCCCTGCCTGGAAGAACCAAGCCTCACTGAAGGCTTTGCCTGAGCTTGCTAGACACACAATGGTGTCCAACAAACAGTCTTCTATAGGAAGGAAAAAGACTCAAGACTTTCAACATCTGTGGCTGCATGTGGCAAAAGAGAAACCACCAAACATCTGGGGGAAATTGCAGTTGATTGCACCTCTTATTCTGTTGTGCCTGAGACTGGTGTTTACTGTGGGAAGGAAAACCTCTGCTTTCCCCATGGGATGGAAGAGCCTAAAATGATGTTGTCGTTTATCCAAAAAGCCAGCGATGTTCGAAACTAAAACGCACAGAGAATGCGGGGAAACCCCGAAACAAAAGATTGCAGTGGCCACTAAATGGCCTCCCTGTGAAAGAATTCATTGAAGACAAAGTCCTGGCTTGGAAAAACTAAAGCAGCAAGAGGAAGTGGATGTCATTCTGCGAACGTCTGTCTGTCCCACATGCCTGATATTAACATGCCTAAAGGGACAAGAGAAAAGGCTGAAGAGAGGAAAAGGGAGGATCATGGATCAGCTCTCCCATTTATTTGACATTAATCTCTAATGTAAACACTGTTCCTGTTGCCAAAACCCCCAGCTTTTACTGAAAGAGAGAAACTAAGAAAAAAGGAAAGAAAGAATATGCGTAAGATTTAATCCTACCTAAAAATGTTTCTTTTTCTCTTTTTAATAGTTTTTTTTATCACAACATTAAAACTTCTCTTTTTTCATTGTAACACCTCCATACATTGATAACATGCCATTCAGTTGCTGACTCTAGATGACTTCCTCCATTGCTCAGATCACCCTTTCGTATCTCTTTATCTTTTGGTCTCTTTTCCTTTCGTTCAGCTGCCCACTTAGAAATCAATCAAATCCAATAGTCCTTATACCTGTTTCTTGTAGATAATCAATGAAGGGTTTCCAGTCTTGTACATACTTATCTATTGTTCTGGTTTTTTTTATATAAAGTTTGATAATGTCCCTCTCTGCTAATTCAGTCAATTTCTTTTTCTTTAAAAAAATCCTCAATTTGTGATTTTTAGATGCACACGCGCACACCTTGTTATCAACATTTATGATGTCTCGGTGAAGAAGGCTTCATGAAAAGGTCTTGGGGGATATGGCACTTGCACTTCTGTCCTGGGGATATGCTTGAATATTCGTAATGTTCGATATTCATACGAATTTGAATCCAGTTTGAGACCACTTTCCAAGTGAGAGAATACATCAGGAAAATGAGCAACTATTATTTTCTCTCCCCTTTATCTAATCCAAACGTGGCTTTTCCAAGTCAGATCATGCTGAAACAAAACTGCTTGATACTTTGCTGGTGTATTTCCTCTGTCCAAAAGTGGACTGAAGCCGGATTAAACCTTCAGTGTGACCACAGCCTTTGATAGAACAAGGAAGGGCAGGCGCATAAATAAACAGCTTCTCATACACCAGGCAGGGGGGAGGGAGACAAGGAACAGCTGATTCCACGAGCCCTTTCAAACCACAGGCCCTGGGGCTGCAACATCAACAACCACTCCATTAAATGGTGACATTAATTTTAACAGCTGCATGGCAGATGGGGAAGAGGCAGAGACCATCTCTGGACGCTTCTTTCCCTCCCTCCAATGAGCACCAAGTCCAAAGCGCCACCCCACCCCCCGCCCCCGGTCCCCCTGCCCCAGCCTAAAGCTATAATATGGTTTTTGTGAGGATCAGAAAAATAAACAGAACATTACCAGGACTGTCCTAATGTGCTAAATTACTGTAAAAGACATAACAGATTAGCAGTGTGGCTCAGGCGTGATGGAAGATGGCCAAATGTCTCCATCTCTGGGAGTTATTTAGGTAGTTAGGATGGGGTTTGCTTTCTCTGCCATTCAGGATGGCAGTCGGCCATCATCCCAAACCAGTGGGGAGGCTTTTTTGGAGTCAGAGCTTATAATAAAAGGTGGGGATTGAGGTGGGGGGGGGGAATGATAAATCAGTGCTTTATCGAAAGACCAAGGCTCAGAGAGGTTCTACTATCCTGGGGTGAATTCGCACTTCCCTTCCCAAGGAGCACTTGGAGTGCTAGTCAGCTTTAGACTCACCTGATTTGACTGTGAGTCCATTTTGGCTGTGGCACCCTCTGTGACTGTGTGTGCATGAGCGCCGTCTCCATGATGATGCTGATGCGCTGCTCATGCGCAGTTGTGTCTATGGTTGTTTGAGGTGCCAGCATGCTTGCGTGGCACCTCAGGCAACCCTGGAGCACTGGAAGAGGTGCAAGTCTCTGCTGCCAGGAGGCTCCAGGTAAGCTTAGGGTTAAGGTTGGTTAAGGTGTGGAGCATAATCAACAATTATTGAACTTCTTGGAAGGCAGGGCATGCTCGGAAGCTGTAGCGGCCTCCTCCGAGTGTGGACGCTCTTCCCCAGACGTTCTCTAATTGTTGACTACCAGCTGTAGTGCAAAAAGGCTTCTGGTCTGAGAGAGGAAACGTGGAAAAGTACATCTTAAAAACCTGCATATTGGATGGTTCTCTCTTGCCCCTTTCTCTCTCTCCATGTACTGGAATGGGTATCAAACATTAAGCTTTGGAACAGGCACAAGGCATGTGCAATTCTGAGTTATCTTCAGGCTGAACTCTTGTCTTTCCTGGCTTGAAAAGATGGACCCCTGCCTCATCTTTAAGATATCAGATGCCTGATTGACTAGAGTTGGCGCTGAGCATTTTCCACAGTGTGGACACCACTTTGGCATAAACAAGGGTGAGAATGTATTGGCTCCTAACCAAAGCTCCTTACCCTACTTCATCAACCCCATCAAGTAATTTGCCGCTCCCTCAGCGATATGTCAGCCAAAATGGAAGGGGGGGGGACCAATTCTCCATCACCTTGGCAGGACAACTTGCAGGGCTGCATTTATTTATTTATTTATTTATTTTATTTCCAGAAAGTGGAGTTGGTCAGGGAGGCGGGAGATGCAAGAGCTTTTGATAAAAACTCAAGAAGCATAAATCAGCAAGAGAGGGAAGAGATAAAACGCTGGTAAAAATGCACGTCGCCTGCCAATTTCCAGGGAAAGTTCTCAACTCCGTGTAAGAATTATGGAAAGCCAAAGTCAGGTTTTGAAGCAACGCAGGAGCCTTCCCAAACCTGAACATCTTATGCCTAACGTTAGACTTTTAAGGAGATTTTTCAGCCATCACCCCTGCTGTGGGGTGCTTTGCAGAGAGTTTCGGGAAAAGCTCACACTGACCTAAACATTTTAATGCTCCTTGATGTGCTGCCATAAATGAGCTAGCAAGCAGGGGCAGGCAGGTCATGTCCCAGGAGTTGTTCAACAATCTTTCGCTTCAGTGACAATCAGAGAAACTTCAGGTTCTGTTTCCATTTCAGGAAGACAGGCTACACAGACCTACAGGTGTGCTTCCACCAAGGAGAGTGATTGTTCTTTGTTTCACTGAGGCAACAATCCCTGGGCTTTTTTCCCAGCATGCTCAGGGATGCCAATAGGAACAGCTGGGTCTGGTGCCCAGGACAGGAGTCCCTCCTTATAAGTTGCATCTGCCACATATAGACCATGATCACACCCATAGTTCAGAAGAGCTTTGGGGATTTTCTTTTCCTGGGATCATCTTGGGGACAGGCTGCAGTTCCTCGAGCCATCTTGGGGAGCCTGTGTGTTTGCACTTGTCATGTGTGAGCAGGGAACCGGGCTGGAGGGTCTGACCTGCACTGGGGTAGGTGGGTCTAGCCTTCCTTCATGAATCTCTCTCCCTTCCCTCCTCTGAATCTACCCCCCCCTACACAAGTGCTTTCTCAGATCCTTCCATATCTTGCCCAGTGCCCTCCCATCCTGCCCCCTATTCCTCTTTCTTCCATTTGTTCCGATGCAGAGTGCATTTGACATGAATTGAAAGTGGATTAAAAATGGATTCAGGGCAGATTTGATGTTTTCAGAGTAGATATGTATTGGACACATATTTGTATATGAATTGAATATTACAACATTCATACATTGGCATTCATATGAATATGAATGTTTTGGAACATTAGAGAAATGGGGAGGTGGGAAAGTGCACCAGTCACATCTGCAAAGGATCCAGAGTGCATTTGACATGGTTTGAGAGCAGATTCAAAGTGGATTCAGGGTGGATTTGACTCTTTCAGAGCGGATATGTTATGAGATAGATAGGTATTGGATAGGTATTGGATACATATGAGATACGTATGGATACATACTGGATACGTGTCAGATCCCTAAGCATTCATATCTGATATTTCTATGAATTCATACAAATACTTTCGTTCTAGAATCCTTCCACATTCGAAGGGGATCTATTTGAACTAATACAAATTTCCTTACATTCAGTTTGACATGAATTACATGCAAACCCCCACCCCCCACCCCCCATTCGTGAACATCCCTAGAAAAGATTCCTCTCTGAGAACCACAGGGGCAGGGTGGCCAGAGTGTCAGGATTGAACCCAATGGTGAGGCGAATAGGGTGCGCCACTCTGGGTTCTTGGAAGGAAAGTTGCTCTGCGCTGATGAATCATGAAACTTCTTCCCAGACCTCCCGAGAGAGGAAAATGTCTTCTTGATTAACTGAACCTTCCTTGCCTTGATTCACCCCACTGAGAATTAGGTCCTGTCATCACATAAGTCATAGTCAACCGATCAAAGCTTGCATGTTTGTTCTTTTGCTCAGGCACCAATGCATGTTTTGTTTGGCTCGTTGGTTCAACAAACATTTCAAGAAGTCATGCCTGCAGATTAGGGAACGCTCTGTGCACGTGCGTGTGTCTATGTGTGCGTACGCACCCTTGACCCGTCTGAACCAGCTAAATTAAAGCAGTATGCGTCACTCCTCTGCAATCATCGGAGGGGAGACTTCAGTCCATTTCCCAACCATTTCCCAAGAAAGGTAAGCGGCTAAGGCTCCATCCAGACATCTGGGAAAGAGGTCGCCTGATGTTCTGGGGGCTGGGGGCTGGGGGCTGGGATGCTCTACAGAGGCAGGAGGTGCGCCAATTACATGGCACCAACAAGGTTGTTCAAGCTGTGGAGTGAATGCCCTGTCACTGGTTGGCATCAGACTGGAGAAAACCCCCCAAAAGTCAGCCATTTTTGTTTGACTATACAGTGGAACAGGCTGAGATTTTCCCAGTAATTCTTCTTCTTCTTCTTCTTCTTCTTCTTCTTCTTCTTCTTCTTCTTCTTCTTCTTCTTCTTCTTCTTCTTCTTCTTCTTCTTCTTCTTCTTCTTCTTCTTCTTCTTCTTCTTCTTCTTCTTCTTCTTCTTCTTCTTCTTCTTCTTCTTCTTCTTCTTCTTCTTCTTCTTCTTCTTCTTCTTCTTCTTCTTCTTCTTCTTCTTCTTCTCCTCCTCCTCCTCCTCCTCCTCCTCCTCCTCCTCCTCCTCCTCCTCCTCCTCCTCCTCCTCCTCCTCCTCCTCCTCCTCCTCCTCCTCCTCCTCCTCCTCTGTGGAAAAATTGATGCCTAAGATGTGGATGCCTAAGTGGAAATCTGAGACCTATCTCCCATGGGTTGGAGGAGAAGAATCAGTAATGGTCTGAGGCACAGCAGCTTTGGAACTTCAGCTCCACCCACTGCTGATTCCTGCAAAGACCACGTTCCCCTTCCTCTCCACCCTTCCTTCCTCCTCAGCTTGTGCCTTCAGCCTCAGCACAGGCCTAGGCAAAGGTCTGAGCAGAGCTTAATTACATGCACTTATACACACAAAGGCTACGAACATATCATTAGGAACCACTGAATGTAAGCAGAGACCAGATTTGTCTTTTCCTTCACCCTTGTAGAGACACACAAGCCTGTCCAAATTTTGCCTGCCTTCAATTTATGCCCTAGTCATCCCCTGATGGGCACAAGGGTTTGGAACTGCCAAAATGGTTCACATTCCAAGACTTATGAGTACTGGGGGAGACAGAAAATGTTGCTTTCCAAGTTGCTTCACTCAAAACCAAAACCAAAAAGAAACTGCCAGAAGGCCACCAATTTTGGGTTCCAAAGAGATGGTTTAGACACAGCCTCTGACACCTTCCCTTTAAACCTTCTCCAGTCCATTTTCAGCTCTGACTGCTCACACCTTTTCATTTCCATCTCTCTTATCTGTGGACTTTCCTCCCTCCATTTGGACTTTCCTGAATGGAAAGTCCACAGAGGCTGTGGTTACACCTTGCCATTTAAATCCATGTCAGGAAGGCAGATGTATCCAAGTCGTTTTCAGCCTGGACCGGCTTGGTAACACCTTCCTGCTGATGCTGTTGGTAATCCTCAGCTGGTGAGCGGGTGGAGGAAATGCTCTGCTTCAGGGGCAGTCATTCTGGGAGGAGAGGTGGCAGGTGGGGGTGGGAGGAGGAAGATCTGGTGTGGAGGCAGCAATGGCGTGTGGAGAGAACGTCAGGGCAAGAGGGAGGGGAAGGAGGGAGGGAGGGAGATCATTGTGATGGCAGCAGTGACAGGGAAAGAAAATTAAGGCAAGAGGGGGCAGGGGGAGGGAGATCCAGTGACAGGGAAAGGAAATCCCAGCAAGAGGGAGGGTGAGTGTGGCTGCGGGGCAGAGGAAGGGCTGTCAGGGGGAGAGGGAGGAGGTGGTGGGAAGGGCAATACTCAGAGCAGAGGCTTGCATACGTATCATTTTCTGGGCAGCTGCGGAGCCGGAACAGTGGACTCCTAGAAGGGGATTAAAACACTCATGCAGTGTTGGCCCAAATGAGGAAAAACCCAAATAGAGGGAGGAAAATCCACACACACAAAAAAAACAACAACCCCACACACCTGGCTTGGCATTTAAAGTTGTAACCAAACGGGCTGGAATTTGGGCTGAAGAAGAATGAAATAAAAGTGTAACCGTGGCCAGATAAAAGGGATGGAATTGAAAAGATGTGAGAGTTCTGATCCGGAGATGGGCTGAAGAAGGTCCAAAGTGAAGCTACGGCCACAGCCAAGGCTGAATCCGGATGCCAGTTGCTTATTCCACTACATTTGAGTATTCCTGAATAAAGCGTGGATATTCTGGCATATCCAGATATAGCGGGATATGTAACCAATGCCAGGATGTGAGTTTATTCTCCTGTCCCTTTGGGTGGGAGGCACATTATCTATGGCCTTGTTCATCTCTATGGCTGGATCAGCTCTTGTGCTCCTGAAACATATTGAACTTTGCACTGAAGCTGAAGGCTGTAGTGCAAGGAGAACCCAAAGAGCAGGCCAGAAACCTAACTAGTCTTGTAGGAACATTTTCTTCCACTGTTGATTTGTATTCAGGGCAAATGATTCGGGAGGTGTTCTTCAGCCCAGAATACTGTATCTAACATCCCAAGACAAACACGGCCATTGTTGTACTGAATCTCCACTTGGCAACTTGTTGATAGCAGTATTTTTCAACAGCGCCGTGTTCCCAGCATTATTCATCTTGCCCAAAGATGCAGCCAAAAGATACAGTTACAACGAATTCCAGCCAGGCCCAACGAACCTAAAGACTTTAGCAGTAGGGTTGAAATCTGAAGCTGGCCCTGGGGTTTGGATTTCACAAAAGGAGGATCAAGGAAAAGCTGGTGGAAGCTAAAGTGCAGGAGGCTCTATCACCCTCAGCCATTTTTTAAAAAAGTCTTTGCAACAGCTGCACCCAGCTGGGGGAAGGCAAATGAAATAATCCCCTCAAGTGCCCGATAAACAGAAAGTGGGATTTCAGGAAATCCACAGACTCAGATCTCAGCCCAGCTGTGTTGTTTTTTTGGAAAGTTACACTTCACTGTTCTAAACCAACATGATCAAAAAGAAAGAATTAAGGGAGGTTATGGAAGGTGGCCCAGGAGAATCTAGACCATATGAAGATCATTAGTCCGTCTGTGCTCTTGCCCAGACCCATCATTAATGAGTTCATTAATAGGCTTCCGTTGGGTGCAACCAAAACCATCTCGACCACGTTGTAGAAATGGTGGACTTGTTTTTGGTGCTTCTACAGAGCAAGAACGTGGATCCCCAGAGACTGTGTTCACACCTAAGTTTTAATCCAGCTTCAGTCCACTTTCAGAGTGAGACAACACACCAGCAAAGTGACCCAATCATTCCCACTTTATCTAACCCAAAGGTGGATTTTGTGAGTTAGATAATGCTGAAAGCAAGCAGCCTGTTGCGTCATCTCACTCTGAAAGTGAACTGAAACTGAATTAAAACTTAGGCGTGAATGCAACCACAGCAGAACATTGTTACAAGGGATCCTTCCGCCTGAACTCTGGGACTTCAGTCACAGCTAAGTTTTAATCCATTTTCAGTCCATTTTCAGAGTGAGGAACAATAGCAAAGTGACTAGCCATTTTCTTTCCCTATTATCTGTCCCAAAGTTGAATTTTCTGAGTTAGATGATGCTAAAGAAAACAGCTTGACATTTTGCTGATGTGTTCTCCTACTCTGAAAGTGGACTGAATCTGGGTTAGAACTTGGAAGATTGAAGTTGACCCGGATGTATTTGGATAGGTGGATTCAGGTTCTCCTGTGAGCATCAGCACGTAGTTAGATTGAGTGTTGCATGGCCTCTCTACCTGGGGTCCCTGATGAGACATTGTTTCATCAGGGACCCCAGGTATGTCTATGCAACATATTACATAAGCCCAATTAAGTTGAAGCCAAAAAAAAAAGTATCACAATTTGCAGTGATCAATCATGTGCAGGAATGTCACTTTCCTATCTCCTATTCTAGCCCCAGGGCCTGATGAAATGTGCAGTCAGGAAAAAAAAATCAAAACCTTGGCACCATCTCTCTCCTGTATGGAAAGCAACCCAGGAAAGGAGCAATCCAGACTTGAGAAATGCCTGGAGGGGGCGGGGGGGGGGGGAGGAGGAGGAGGAGGAAATTTTAATAAAGGCAGTACTCAACTCTTTCTCCAGAGAGAAAGTTGGCCAAAAGTAATGGGAGGCTTCTGGTGACATCTTTCAATCAGCCCTGGTTTTCCTTCAAGATCTGTTTGGAAAATGAGCTTGAGAAGGAAGATGGAGAGAGAAAGGCAGGAAAGAAATCCTTTGGGCCTCTGTAAAAGAAATTGTCTCTTCCTGCAATCAGAAGCGATTCAGGATGTGGTGGTGGTGGGGGGAGTCACTGCCAATGGTGGAAAATGTGGGGGGAAGAAGAAGAAGAAGAGTTGGCTTTTCTACCCCATTTTTCTCACCCATTTAAGGGGACTCAAAGCAGCTGAATAAGCTTTCTGTTCTCCCCACAACAGAACAGCCTGTGAGGCGGGTGGGGCTGTGAGAGCTCATAAGAGAGCTGTGACTAGCCCAGGGTCACCCAGTTGGCTTCGTGGAGTATTCCCAGATAAGAATCTGGCTCCCTAACCACTAGGCCAAAGAGACCCCAGGAATTAGACCTAAGGTCACCTAGGAGAAAAATGTTGTATGTCAAAGTGCCCAAGTCTAGATGTAATACTTTAGCAAAATAGGGGATTACTTCTCCATCTCAGACACCTCCTTTTCAGGTAACAAGTCCTTGGCAACAAGCAAACAGTTGCCTCTCACACAACATAGTGCACCTGTTTTTGGAAACTACCACATTATGGTTTTGTTGTTGTTGTTCTTTAAAGCATTGTATTCAAGCATCTGCAGAGGCATTATGAGCAAATCTATTTGCACAAATATGGACAATATTCTGCAAATATTGGCAAAAGGAGGGAGAGACCTAACAGCAAAGGCCATCAGAATGGAGATACAGAACTCATTTGCTGTGTTTATCCTTCCTCTTAAAGCATATTCAGTCAAAGGCTTTTGGATAACCATCGGTTACATATTGAAGCTTAACCACTCTTCAGTAGGAATTTGCAAGAATATTCGAAACATATGAAATTTGATTGAATTTGGGCATTCAAATTCCCACAACAACAAAGGCAAAGCTGTGGAAAAAGGGTAAGATCCCCACACTGCTTTTTAAAGACATGTTTGAAAGTGGTGGGCTGAGGCTATAACCAGACATGGGTTACTTGTTCTCCGATATTTGGATATTCCAGAATGAAGCATGGATATCTGGAACATCCAAACATAGTGGTCTAAATAACTGATGTCTGGAAGCATCCTGAGGCTGCCCTTCTTACAATGGCTATCTAAGAGACTGTAGCTGCAAACAAGAGGATAGTTTAGAACATCTGGATCCATGGGTCCATAGGATGCGTGGAAAGGAAGTCCATCCCACCTCAAACGTTCTAGAAGAAATTACTCTTCCTATGGTGGTGTGAACTAGCCAAAGGGAGCTCTTGTTCCATGGCTCAGGACACTCATCCTTTGCACCTCAGGTGGGGAATTCTCCAAGTGGGGAACAACCATCTCTTGCATACAGGGGCAAGCCAGAGATTGGGAAAGTGGACCTAGATTGAGTGTGGAGTGAGAGAACACATCGCTGGAGGGAGGGAGGAGGAGGCAGAAAGGAAGGGGTCAGTTCAAGGCCCAGATCCTATGGGAAAGCGTGCAATGTCGGCACAAGAAGGACCCGTACAAGCCCATCTAAGGTCATCCGGTCCTCTTGGCCAAGGCTTCTTTAGATCAGGCCCTGCTGGGGATGAAACCTTTTTATTGCAAGAGAGATTCTTCCTGATGCCAAGAGACACCCCAGTGAGTCCTGGAATGAGGTGTGGCCTGCCGCTGTTGACAAAGACTGTAATTCGTCAGTTTTAGCTAGTGCTAAATCACTCAGGTTCAAGCGATTCTGCCCAAGCAAATCTTCCATCTTCTTTTGCCACAGGACATCTATAGCCTGCAGGCCATGCAATTAAGGAGCGAATTAAGTCCTTCAAAGGGCTGCTTCAGCGCTTCCATCCTACCACCCATCGGGGGATGACATAACTTGTCCCTCCGGGGAATTTATCGCAGGAGAAGCGCACATGTTGGAGGGCTTGATTGGTTCTTGCTCACAGCAAAATTCTGGATCTCTTTTCTTCTGAAGATTCACGGTGGCTTCTAAAGCAAACCCTGCCAACCCCACGTTAGCCCCGTGCTGTGTGGCAACAAGGCTCAGGGGCTCCTCTTTGTGGAGGAGGACTTGGAGCTCGTGGAAATTTGGCTAGTTTTATTTCTATATGGGAGTATATGGTTGGTTAGTTGGTTGGCTGTCTGTCTGTCTGTCGATTCTACATGTTTGTTGTTCTACCCTTTGGTGGAAGGGGTGTTATAAATTATTATTATTATTATTATTATTATTATTATTATTATTATTATTATTATTATTATTATTATTATTATTATTATTATTATTATTATTATTATTATTATTATTATTATTATTATTATTATATACAGAAACACAACAATATAACATAACACTAACATGTGGGCTTTGATATTTGCACTGCTTAAACTTTTTCAGGGCTTAGCTTATCATGAACCCAAAGCCTGGGTTTTAATCCAGTTTTAGACCACTTTCAGAGCGAGAGAACATATCAGCAAAGTGACTAGCCATTTTCTTTCCATGCTCTTTAACCAAAAAGTTAGATAATGATGAAAGAAAACAGCCTGACACTTTGCTGGTGCATTCTCTCAGGCTGTGGTCACACCTGCGGTTTAATCCGGCTTCAGTCCACCATCAGAGCGAGAGAACGTGACCAGTAATTTTCTTTCCATGTTATCAATCCCAAAGGTGAATTTTCTGAGTTGTTTAACACTGAAAGAAAACAGCTTGCCACTTGGCTGATGTGTTCTCTCACTCCGAAAGTGGACTGAAGTTGGATTAAACCTTAAGGGTGAAAGCAACCCTGCTGATTATGTTTGTCTTGGGCGGGGGGAGAGATAAAGCGCTGCTCCCCCCCCATCACCCTGTAGCAGTGGTGACTGGCTAGGAAGAGAAGACATTAGTAATGTATCAGAGGAATAAAAAAGTCCTTTTTTTCTTCCACCAAAAGATCTTTTTGTCCAAATTTCTCATGCAAAAATCCCCAATCTTTCAAGGAATGATGCTTTGCAGTTATTCACAGCCCCATTGTCCCCCCACCCTGAAGTCTCTGAGAGTGAATATGGCTATCAGATAAAGAACCTATAAAGCTCATCTTTCCTGTCGTAAAATGTCTGTGCAGCCATTGATGGAGAATGGAGCAGCTGGAGCTTTTTTCCAGCGGGATTCTCCCCAATTCAGGAGTTTGGGAAATCTCCTCTGTTGGTTCCTAAGTCCCATAATCCTCAGTCACAGCACAGCAACCACCTAGTCCTAAAACTGGGCCTAGAATTAAGCAGATAAGCTTTTAAAGCCAGATATGGTCAGACAGTCTGGTCCGTCTCGGGCAGCGACGTCTCATGGGAATGGCAAAGATAAGGCCTCCAGTTCCAGGGTAGAAGGGGCTGCAATGGGGCTGGGGAACAGCTTGGTTCTGTTGATTGCAAGAGAACCAGTGCAGATGGTCAGGAGTAGACCAGAGCCCTTTCTGCACTTAGCCTTATTCTAGAACACATTCTGGAATAGGGGCTGCTCTCCACATGCTCACTTAGGCATCAGTATGACAGAACCAATAAAGCTTGTCTTTCCCCTCATAAAATGTGCAGCCATTAATGTAGAATGCATAATATCATAATCTGCAATAGCATGTGGACAACAGACCCCTCTCCCAAGATATATTCCAGAAAGGGCCTTGCTTTTGTGACTGCAAAATGGGAAAAGGGTGGAGAGAGAAAACAGAAGCCATTAATATTACTGAAATCTGCAGGGCAGCCTATGGCGCGTCCATACTTGTGAATACTGCACATTCTGATGTGCTGTTGGAGCATGGGCCTCACACCTGATGCTCAATACTTCATAGCGGCAGCGCATTATGCCGCCGCTACTTCAAATTTATCTACTGCAGAACGATGAGCACTTCTGCCAGTCTGGACAGGATGGTGAGAACAGCCAGTGGGAGCTGCCCCATGCCACGTGACACGCACCTCACCGCTGCTGAGGAGGAAGCTGCAGACCTGCACTTTGGGTGGGGATGGCAAGTCCCGTCATAGCAGGGAGAAGGGAAGGAAGGAGGGAGGGGGGAAACAGAGGCTTTTACACAGGAGCCAACAATTGCACTGGATCGTGACAGTGACTCCGCGAGAAATGGTGGGGATCCAGGCAAAAGACGTGAATGGAAGGAAGAAGGGAGAACGTAACAAGAGCTGACACCCTTTTGCAACCCCAGGGCGGAAGCTGCCAATTTTTGTTACATTGATCCGATGTTACAAATGTTACAATGTCCCCTCCCTTTTAGGCAGCCTGATAGTGGAGAGCTGGGCACAAGAAATCATGGCTTATCATTGGATCAGGGGAAACTGAAGAGAATGCCCCTAAAGCACGATTCCCTCCCCAAAACACCACTTGCATTTCCATTTGCTAAACAGTGTGGATTATTTCTAAATCCAGCAGCGAGACCTCTTCTGATCCGAATATAGATAATCCGTGTTTTGGGACCTTTAATCCTCAGAAACTGCGGATTCTTTTGAACCTTTGGAAAGGGTCAGCTCTCACAACAATTTCAAAGCTCTTTAAATCTTGAGTGGAAACCCAGCCTATGTGTGTGTAGGTGCAAGAGTGTAGCTGCCCCCATTCTTAGCCACATTTGCCACTGGGGCATAATTCTTCCAAAGTCTGGCAAAGGCTGATGGTGTCTCTTGGGCAAAAAGCTGTAGCCATCCTTACTCTTAAAGTCCATTCCAGCCCTCGATTAGAGTATAAGGAGGAGAGAAAGACCTCTTCCTTGGAAGCTGAGTGTCTCAAACATAAAGCAGCTAGGAAAAGCTGCACCATGTACAGGCAAGCAGTATCTCTCTGGTGAGTCTCTGACGAATTCCAAAAATGTACATGAATTTAATTCAGGACGCCGTTCCTTTCTTGTCTTAAAAGCATCTTCGTGGGATCTGTATAGATTCCCTGTGGGTTGCTTAGGGAGCAGCTGTCTCCTGGTTCCTGTTGTCTGCGGGGCACCAGAACTGTTATCTGAGCCCTGTAAATGGAATAAATGGCTCCTGATTAGGAAACGTTCTGTCCGGCATGGCTCCTCTTTCCTCCCTACCCAAGAATGCTTTTTGCAGGCTCTAAAACAGATCTTAAAAGTGTTTGGAGCAAACTTAGTGCCTGCGCCAAAGAATGACCTCAGACGACTATATATCTGAGATTTTCATGTTTAAAACAAGGTGTGTGCAGAACAGTCCAACAGGTTTTCCTAGCCTAGGAAGTGTGTGTTCACTTATACCCCTGTGGCAACTTATGTGGTCACCCCTCATTTAGGAGGCCCCGTGATCAATAAAGCAGCGCTTACAGCCTCACTTAGAAACCCAAGAAGAAAAGAAAACGATCCTCATTTTGGGAGAGGGGGCATTTTCAACTGTGCTTCACTTTGTCTTGTAACAGAGCCAAGTCCATGTGGAATTTCGAGCCTCCATAAAAGGCGAAGGATGGAGGTTTTTTGGAGGGACCAAGAGGCTGAAAATGGAATCGCCCTGCTGCTAATTCTCACTTTCAACAGTTGGTTATTATGTGTGGGCTTCCACTTCGCCTTGGATCCGGACCAAGGAAAGCACAAACTCTCAACGTGTTGCTTACAGAACCATAGATCATTAAAGAAGATGAACACTTTGCTGCAATGCAGATTTCATGAAGCCAGCCTTTTATGAGGAGCTAGGCAGATTGGTCCCTTGCTGGGATCCTGTCCGGCCTCGGATCCTGCACCCAGATATAAAGGCAGGGGAGGGAAGAATGAACCTGAGCAGGCAGAATGAATGAACAAGGAGGGAGGGGGGGAGAGAGCATATACATTGCGGGGAAGGCAACCACTCCAGAAGTTCTTCAAAGAGGGCTGCCACCGAGTCCACTTGCAGGGTGGTGGAGATGTTTCATAGGACCATGGGTCTGTCCAGACCTCCAGGTGTCAAGACATTTATCTGCTGTGGCCCTGGGTGTGACTTGGGAGCACATGATGCACACATACGGTCACAGTCTGAACCAGTCACTCAGTCTCAGTTGCAACTTGTTCCCAAAGTGGGATAAGGCGAGAAGAAGGTGAGCTAAGCTCAAGTAGTGGCAACCCATGGAGAGTGACCACAGGACGATGCAAAAAGGGTCAAGGCTTTGATTGGAAGTCTCATTTTCATTTCCCCAAGCAGTGCTTTGATCTGCTGCAGACTGAAGCCCAGACCATCATCATGAAAGCAAGGCTCCTGTTCAAAGCCATTCCCTCCTCTCCGTTACCCTGCAATACCAGTCTGTGGGTCATCACCAGAAGGATGATGTTGTAGCTTCTCATGGACAAGTTTGCAAGACCTTAAGAGGAGCCTTGATGGATTGGGCTACAGCCCATCTAGTCCAGATCCTGTCTCACACAGCGGTCCACCAGTTGCTTCTGGGCATCTCAAGCATTGATGATTGTGCCTTAAGGGTCATGAATGTGGTCCTCTAAACAACTCGGCACTTTCAGGAGATCATCTCACTGGTCCATCAGATCTGCCAGCAAACATCTCTGGAGGCAACTGGATTTGATTCTGATTAAACCAGTTCAGGAATTAGGTAGATTCCAGACCTGGTGGTATACTGCACCAGCAAGCAAAGGGACCTCCAAGCAAGGCCTCATTTGGACCTCACCAGTGCGCAGAAGGCACACTTGCTGGACCAGTATACTGGCCAGTGCAGAATCGCCCAAACCAAAATGGAGGCCCAAGGAAGGAAACACATGCAGCTGCAAAATAATGAAACGTTTCATAGGTGAGTGTGAATATCTGCTTTTGATGAGGACCAGGAAAAGGAAAAAAGGGTGGAGGGTGGTGGGCTTTGAGCTGTCCCTGTAAAACGCCTTCCAGACGTTAACATGGCCAGGCTCCGAAGCACCTGGCTAGTTTGAGTCTCACCCAACAAAAGAGTATAGGAAATTAAAATTGTTTTCAGTAACTCAAATCATATTGGGATTGCTCCCCACCTCCTTCAACACCACTCGACTTTTGCCATTAAAAAATATTGGTTGCCTTCCAGTACGCACAAGGCTCAGAGAAGCAGTATGTAAGGATACTGCATGTTCTAACAGTTTGACAATAGAATGCTTGTTTTAAGCTGTGTGAAGAAGGGAAGATGACCAGGAGCCATTCAAATAGTTGGTCATTTCCAGGGAGCCTAAGCAGTGAATATATTCTTTTCACATTCGGATGTCACAAACTTCTTCATCGTTCAGGCTGCAGTTGCAAAATGCTCACCCAACACGACTAAAAGAAAGAGTCACCCTTGGTGTTATTTAACCCTAGTTGAGGAAGGGGCACCCATTCCCAGGCTTCAGTACTGGGTCAGGTGATTTTAGGGATTTTCATGGTGAAAACATGATGAGGATTCCTACAGGACATGGAGAAAACATAGCAGAACCATACCTTGTAAGCAGAAGCTGACAATGGGAATTATAACCTCAAAGGATGCCACTTAGAACTTGCACCTTCAGAGATGCAAAGGATAAGCACACACGCATTAGGGGCATGGTAGTTGCCTACTGGGTCTTGACTGTTTACACAGTCCCCTGACACGGGGTGATTTCGCACTTCCCTTCCCACCTGCTGGATGGGAAAGGAGCACAATCACCTATCAGAGTCCGAATTCGTCTGAATAATGAATATTTTGAACATTCAGTGCACATCCCTACTTGTGAGCGCCAGTCACTTACAGCCCACGCCCCGTGCAATCACTCACTGGCCTGTGATTGATGCTGGGCTGGTCCTCTTCAGGGCACCGCCATCTTGAACGCAGTGCCCTCCGTGACTGCACATGTGTTGCCATGATGATGCTGACACTCTGCACAGTCACAGTCATGTCAGGAGGGCAGCAGAGCTGGCAGCACACTTGCACAGAAGCTCCGTTGACCTCCTTGTCCAGCTGAAGACTGAATGTTCCCCGGCTGGATACGATCAGGTAAGTTGGGGTAAGGGTTGGGAAAGGTGGGGAGTATGATTCCGTGCTCTACACCTAGTCAAGAATTCGGGAGCCCCTGGGGGTTGTGACAGCTTCCTCTAAGTGCAGATGCTCTTCCCCAGATGCCCCCTAATTCTTGACTATGGGCAGAAGTGCGAAAAGGCCTATGGTTCTTTGTGCAATCCTGTGCGCAAGTTTTTTTCACGGCAAGTGAGAAAGAGAAGGTAAAACAAAGCTTCAGGCTAGGAAAGGGTTGGAGTCGGAATGCACAGTTCATTCATTGTATCTGAATCCAACCCAGGGTTAAACCAACCGTGTGTTTGCAGAGGCAGCCAAAACCAAGCCAATTATTTTGAAGTGACAGAATTTGTCCTACTGATTTAAAATTTGGAAGCCCTGTTTTATAAGGTCCCCTTGATTCCCTTTTATAAACCAATTGTCTCAACAGCAAATAAACATCTCCATTATCTCCTAACCTGAAAATCCTCTGAGACCAAAGTAAAAGATCCCCTCTAATTTTTTTGAAAAAAATTCCTACAATTTTTGTTGGCGTGAAATTTTACAAGGGCTTGAGTTTTTCTTAACTGCTTTCTTCTCTTCATAGAGTCCTTAGCATTTTTCCCTTTATTAATGTGGCATCTTTCCCAGGGCATTTTATGATTCCGGGTGTGTTTTCACTTACTGCATCGATTTGGATTTCATCATTTCTGTCCCCATCAAAGGGGGCGGGGGGAGTAAGTACAGGAAAGGAAGAAAAGAAAGGCCTTATTAATATTATTAAAGGTTGTTTTTTTGTTGTTGTTAATTTCTGTCTGTTTTGCCAAAGGGAAAGTATATTTGCTATTTTAGACCGAGTTTCCAGTAAGTCTCCATTCAGAAATGCTGCATTCTTCCACTTCAATTAACATCTGTGTACTTTTATTTCAGAGGGATCACCAGCCACACTAGGAATTTGCTCTTGGGGGGCGGGTAGAGATACAAAGGTCACATATCTTGTGTACGCAGAGTAGGTTTTAAAAGAACCCGCAGTTTCTGAGGATCAAAGGTCCTGAAAAGTGGATTATCTGTATTTGGATCAAAAGAGGTCTCGCTGCTGGATTTAGAGATAATCCTCACTATTTAGCAAATGGGAACACAAGTGGGTTTTGGGGGGAGGGAACCATACTTTAGGGGCATTCTCCTCAGTTTCCCCTGATCCAATGATAAGCTCTCTTCCCCAGCTCTCTGCCATTACGTGGTAAGGAGACTGGATTGGCGGGGGGAGAAGGTGAAGAGCAAAGAGCCTACAGTACTACAATGTAACAAAAAAGAGATCAGACAGAGTAACAAAGAGATCAGACCATGTGTCTGACTTTGCAAAGAGGCAAGTTTGCTATGGAAGGGGCTGAGAGGAAAGGCGCATGCGCACACAAGGGCAACAAGGTCCTTTTCCAAGGTGAGGAGTGAGCGCATGCACAAGCGAGGCATTTGCTTTGAATCCTTAGCTGCGTGCATTGCTAGTGGGCAAAGAGAAGACCGCGTCCGTCCCTTTGCTTTATAGTAGGAATCTGCTGCACTGATGTTCAGAGCAGTGAGGGAAGGAAAGCGCGTTAGCAACATCTTATGCAGGACTCCATGATCTGATGCATGGGCAAGTTTTTACAGAGGGTGGGGTTTGAGTTGCTCGCCCCAGTGAAGTCAGGTTATGACGGTGTCCAATTGCTGACTGCATGGGGAGGGGAGGAGAGAGAGGAGGGAGTTCCTCCCATGCTGGACACTGAAGAATGGAGAGTGGGTCCACATTGTAAGCTAACAGTGGGAATGCAAAAAAGCCAGACCTTGCTGCTGATTTTTTAAAAATGGTTTAAAACCTATTTAAATGTGCTAGTGGGAACCTGCTCTTGTAGTGCTTTACTGGGGTTTATCAACAGGGCTCTTCCTGGCATGGATTTCCCACCTCAGAGGCCTGATGGGGCATCAGTGCATGGTCACTGCACCACTGGGGCATTTATAAGGCCACCTGGATGCAGGTAGAGTCCCCGTTCCTTTCTCTTCCACGCCTCATCTCCCAAACAGTACACAAGGACGACCCTCTGGAGAGATCCCGGGGGACCAGCGGGATTCTCCCAGCCTTTCAGGTGTGTGAGGGCCTGAAAGTTATTTGGAGTTCTGATGTGTTAAGAGGTCACGTAGCAGTTCCAAATGCAGCTGAGCTGTTGTGGCTCTTGGGCGGCTCTCACATCTGCCCTCCACATGGGCCTTGTCTCTGCGAAGCGAGTTTCTGCCTTCCAGATGGAAGCAAGAATGAAGTGCAGCTCAGATCTTATTTAGAAACCTCCTTAAAGGTCAAAGTTACATGACTCATGATCACAGGGAAAAGGATTGGGGAACAACACATTTTTCCATGGCACCCACCTTCTTTGGAGACTTGACATTCTTTAGCAAGACTGTGCCGTTAGCTGGGACAGTTAGGAAAGAAAGGGGCCCCCTTTTGATGGTCTCGTCTGGAAGGGCCATTTCAGGGGACGATACGGAGCTGAGACTGTTGTCTCTCTTAACTCCTGAAAGGACGGGCATTGAAGGCAGCTTGTTCACATCTTTCTTGATTGCAAAGGCACAAGTGTAAGCTGGTTTCAAACACGCACAACTAATGTTTAATACCAGACCACTTTGCAACACTGTTATGGGCTGAAACTCTTGGACAGCACACAGACCGCTCTTAAACTAGGACATGCAATACCAGCTTTCACACAGACGTGTGATTTTGGAGGAGTAAGACTTTATCTGAAATATTCTTCCAATACTGTCCAAAACCACATTCCACTGGGCAGGGAAACACGTAGGCTTCCAGGGCCTCCGGTTCAAAGCATTCTTCAGATAATGAAAGTCAGGTTGGCGTGTTGAAAGTTCTGCTCTGTTCTTTCTTTCCGTCTTCCTCCTCTCGCTTAATAGGAGGGTCAGCCATTCCGTATTAAGGTAGCCGTATAGAGACTGTCACAGATTCAGATGTGTCAATTTCTATGGACAAACAAAAATACAGAAATAATTACTGGCTGCATTCAGTCTATGCAGCCCATCAACCTAGGGCAGGGCCATGCAAAGCACCTCCAATTTAAATGTCTCATAGGGAAGTATCTAGGTCACCCCCTCCACCAGGGGAAGGAGAAGGTGCCCCATCACCCCTGTTTTTGGACAAGGCACTTTTGTTCTGAACCAAAAATGGGCAATTTCCAGAGGTGCTTATTTCCAGACTGTTGCAAAGGTGCCCAGGGATAGGTTACAAGTGGAAGAATTCATCCATGAAATTGCCAGGATCTGAACTTTTACTGACAGCATCTGATATCAGTGTGCCTGACTATTTATCCATCCATCTCAGAAGGATTATATACTAATTTTTTCTCTGTGCATTTGGCCGCCATTCATATGCATACATACAAACGTAGCAGAACCAGAGTGAGCTAAAACTCCCCATCTTTTAATGATATTACTGTATTTCTATAAAGAATCAGAGAGTTGGAAGGGACCTCCAGGGCCTTCAAGTCCAACCCCTGCTCAATGCAGAATTTCCTAAACCATCCCAGATGTATGTCCAGCCTCTGCTTGAAGACCTCCAGAGAAGAAGAACCCACTACCTCCCATGGCAACCTTTTCCCACTGACCGATTGCCCTCCTAATATCTAATCTGCACTGACTCCCTTGGAATTTCATCCTGTTGTTTCTACTCCTCCCATCTTGTGCAAGAGAGAATAGGGATGATTCCTCTGGACTGTGAGAGCCTTTCAGATACTTGAAGACCGCTATCATGTCTCCTCTCAGTCTTCTCTTCCGTAGGCTAAACATTCCTAGATCCTTCAACCTTTCCTTGTAGGACATGGTTTCCAAATCACCAACTATTTGGTAGGCCTCCTTTGGACTTGCCCTAGTTTGTCAATGTCTGTTTTGAATTGAGGTGCCCAGAACTGGACACAGGGCTCTAGATGAGGTCTGACCAAGGTAGAGTATAGAGGAATAATTTCTTCTCATGATCTAGACTCTACACTCCTCTTGATGCATCCTAGGATGGTGTTTGCCTTTTTTGCAGCTGCATCACATTGTTGACTCATGTTCATCCTGTGATCAACCAGGACACCCAGATCCTTTTCACTTGTGCTACTACTCAGCCAGATTCCTCCCATTCTGTATTCATTTTTATCATTTTTTTTACCAAGATATAAGACTTTGCATTTGTCCCTATTAAATATCATACTGCTAGTTTCAGACATAACTGGGGCTCTCTTTTTTTCAGCCATTCATTCCAATGATGTCAGTATCACCCTTCTGTTTCTTGGTGTTTCTGTGTTTGCTCCAGTCCTTTGGCTGCTCAGCCACCCAAGTTTGTTATTAAAAGGAATGACTGCTAGTCAGGGAGTTAAATGGAACAAACATATCAAACTCATCTTGCCCCCAATCCGCTCACTGGCATCTCCTATTGTCTTTTGGGTACTGAACACAAACTATTTTCAAAATGTCTGGCATGGACTAGTGATTTCTGTGTGATATATTTAAAAATCGTATACATTAGACAATGGAATCTCTCTTTCTGTTCCTAGCTGCATTTTTACTATATATTTTGTGCACTCTTATAAAGTTAAAGTGGTGCATTTTTCCACTTGGAAATTCCTTTGCAGATATTTAAAAGCAATGGCAAATGCACTCAAGGCACTTTTTATGTCAGGGCATTGTGGGGAAAAAAGCAGGCAGAAGCAAGCAGGCTTTCTTGATATTTAAGCAGATTACAGATTTCTTTAGGATTAGTTCTTAAGGAAAGGCATGGCGTCATTATATTCTTCATATACTACCCTTAGGCTGTGGTCACACTTAAGGTTTAATCCAGCTTCAGTCCACTTTCAGAGCGAGAGAATAAATACATCAGCAAAGTGACAAGCTGTTTTTCTTTCAATGTTAAATAATTCAGAAAATTCACCTTTGGGATTGATAACGTGAGAAGAAATGTCCTGGGCAGTTCGTTGATGTGTTCTCTTGCTCTGAAGGTGGACTGAAGCTGGATTCAACCTTAGTGTGACCACAGTTGTTCCAGGTTGAAGTTCCTTCCCTGCGCCCTCCAAACACAGGACTTGCATCTGTAGCTCTGAACGGGTAGCAGTGCAGTTAGAGGTTATGCTTCTGCAAACTGAATACATGCAGGTTCATTAATAAGAATATTTTAGCGGCTTCTTTTATTTTGTATCTTCCCGCACATTCAAGGGGATAAATGGAACCAAGGAACCGACTCTACACTTGTATATTCATGGATTATCCTTCTGATATTTTGCTTGAAATCCCCACTCCCAATTGTTTTTTAAAAAAATGGTTTCTATCTTTGAGCCTCCCTTGAGAAGGAAAAGAAAGGGCACTAAATCTATTGCCTGCTTGCTTCTGCTCTCTGGCAAAACGGTAATTCCAGTTTGTTGCACACTCCCTGCGATGTGTGTGTGCAGCTTTTTGTGTGTGTTTTTCCTTCCCTGAAAGGCAGTGACTCACAGCTCCTCATTGGGGAGTTCAGAAATTAAACACTTCCCTTCCAAAAGGCCTCCATCTTACGGGTTTTGGGAGGACCACAGAGCAGCTGCTGCACCTTCTATAAAGCTCTTGAGGGAGAACACGAAGAATGTGCATTTTAAGAGGAGATGTCTTTGTCCTGTTAAATTGATGCACTCAGATTCCCCCCCCCCCTTTAATAAAAGAGCACAAAGGCAGAGATTTCAAACTCCCGAACTCAGCTATTTTTGAGTTAATGCTCTTTCAGCTGCCTCCTTGGACATTCATGGCAGCATATTAGGACACATCTGGCACACTCTTGTGAGAGCTGCCTATTCACTGACTAACCAGGGACTTAAGCAGCTGAAGCCATTTACACACATTTAAAACACACACGCAGCATTTGCATCTGTGCCAGTGAGGTCTGTACCAAACTTGGCACTGTGCAAATGTAATGGGGCGAACAACGCGCAAGTGTAGATTTCTGCACTTAGGACTTTGGTGGGCCACCTGGGGGCTCCCCTTTCACTGTGGTTGCGTCAGATATCCCACTCTGTGACCTCAGAATGAACACTCGTAGGTTATACACAACACCTTGCATTTTCTAACTTTCTTGGCCAGCACCAAGCTCATGTGCGTAGGGCTGTGCACAAATGGGTGTTTTTTTGTGTGTGTGCATTTGATTCAATGTAAGAAAATTTGCATTCAGAGTCGAATGCACTCTGTATCCATTGCAGATGTGACCGGTGCAGCCACTTTCCCACATCGCCGGTTCACAGATGTTCCAAAGCATTAGTAGGAATGTTACCAACATTTGTACAAATACCAGTGCCAATGTATGGATGTTGTATCATTCGATTCACGTACGAATGTCTGAATTCATACGAATTTGTATTCATATTGAATGTCATGAATATTCATGCACATCCCTACATGTGTGTTTTCTCAAAAGCATCTTCTTCAGGATTAGTTTTTAAAGATTAGCTTCATTATATCCTTCATATACTACCTGTGGTTTGGTCCAGTTCGAAGTATTTTCTTTTCAAACAACAAGGTGGTTTGGTTCACGTGTAAAGGAGCTGAATCATAGCAAACCACCTACAAACCACCTTGGTTCACTATGATACACTTGGGTCATTAAACCACCCCTTAGTTCAGGTTCACGTGAACATCTGAACTCACTGTGAACCAACCAACCCAGGTCGACATATCTCTAGCATATTTGCATGTCCCTTATCCCTTTAGGGATTCTGCTATCATAACAAGAGTTTCAATAACCGGTTGAAGATCTCCAGGTCATCTTGTGTCTACTGGTTCCAGCACTTGGTGTTTGAACTGTTCCATTTGGCTTGTTTGGTTATTTACTGAGTAGGACGTTTCTTCAGGTTGGACAGCATCTTGTGCGTATCTGTACAGGATGAAATTGGGATGCATACAGAACGCATGCAGGATGAGTATGGACGTGGAGGGATATGTACAGATGTGTACGAGATTTGTATCATTGGATACATATCAAATATTCAAGTGAATAGATATTGGTTTGAATGTCCAGACTTTCGTTTCTCTTAATACGCATGTGTAGAGATCAGGGCTGGAGAACCTGAGTACCTGATGCTTTTTCTTGGACCTTATCTCCCTGACCTCTGACCTTTGGCTCAGGGAGATATGAGCTTTAGTCCAGCAGCATCCAGAAGACCACAGGCAATTTATCACTGATTCCAGGTTCGTGCAGTCAGTGACAGCAAGAATAACCAGAGTGTACATTTGTCCACCTTCTATGCATTGTCTCAACTCACATCAGAACTTTTGAATTGCTTTCATATGAAAAGAATGTGTTTCACCACAGTCCTAGATGGCTGCTTTCCAACGGGGACTCATAAGAGAAGAGGACTTAGCCAAGAAGACAATTACAAGTATATGTGTATTTTTTGGAAATCCTATTGTATTACAGGAACTGATGTAGCTTCCTCTAAAATCCAAATTGTCTGAACTTTCGCCAAGTTGAAGGTTCTGTCTTTGGGAGGAAGCAATATACTTCTTGAAAAACAATCATGGAAGAAGCTGCTTTCATTTGAGGAAACACACGTGAGCTTAGTTGCAGCCAAGAAAGAGCCTAGAGAATGAGGAGATGCGAGCAGGTTCCTAATAAAGCGACTTTATCTGAACTGGGCAGCAGGGAGGCTAATAAGGCATGTGAGAGCCTAGAATTTCTTCTTCTTCTTTACACATTATATTCACATATTTTAAAAAGAGGCAGTGAACATCTGGGGCCTTAGATGTTGGCGCATTTGATATCCAGGGCTATATGGAAGTTGGCAGATTTCCTATCCCCGGAGGTTAAACAAAGCATGAGATATGTTTGCAAAAAGCTGCAAACACTTGTTGACTTTGTAAGATATGGAGCAGGAAAACTGTTATCTAGCTGTGGTCATGAAAGAGAAGTTTTCTCCTTTCCACGGATGGTCTGAAAGACAGAAAGGTAGGCAGATGGGTTGTAGGTGAGCTGCTGCATTTGATTGGCTCGCACTTGAAACTTTTCATTGACTGTCAGTAATGACTTTCAAAGAAGGGGTCTGGGCATAGATTAATGCACCTAGTACAATGGGGATTAAGCTTGTGCTTCCAAGTTTCAGAAGAGGTCCAGGTGCCAGCTTGGCTTGGACTGAATGCTGAAGCAACTGTTTTAATGTGGATTCTCTGTGCTCCTTGCAGACAAAAAATGGATCCTTTCCCTAGTTTGGATGGCACCTGCAAGGAAGGCCTGTTGGCCATTATTTAAACTTTTTAAAAAAAAGACATAAGAGAATTTTGATTTTGCATAATCAGTTTGAGCTCATGATCTCTGCTTCGTTGAGTAAAAGTTATCTGGTTCGTCCACACTGAATATGTAGCAAAACCCCCTCAACCACTTGGCAAACAGGGTGAAATACCCAGAGGTAAAGGAGGTCAGATGCTTTCATTATCTTGCAGAACAGTTAGAATTTGATTATCTACACCAAAGAAGGAATATGTTGTTGGGAATGCGGACCAATGATGTAATAATGAATAAATGGCAAAAAGTGATCAAGAGGAAGCAACAGGAGCAATGAATTGGGGAAAAAAGGACGTTTAAACTGCTACTGATCTATTCCACTGAATAATTAATCAGGGAATGGGAGAGTGATATTTTGTTTTGATAACTGAATGTGTAGCATTGATGTTTTAATTTAAATAGAATTATTTTTTAAAAGAAGGAGGTCAGTTTGGCATAATAGGCTGAAAGAAACATCATCAGAAGAGACCTTTTCCTGCAAAGTGGATTCCACCCCCCTCCAAAAATGTTGCATCAGTGCAACTCTGTCTTTGAGTTATGTTCCCTCCCCAACTGTTCCCACCGACTTTAATTTGGTTTTGTAAAACAACAACAAAGCCAGGCTCAATGCCATGTTGGTTTTGCACTTGGAAACAGAAATGAGACCCGGAGACTAATAAGCATCTACCCTATGAACTAGAATTACGCATTCATGTCTTTTCCCTCTCTCTAACCTCACTGCCCGCTAGGTTCTAATTGCCTTGGGCCAATTTCAACCTCTCTTTCTTACGACCAGCCTGCCAGAAAGGCATGTGTTTCATCTCAAATTGTAAGAACTTTGCTCAAATCGGAGCCAGATTTGCACTATTAGCATATAAAGTTGATGCTTTTTTAAAAAATGAAACCCTCATAGAAAAGTGGCCGGTAGTGAATCGGGGAAGCGGCGAACCCAATGGATTTAACTCTGAGCTTTAGTGTGGAGGTGGTGGGCAAACTAGGCTCCATTAGTAAAATCCCACTGCTGCTCCTGAGTCTATTAATGAATTCCTTCTGAGCTTCTCAAATCTGAGAAGTAAATCCAGTCTGGCCCATAAATGTAATTTACCTTGTGCAGATGCCTCTGAAGTGATGATAAGTGGACTTCACATGTTCAGGAAAGAAAGAGCCCCTCCAGCATCCTAAAATGCCTACACAAAATGCCTAAAAATTACATTAAGGGGCATTCTGTCCTTAGCTGATTAGGCTGCCATGAATTAGGGCTGGTAAACTTCTGGTAAAGGTGAACCATTTGCACTTGTCATGAGGAAAGCTCCCCCAAAGCGTCCATTATCAGCCAGAAGTGTGAATGAATCCTCCCGTTTACCAGCCTGCGTTGCTGTGTCCAAACCTGGAAGTTCATCCTCCTTGCTGCCATGACTGGCCATTCTGTGACATGCCTGGATGCCATTGCAGAGGGGCGTGTTCAAGCAGAGGGACATATTGCAGCCAATCACGTCAGCGCCCATGATCGAACGCCCCTCTTGAGATTATGACCAGATGCCACTCCTGGGGATAGGTGGTCCAGTCACATCAGAGGTCAGCAATTGATCATGGCCGCCACTAACACTGCCACTGCACAGACAACACTGCCAGTACCCACCACATGAAGACAACCGGAAGAAGAGCGAATGGTGTCAGAGAAAATGGTTTGACTACAGTTTTCTTGCAGTGTAGATGTGCAGACTCAGTGATGTCATAAACTGGAGCAGGCTGAGGTCAATTCTTGACCATAAAAGTTTATTTTAATTATACAGAAGACAAGCACCTGACCGGCCTACCTAGCTGACTCAAGGCAGCTGTGTTAAATATCTCCCTGCTGTACCTAATCATAATCAGGTGAGCTTAGTTGGGTCAGAGAGATCCTCAAATACTTATCTCACCCTTAATTCCTTGACAATGGTCGCGTTGCTGGATGCTTCAGGTAAGCTTGTGATCAACATTAGTACTCCATGCCTAATCAACAATTAGTGAACTTCTGGGAAGACAGAGGGCACTTAGAGGATGTAACATCCTACTCCATGTTCAAATGCTCTTCACCAGAAGTTCACTAATTGTTGACTACTAGCTGAAGTGTGAATAGGCTTCAGGTGTCTCCAGAGGTAAGAGGAGGTGGTGATAGCAACAAGCCTAGATACTTTTAAGAAAGGGTTTGCCTTTAAGGGCCAAGTGCAGGGAAAGAAGAATAGGTGAAGGTTTTGCCTTTGTCTTTTGACTGAGACACCCAGAACCAATTGGGCCACTGTGTGAGATGGGGTGCTGGACTAGATGGGCTGTGGTCCAATCCAGCAGGGCTCCTCCTAGGTTCTAGGTTTCAGTATGGTGGACAAGGACAAGAAGAGACTTGTGAGTTACATGTTCAATTGTGCTGTGATTCTCTCCATGCAAAATTGAGGCAATAATATGGAAGCATATGCAAATGGCTTTGAATCTGATTTGTATTATTCATTTGGCTAGTACACACAATGCGCCAAAGGTCTACAAGTCTTTGAGTTTGGACTCTCCAGCTAGAGGGTACTAGGGATACGCAGGGATGTTCAAAATATTCATTATTTGTATGAATTCAGACAAATTTGAACATTTGTATGCAAATTGAATGTCCAAACATTTGTAGCATTCATACGAATACAAATATTTTGAGTTATTCATATGAATAATTTGGACATTGTTATGCATACGGATACATACCCATCGCAAACATATTTGTATACATCTTGTGCACATCTTGTGCACATAGACATGGATATGTACGAGATGAAAACAGGATGCGTACAGGACGCGTATGGATTGTACGAGATTCGTATCATTGGATATGTATTGAATATTTGAACAAATAGATACAAATGTGTTTGTATAAGTTCAAATGTCCAAACATTCATTTTTCCTTATTTGTACGAATTTGGAATTTGGAATATTTGATTCGTTAGAAACTGAATTTCAAAAATTGCATTCGTGCACAACCCTTGAGGGCACAAAACTATGATTTCTGAAAGCCTGCTAGAATCTTTGTGTTTGCATGCCAGGTATTGAGGCTGATGGACACCTGGCAAGGTATCCTTATTTCCAACCCCTTTATCTCTTCTGGATAGGAATGCTGCCTTGTTGGGTGAAGGGTTGTGCTACATAGTTTCTGTTCTCATGGAAACCATTTATCACTGCAACGTCCTCAAGCAGACTTTGATGTTAACCAGAACTTTGACGCTGGGATGGAGCAGATGTGGAATGGAGAGCTGTTGCCAGAAGGATTTTTAAATTCAGGCTTATACTCTGCCCCAGCAACCTGCTAATTCCAACAGGGCTCAATGTTGTATGTGTGTGAGAGAGAGCACTTGGAAATGGAAGGAATTCATAGCGAACGATGTGCATGGATATCTGTAACATTAGATATTTGTACAAATTCATAGGAATTAGGACATTTGTACATTGAGATTCTTACGAATACTTTGGAACATTTGTGAAACAGGGAGGTGGGAAATTGGATGCACTAGTCATACCTGCAACAGGTCCAGAGTGCCTTTGACATGGATTGAGAGTGGATTCAAAGTGGATTCAGGGCAGATTTGACGCTTTCAGAGTGGATATGATACAGGATACGTATCGAATAGATATGCATTTGTATTGGATATTCGCACAAATTTGTATGGAACGTCCATATCAAATAGAATCCTACCACATTTGAAGGGGTCCATTCGAACAAATACAAATTTTCTTACATTGGATTCAATACAAACAGAGTGCAAAACACCCCCCCTCCCCCATTCTTGCACATTCCATGGATTCATGCAATAATGATGTTGCTCCAGACCTGGTCCAAATGTATCTGACACTATACATTATCCTGAAATGCCACCCCTATGCATCACAATATAAGGGCACCAGAACCTAAAAATCCATTCAATCAGATCCCTAGCGATTGTCATGAAAATGAAAGAGAACATAGTTGTTTTCCACCTTTGGCTCTTTGGAGGAGGGGATGTACCTTGTGAGAACCTTTCCCAATCCAGATCAGATCTACTCCTCTCCAGAAAACCACGAGGCATTGTGCAAGCGTCACAGAAGGGAATGGAAATGGAGGCTGCACAGGCAGTTTGCACAATTTACCACCAAAAAATGGGAATAGTGGATTAGTGAATCTTGAAGCCCTTCAAAACTCAAGATATCTCCATGCAAGAAGCCAAACAGATCAGCAGAAGTCTTTGTGGGATGTTATTCAAATCCCCTTTGCCTCCCTTTCCTCCTTTTTAACGTTCCCCAACAGCTGACCATTTTGGCACTGGAAGTTTGGGTTGGGAGGGGGGGGGGAAATCCTGCATTTTCTTGTCACAGTGCTTTAAGCACATTGGGTGTAGCTAGGGGAGCACACTAATGCCATCTTCATTATCCGATTCATAACAAATCAAATATTCAAAAATTTGAATTTGTACGAATAAGGAAAAATGAATATTTTGAATATTCATGCAGATCTCTAGCCCAATGTTCCATGGCCATAAAGGACATTTTCTCTCTGCGGTACCCTGAACGGCTTCCTATCCTTGCCAGTGTGTATGAAAGCCCTGTGGTACCTCTATAGGCTTTGGCTGGCCACATGTGGACAGCTCTGGTGCTCGGGGGGGGGGCACTTGCCAGGATGGTCCCTGCACAGTGACTAGGCCAGGGAGGGGGTTAAACCTTCTCCCTTCCATCTGGCTGCTCAGCATTTAATGAAGGTTCTGAGAGCAGGACTAAAATCTCCAGGCTTGAGATCAAAACCCGGGGAGCAACTTTTAGGTCGCTGTCAGCATGTGAAAGCGTTCTGTGTTGCGCCAGGGTAAGGGGCTCCTGACAGCAAAGTAAACTGTGTCTAGCTGAGTTTACACAGCCTCAGATCAGCAGCTCTTTGGTGTGTTTATCATTTCCTTCCCACTGAGTCAGCAATCCGTCGCTGAGCCTTGGGGGATCCTTTTCACACTTCACACACAGAGATGTTCAGCCCTTGCCACGGCTTCCTTTGAAGATGTCCTGGGACAGGCCAGCTAAACCAGACCATCCTAAGGGCAGAAGCAAGAATTTAAGTGACCTGGAAGTGAGTTTCCAGTCCTGCCCTCCAATTAGGACATAAATATTATGTGGCAGAAACACTGCTTTTCTCTGATTTCATTGGTCACCATCTTTGGGTGAAAACAAGGGATGTCAGAGGCTGCATTCAGTAGAAGATGATATTTACCACAGGCCGAGGTTGTGGCAGGCAGGGCTGTTTGTAGACTATGAAAACAGGTACACTTGGATTTATGTTTACATAAGAACATAAGAGGAGCCCTGCTGGATCAGGCCACTCCTTTTCTAGTCCAGTATCCTGCTTCACCAATTGCTTCTGGGCATCTCAAGCAGAAGATGGAAGGTCAACCTTCACCTGCTCTCAGCTCCCCTCAGATGGCCTGTAGAGGATCTGGGTGGTCCTTCCAACCTGGAGGTGGTACCAAGGCATCCAGTCTTCTAACCAATAAAACACCTGTCCTCCATGCATTTGTCTGAACCTTTCTTAAAGGTCTACTAAGTAGAGAGCAGGACTTTTATCTGGGAATACCAGGTTTGTTTCTGCACTCTTCCATGAAGCCAGCTGGGTGACCTTGGGCTAGTCACAACTCTCTTCTGAGCTCTCACAGCCCCACCTGCCTCACAGGGTGCCTGTTGTGGGGAGGAGAACAGAAGGTTTGTCAGCCACTTAAATTGGTGAGAAAAGAGGGGTAGAAAAGCCAGCTCTTCTTCTTCTTCTCTTCTGCCTACCAAGTCCATGGATTGGCCCCTGGTTCTCGTGTTGTATGGAAGAGAAAAGGTTTCCCCACCCTCTTTCTCTACCTTTTCCAGACCACACACAATTTCATATAATTCAATCAAGTCACCTCTTCAATGCCATCTTTCAAGGCTAGATGTGACTTTGGTTTAATAAATACTTGAAAATTATCATGATTGTTATTCCCCCAAATCATCATTTGAGCTGGTTCCCTTTCAGGTACAGGGATGTGCATGAATGTTTTTTTGACATTCTATTCGAATCGAATCGAATACTTGAAAATCTGATTTGACTCAAATCTGTTAAATTTGAATTTAACAAGATTCTTTTCATTTTTACCAAATTCGGATCTATTTGTTTGAATTTTTTATTCGAATCTGCACATACGGATGTCGACGACGTTTGTCTGTCCACGTACACATCTTCCTGACATCTGTATGCATCCGTACACATCTGTATGCATCCTGTAGTTATCCCGTATGCAACCTGTTTTTGTCCTGTACGGATCCGTACAAATGCATACAGACGTGGGAAAGATAAGGATCTTCAACTATGCATCGTAGACGAACCTGTACACAGATGAATGTCTGGATAATTCAAACAAATAGATCAAAAATTCAAAATTCGATTCAAGTGTTTACATTCGAATTTCGGGACATTCTATTCGAGTTCGAATGTCGAAATTCGGCACATTTGATCAGATTTTGAATGCCTACGAATATTCTTGCGCATCCCTAGTCAGGTATCCCTTTATTCCTTTCAGAACTGGAGGACTGGGAAAATGTGCGTGCTTGCGCCTGTGTGCATTGGAGAGCATCAGAAACCCTTCTCAGTGAACAACTAGAGCGGAGAAAGAAGCGCTGGAGAGTCTTCTATGAATTTTTGATGAAGAGAAAGAGAAACTGCCCCCCTCAAGGAGAGCCGGGTGTAATGTCAATAGTGTTGGTTTAAGTAATTTAGCATGGTTCAGTGGTTCTCTGAGAGCGTCTTGTGTTCAGCCTGGGCCTCTCTAACAAGTCTCTTTTGCTCTGGACTCCCTCACACCAAAGGCCTCAACAATAGTCGCTTTCAGGGCCCGGCAGTCTATGGAGTGCTTGTCTTTTTCTGTATCCTAACCTTGCCGCGTCCGCCAAAGAAGGAGTTCAGCGTGCAGCAGGCTCTTTTCTTGTGCTCTCCTGCTTGGCAAAGGCAAGAAAACACAAAAACTAATGGCTCTTTCAAGGGAGGACAGGTCAAGTTTGCTCCCAGTCAGCATTCGCCAGGCTCCTTCCCCCTGCCCTCCCTCCCTCTCCCTCCTCACGGACGTACTGCAGCCTCATTCTGGGCTTAATGACCGGCGAGAACGAACCTGCAGCCATTCTGAGCACCAGGGTGGGCCAGAGGGAAAGCAAAGGCACCAGGCCTGTTTGCGTCCTTCGAGGGGGGGCCTGTTCGCGGACCTGGCTGAAGGCAGGACACTCCGTGGGGACACCACAACATTTCATGAAAGCAAAAATAAAATAAGTAACACGGGGTAAAATATAATCAAAATACACCCCTCCCACTCCAGCAGGATCACATTCAGAGGGGGCTGACGGATCCAAGTCCTGGGTGGTGCTGCTGGCTACCAGCTTTGTGGAAATTTAAAAAAAGGTTCTGGAAATCTCCCTGGGAGTCTGGCAATCGGTGGCTGTTAGCCCTGATGAAAGGCTGAATGCTTCTGTAATGGGAGTTGCTCTGCCTCTGAAAACCAGCTGCTGGGAGACTGAACAGGCAAGGCAAGCTATGAGCTCATGTTCTGCTGGTGGACTTCCTGTACAAACACCCTGTGAAGGACAGAAGAAGAAGAAGCTCATCTCATTCCCTGTATTGGAAGTGAAGTAAAAACATGGCTGTGGTCACACCTTCCCTTCAAACCTTCTCCAGTCCATCTTCAGGTCTGACTGCTCACACCATTAGATATCTATCCAATTTATTTGTGGACTTTCCACCCTCTGTTTGGACCTTCCATTCAGGGCTATGGTCGCACCTTCCCTTTCAACCTTCTCCAGTCCATCTTCAAGTTTGACTGCTCACACCTTTTCATTTCCATCCGGTTCATTTGTCAACTTTCTATCCTCTGTTTAGACTTTCCTGAATGTAAAGTTCTCAAGTAAACCAGATAGAAACGAAAAGGTGTGAGTGAGCAGTCAGATGTGAAGATGGACTGAAGAAGATTTAAAGGGAAGGTGTGACCATGGCCCTGGTCACACGAGTGTAAGACAGGATGGCTTATTCATTAATTGGAATTGAGGTCATACCAGTGCTGGTCACACACAGGTCATCCTCAGACCATCCCCACCTTGGGCTGCATTGCTCACATCTTTCTGCATGATTGACCTGAGCCTCCTACACAGAACTCTTGGCTCTCCATCCCTTCTGATGCATCAAATCCATCTTTCTAATTGGATGCTGTTGTGTCACTCAAGGGAGGCGAAGTTATGTATTTGCGGTTCTTTTTAAAGCCTGCTCACCCACCTCCACACCACCCTTCCTTTTTTATGTGTACATTCATGCGATTAATTTTTAAAATAATAATAATAAATTTGCAGAAAAATGCTAGATAGAGGAATCATACACATAAACTAAGGAGAGAAGGGGAGGTGCCTCACGAACTTCACACATGCTGATTGGCTGAAGGAATGACTGGACCCACCCACTACAGCACGGTTCAGCCTCCTTTAGACAAATCTCCTGCCCATGCTGAGGAAGTGAAGACATCCTGAGATGCCCGGACAGGATGAGTCCTTGTCAGTCCTATAACAACGACTACAGTTAAGATGATCTGATGAGTGTAGGCCTGCTTGGCAAACAAATTAAATAAAAATAATGTGAGTAACACAACCTGAAGACAACATGAGGTCGACCTGAACTACTCATGTGACCAGGAAATTCCACTAATAAAATGACTAGAAATGAAAAGGTGGGAGTAATCAAACTTGAAGATGGACTGGAGAAGGTTTAAAGGGAAGGTGTGACCATGGCCCTGAATGGAAGGTCCAAAGAGAGGGTGGAAAGTCCACAAATAAAATGGATAGGTATCTAACGGTGTGAGCAATCAGACCTGAAGATGGACTGGAGAAGGTTTAAAGGGAAGGTGTGACCATGGGCCAGGAAAGTCCACAAGTAAAACGGATAGAAATGAAAAGGTGTGAGAGTTGTGATCAGAAGATGGACTAAAGGAGGTTCAAAGTGAAGGTGTGCTCATTATGATGCTTTTGCTGTTCCTTGTACCCTGCATGCTCCTAGCTTCTGCCTAGATGGGAGTTGGGGCAGAATGCAGCCATGGTGTGATAGAAATGGGATGTAAAGGGATGTTCAATTCCCAGGTTAATATTGTGCAACTGGCAAATTATTTTTGCTACACACTGCTATGAGAGAAAAAGAAAGAAAGAAAGAAAGAAAGAAAATCAAATGCGTGAATAAAGAAACAATCCCGTCCCAAAGATAACAATATAAATAGTTCCACTTAACGCTAATCTGCAAAATCCATCTTACAGATGTTCAGCATTTGGGTGGATGACTTTTAAGAAGCTGTGAGAATTTACAATTGCAGTTGTGGGGGCGCTCTGCAGAGAGGAACAGCTGGCGAGCAGGTGAGAAAGCTGCTGAGGTCTGCACTTGTTCTCTGGGGTTTCTCATAATACATGTGGGGGTTGGAACAGCCTTCCTCAAACCCCCGTTCTCATTCTTTCTTCTCCTTGGCAGAGTCTAAGCATTTCGGTGAGCCTGGAACTGTGGGCCTTGGTGTCCTGTCCTCCCCTCGCTGGGTGCAGGCTGAGCAAGATCCATAGACCTGCTAGCCCTGAGTGTCCATTGCTGGACCAAGGAGGCATGCTGCTCACACGCTCCCTCACCTCCTGAGTGTGCTAACTTCAAAGCTGGGGGATTAAAGTTTCCCAGCGTTGGGTTTTCTACCCAGTGCTACAATGTGCAGGGTGGGAAATACCCCCGAAAGCAGGCCGAGTGAGCAAAGGGAGGCACACCAGATGCACCAGCCTCCTAAGCCCCCCCGAATCAAAAAGAGCAGTCCTCCGAGGTCACGTGTCTCAGGTGGGTTCGCAAGGTGGGGAGAGGGAGAGGGGGTATTTGGATGTCCAACTTCTGACCCTGTTTTTGATCCACCTGTGGTGGAACCAGGGGCAACTGCACTTGGAGGAGGCTCTTACATCCTCCAGGCGCCCCCTGCCTGCTCAGAAGTTCCCTAATCATGCACTAGGTATGGAGCATGAAATCATGCTCCACAGTCTCCCCAACCTTCCCCAATCACTTATCTGTTGCGTCCAGATGGGGAGCATTTGCACCTCTTCTGGATGAGGTCAAGTGTTTTGGCAGCCCTCCTGCCACAGTCACCCAGGTCGCCACAGCCAAAATGGCAGTGCCCTGAAGACGACCGGACCCACAAACGAATCAAGGTAAGTATTTTATCCCACACAAGGCCGGGGGGGGGGGGGGATTGCCAAAATTGACTAGTGCTCCAAGTGCAAGCACTAGTCAATGTTGGTTCATTGCACTCCTTTCCCACCCAGCAGACAGGAAGGGAAGTGCAAAATCACCCCAGGTAGGAACTCTGTTCGCATGCATCTTCTGGATGGCACAGAGCTTTGTTCTGGTATGTCCTGCCCTCCCTACCCATCTGGCAACAGTAGGGTAGGTGTGTATAGAGCATGGGTTCCAGGAAGAACTTCCTTGCCAACATTCTCAGTTCAGAAAACTGGCACTGGGGGAAATGGTGGCTGTAAGGTTTGACTCTTCTGGATTGTTAAGCTCAGCAGAGTTTCCAGAGCTATACATCTTTCCCCAGAGTTTGTCTCCATCTACCCAGGAACAGACCCGTTGATTCAGCAGTCACTGGGGGAAGCCATTATAAAGGCCCTGTTTCGCTGAAGAGAGTTGCTGCAGACCTGCTCCTCACATAAGGACCACTTAGTGCAGCGGTTCTCAACCTTCCTAATGTCGCGACCCCTTAATGGATTTCCTCATGTTGTGGGGACCCCCAACCATGGGGGCAGAGCAGCTAGGAGGTGGGAGGGAAGGGCGGTGGGAGACTCGTCACGACCCCTCTGAAAGGGTAGTTCGACCCCCAAAGGGGTCCCGACCCCCAGGTTGAGCACCACTGACTTAGTGCAATATTTCCATCGCCAGCCCACACTACAAGGTGGAGGAAGAAAAGGGCCAGCTGCGTCTTTCCTTCAGCTCATAAAACATATTCACACCCAGGGCGAACAGGCCTTCCCACTTGCTGCTGTGTCCTTGGACCTTAGTTTCCATTCCCACACTCTGTCATTGAATTGCAGAATTGTGGGGGTGGAAGGAAGTCTCCAAATTTATATTTATATATTTCTGCGTGTGTGTAAAGAGAGAGAAAGTCCACAGTGCGTTAAAACCATACAAAGTCTGTAAACAAAGAAAAAAACCAAGACAATAGGAAACAAAACAGCAGAGCACACAGGAAGCAAGAGGAACTAAGGTCCTTTCTGCCCAAGGTCTTGGTCCCAGTCAAAAGCTGCCATGGTTGTATTCTGCCCCATAAATCTGCCTGCAACGTGGATGTGTGAGGCCAGAGGCCTAACTGCACTTTGGCCAGTGGTCAACAATTAGTGACCTTCTGGTGAAGAGCACCTGCACTTTGAGGAGGCTGCTACAACTTCCAAGGGTGCCCTGCCTCCCCAGAAGTTCACTAATGGTTGTCCAATGGGTGGGGGAGGTGGTGCCCGCAGAGGCACAGTGGTGCTGGTGGCTGTGATCGATTGCTGACCTCTGAGGCAACCAGACCACTGATCCCTGGGTGTGGCATCCGGTCATTGAGTTGTGAGAGGGGCGTTCTATCAGCAGCTGAGTTGTGGGTGCTGCGCGTTCAATCACGGGCGCTGACGTCATCAGCCACAATACGTCCCTCTGCTTGAATGCGCCCCCTGAAATGGCATATGAGCATGTCATGGAAGGGCCAATTGCAATAGCAAGGAGGCAGGACTTCCAGCTTCGGACACAAGTGGTGCGGGCCAGTTAACCGGAGGACCATTTGCACTTCTGGCCGGTAATGGACACTTTGGGGAGGTTTTTCATAGCAAGTGCGAATGGTCCACCTTTACCAGAAGTTCACCAGCCCTAGTTCATGGCAACCTAATCAGCTAAGTGTAGAAGGGCCCCAGGCCCCTGTTGGAATGCTCCATCTGCCTAATCCTAGTCCGGAGGCTCCTGATTAGAAATGCCCCCAGTTGTGACAAAATGTGCCTATCAGCAGACAAGAAAACCCTAATACCAAATGAAGAGGAATGCCATGCAGATAGCATGCCTCCATGTGATAGGGCAGGGAACATAATTTGGAGACTCATCAAAGGGCACCACCAAAATGGATCGCCTGTTGCCTCCCAGTCTGGGAACTTTCATTCCTAACCCTCTGAGGCTTCATGGCCCAGTCCAAAGCTCCTGGGAGCTTCAGGCCTTGGTGTTGGCTGGTCTGGACCATAAGGCACTGATCCCACCCACAACTCCCCCTGGGCTTAGGGATGGATGGATGGATGGATGGATGGATGGATGGATGGATGGATGGATGGATGGATGGATGGATGGATGGATGGATGGATGGGGGGATGGGGAGATGGGGGGAGAGAGGGTGGGAGGTTGAGAGGGTGGGAGGGAGGGATGGGGGAGGGAGGGTAGGAGGGCGGGAGGGACAGATGGACGGACGGACAGAGGGATGGATGGATAGAAATGAACACTAGTCAGGATTAGAGGTGTGCACAAATGCAATTTTTGACATTTGATTTATAATGAATATTCAAAAATCAGAATTCATATGAATAAGGAAAAACGAATGCCTGGACATTCAAATCTATACGACTACGTTTGTATGTATTTGTTTGAATAATTAGGGCATTCGTATCTCGGTGGGTACACACGCATCTTGTACACTTCCGTATGCATCCGTATGTATCAGTATGCATCCTGTACGCATCCCGTATGCATCTGTGTACAGCTATGTACGATATCTGGAAATTCAAATATCCGGACATCCCTAGTCAGGATTGTTAAATCACCCCACAGCTAATACATTTTTTGAAATAAGAATAATGCCTCTCCCCAGAAGGACATCTTTTATTTCTGATGGAAAAACAGAGCAGGACAAGACAACATGCTAGCTGGACCCCGAGGATTCAGAGGGCACCCCTTGGCAGCTGCCTTCAACCTTGCCTGAGTCCCACAAAGCCTCCTAGGTAGGCCCTATGGGCCGGTTCTGCCATGACTAAGGCCGATGAGACCAGGTTCTCTGTCCTTGGAAAATGATGGTGGGAAGGTCTCTCAAGCCCCCTACCTACCTACCTACCTACCTACCTACCTTCCTTTGTCCCACTGTCACCTCCGCCGCCGCCGCCGCTCTCAAACGTCCACTGGCTGCAGGGGATTTATAAGGAGCTCCCCGTGGTTGGCAGCTCCCTTAATTGAAACCAAACTTGTGTGTCTTTTTTGTGAACAAACATGGCACAGAAGAAAAAGAAAATGTTTTCTGTCTGCTGCCAAGGTTTTAAGTGCCTACAGGTGTCTGAGGAATGCTAATGGACCAGGCCGGGGTGGGGGGGGGCACGGATGACAAGGGCTATTGCTCTGCAGGCCGCATTTGGTTCCCATTAAATCCCCTTTTGCGGCTCTCTCTGTACCCCTGTCCAGCCCTTTCCTGAACCCTTCAGCAAAATGGAGCTTTCACGAGCCAATTATTATCCCCTCTTGCTGTGTCCTCCAATGGGGCTGTTGCCTTCTTAACCGAGAGCAGATGTACGGGCGTTTGGTACCACTTACGCCGCTGGTCCAGGGATACAACAGGCTCAAAGGAAAAAACTGTCTCCGCGTTGATTCTTCACTCTGCTCCCCGAAGGATTGCAGAAAGTGAAAGTGAAGGCTCATTCACACGGCCCTCTTCTTCCAGGGTCCTCAAAGTCCAGGGAGTTGCCCCCGTCTGCTGGTGGAGATTTCGGTTGGCAGCAGGAATCTGTGCGAATATTCATGGCATTGGTTATTTTGTACAAATTCATATGAATTCAGCCATTCGTACATGAATCAAATGTTACAATATTCGCATACTAACATTCGTACGAATACAAATGTTTCTGGACATTGGCACAAATAGTTCGGACATTTGTTAGTTTGGGTGTGTGGAAAAATGGAGCGCCAGTCACATCCGCAGTGGATCCAGATTGCATTCAACATGGATTGACGGCAGATTAAAAGTGGATTCAGGTTGGATTTGACATTTTTAGAGCGTGGATATGTTACGGATATGTATCAAATACATATTTGTTCATATCAGATATGTATTTGTTTGTATCAGATACGTATTTGTTCGTATCATATACATATTTGTTCGTATTGGGTACATATTGGAAGTGCAGAAAGGGCTTCTGATACTTAGATACTTTAAGGTTGTATCCAGTCATCACTGACTTATTCCCCTATATGTGGATATTCCAGAACGAAACACAGATATCCTGAAATATCTGTGCTTTATTCCAGAATATCTAAACATAGGAGAATGAGCAAGTGATGTTTGGAGGCAGCCTAAATCTAGTACGGCTATGAGATTGGGGCATGCAAAAACAGGCATCCATTGTTTTGGCATCAGGATACAGACCATAGTGCATAATTAGGCAACATCTGAGGAAGAGCATCCACCACTAGAGGAGGCTGTTACGGCCTCCAGGCACCCCCTGCCTTCCCAGGAGCGTGAAATCATGCTCCACATCTTTACTAACATCACCCAATTCCTTATCTGGGGCATCCAGCAGTGACCATCCACACCTTCTCCGGTGGTCCGGGGTCATCTGAGGTGCCATGCAAGCACACTGGCATCTCAAATGACCATAGATGTGACTGCGACTGTATGTGCACAGAGCACCAGTGCCATCATAGCAACACAGGGCACTGCAAACAAAATGGCGGTGCCTAGGAAAGGACCGGTGGTGTGTTGGAACACAGGTGTGTGTTTGGTCACACGTGGGGTGGGCTGTAGTTACCTAGCACTTGCAAATGTGAGGGCTAGTTAACGTTGGATGATTACACTCCTTACCTGCCCAGGGAAGGAAAGTACAAAATCACCCCTAGTTGGTGAAACAGGTATTTGTTCATGTTGTTATCATGGAGATGATTCATTAACCTGCTTTGTGATGCTCCTTTATAGAAGGTTCTGTCATGGTCAGCCAGGAGGAGGATGAGCAGGATGAGTAGGACTTACTTCCTGAGGTGCAGGAGGAACCTGAGGTGGTGCCAGGATCCAGTTCTGACCTCCCAGCCCCAGTGAAGCCTGGGGTTCAGCAGCCCAGCCTTGCCACAACAGGAGAGCAAGAAGTGGGAGACATGGAACAGCAGAGCCCAGAGATCCCTAGCTTTAAGCAGAGGAGAGCAGAGAAGGAAGGGTTAAAACAGTCGAAGAGACTTGCAGAGAGGCACGCAAATAATCTACAGCTGTGATCTGAAAACTGTAAGATAAAACACTGGGTAGATGCCCAGGCCTCTTGTCAGAAGCTATTGGTTTTCCTTTAGAAAAGGCTGCCGTATCTGACCCCCAGACCTTGAATACTTGGCTACCTTGACCTCAGACTGGGTTGTTGTATTGCTCTTGTAAACCCTGGACTTTGGACTGTTTCCTGACTTCTTCTCTGTGGACTTTGTTTGGCTATGCTGCTAAAGTGGCTGCCTTGGCAAGTGAGCTGCCTCTTACCAGCTGTGTGTTTGTGTGTGTGTTGGCAGCTTTCCTGGACAGGTTCTCTGTGCTGGGTGCAGATGTTTCACAGTGGTGTGGTGACCAGAACTGTACACAATATTTCAAGTATGGTCTCATTGCACAATGATGCTTGCTGACTTGTTTTGACTTCCTTCCTCATTACCCCTGTTTCCTATTTCCTTCCCAATTACCCTTAGCTTTGAACTTCCTTTTTCATTGCATTGATTTGTCCCCCAGAGCCCCTAGATCCCTTTCCTGGTCTGTCACAAAAAGCTCAGTCCTCACTAGGGATGTACACAATATTCATACCATTCAAATTCAGGATTCATATGAGATTCGTATGGGATTCGTATGGGATTGAACTTTCGTATTGAATTTGAATCCCACTACAATTGAAGAGGATCTATTCAAACAAATACAGATTTTCTTGCATTCAATTCAGTATGAACTGAATAATTAAAAAATTCATCTGTGCACATTCCTTCACTTTTGGGGAAAAGGTCTGCCATTTTAGCACCTGTGCAAGAAGTAATGTAGCCCCTGAACTAGGGATGTGCACAAATATTCATAGGCATTCGAAATCCGATTGAATGTGCCGAATTTCGGCACTTGAACTCAAATAGAATGTCCCAAAATTTGAATGCAAACATTCAAATCAAAGGTCAAACTTTGGATCTATTTATTCATTTGAATTATCCAGACATTCATATGTGTACCGGTTCGTACATGATGCGTACTTGAAGATCTGCATCTTTCCCGCACCGGTACGCATTTGTACAGATCCATACAGGACAAAAACAGGTTGCGTACGGGATAACTACAGGATGCATACGGATGTGTACGTACATGAGGTAATTTGAATAAAAGATTTGAATGAATAGATTCAAATTTGGTAAATTTGAAATTAAAAGTTTCAAATAGAATCAGATTTCGGGTATGCGATTTGATTAGAACAGAATGTCAAAAAAACATTTGTGCGGATCCCTACTCAGAACTAAACATGGAGCAGGGGTGTTTTTCCAATGTCACTAGAAGTACCCATTAAGTACCCCCTGAATATAGCAGGGCATCACTTCTAACTAGACTGGCACAGGGCTGTGTTCTGAAGGTGCCATAAAAGCCTCTGGCACCTCAAGCAGGCTTCAGGCTTCAGAAGGTTTCAGGCATCTTTACTAGTTCCTCCAGGTGTGTACATTGTGATTAAACCTCCCAACTGAACTGTTTATAGCCAGTTGAGAATTCATTTATAGTAGGCATCGGCTCAACCTCCGTCTTTGGAATGGAAGCAAACCCCCTCAAAGCTCCGAGAGCTCTGATCCAGCTTTTAATTGCCAGGTTTGGGCTCTGCTGGAAACCGCTTGGAGGGTTGAGGTGTGCGTGTGTCTGTGTGTGCCTGTGTGCGTGCACGCATGTGCTTAGCTATGGCTACTTCTGCTGAGGCCGCACATGGGAAGCAATGCTTAAACTCACCTGGGTGTGTCTTAGGCGGTTGCAACCCCTTCGCTTGCAAAACAGGCCAGAGCGTATGCAAGCATTTTAATGAGGCCGGTGAGCCAATTCGTAAAACAATGAGAATAAAACAGCCAGAGTTTGCCCTCTGACCCCAGTAATGACTTGTTTATTGTTAGAACAGCAGTGTGTAATATAAGAAAATTTCAGAGTGGCGCTAACTGGGAAAACACCAGTAAATAACACCATATAAATGTTAACCCTCCTGTACCAAGACTTGACATTATCCACAGAGAAATACCGCAACACTGGGGTCACCGCCAGAAGTGTGCTGGAGAGGAAGACAGAAACACCTGCTCCAGGTTTTAAAAGGGACTCAGATGCTGGTCAAGATCTGGGGGTGTCTGAGGTCGGAGCTCTACTGGGGCCGCTGGGGCCGGCCACTGCCTCTTGATATCAGCTATTTCACAGGTTGTTGTGAGGAGTATGAGGGCTTGGGTCAGCGCACAAGCTGCAATCTGAGAGTGTCTTCTCACGCCCAAAGGTTTGGGGCCTTTGAAGAAGAAGAGGAGGAGGAGGAGGAGGAGGAGTTGGCTTCCTACCCTGCTTTTCCCACCCATTTAAGGGGACTCAAAGCGGCTGACAAACCTTCTGTTCTTCTCCCCACAACAGACACCCTGGGAGGTCGGTGGGGCTGTGAGGGGTCAGAAAAAGAGCTGTGACTAGCCCGGGGTCACCAAGGTAGCTTCATGGAGGAGTGTGGAGTTGAATCCGGTGACTACACCGGGTCCGGCACTCTAATCACAAGACCAAACTGGCTCAGCCAGGTTCCCCATAGTCCCTCAAGGCTCTTCAGCAGGAGAGGGAGCTCAGCAGAGTGGACGGAAGCTGGAACCCCAACATCTGGGAAATGTAAGCATGTTCTTAAGCTGCCCTCGCACTTATCAGTGCCTGTTTGCACACTCATTCTCACAACTAGGGATGTGCACGAATGTGTTTTATGTCTGAAAATTCATATTCGTACAGATAGATGGTTTTAAATGAGGTAAAACTCTATTCGATACAGACGTATCCATACAAATTCCTATGAATATCTGATACGAATGAATACATATCAGATGCGATCAAATACGTATCGTATACGAATGAATACATATCGTATACGAATAAATACGTATCCGATACATATCTGAGGTACGTGCCTGATATATATCCTGTAACAAATCCACCCTGAAAGCATCAAGTCCGACCCAAATCCACTTTTAATACTCTCTCAATCCATGTTGAATCCACTCTAGATTCACTGCAGATGTCTGCTGCAGCCGCTTTCTGCTTTCCCAGTTTAACGGATCTCTGAACTTATTGTACTGATGTCCAAACTGTATTCATACACATGTCAATTTACAAATATTCTAACACTCGGTTCGTGTATGAATGTCTGAATTCATACGAATTTGTACAATGTTATGAATATTCACTCACATTCCTGGTCCTGACAGAATTCAGCATCCCAGAGCACATGGAGGCATTTGTGGGTAATTTATCCCGCTTTCCAAAGAAGTGGAGATCAAACCCAGTGTTTTTGCCTCTTTCACTCCAAAGGAAAGGAAAAGGTTTGGACCACGTGTGCCTGCGTCCCTATGGACTGCTCTTGCATGGAACAGCTGGTTCTGATCTACTTCCTTTCTCAGAATGACCTCTACCCCCTCCCTGCAAAATTAAATTATTATTCATATGTAATGCGTGCGTTTTCAGAAAAAATATATAAAAACCCTTAGGCCAGCTCATCTCCAAGAGGACTCAAGAGAAGTCAGTCCGACACCAAAGGGAAGTAAAATGGGGGTGGGGGGATCTGTCAAAAGGTTTTAAAGTGTCCCTCTGAGTGGTCCCTGTCAAAACAGGAGGCCTGGACGTTTCCATACAATGGCCTTCTATGCAGGCTGGTTCCTAAGCGGGAGCCACTTTTCAGTCCAGGAGGGAGCTGAAGTGATTGCTCTAACTAGTCAAGGCCTCATAATGAGCAGAGCGGCAGCTGCCGGTAGCCCAAACTGGCCCTAAGTCCACATTAATGAGACGTCACATGGAGAAGTCGTCTCTTGCAGGAAGCCGCGAGCAGAGAAACAGTTGGGGTCCTGCAGTCATCAGGGCTGTTTATTACGCGACAAAGAAATGTGGATTGGTCCGAGTGTTTAAGGTCAAACTCTGCCCACCCCCGGCAGACGCTGGATGAATGGATGAAATGGCGGACAATAGTTCAACCCAAGTTCTTTCTCTCCGAATGAGGAAGGTAATCAAGGCCACCGCCCGGCCCTCAAACCTCCACGCCACGCTACTCAGTCCACATTAATCATTGCTTACCTGGCTTGATCCTTATTAAAGCAGTTCGGCTCTGTCGGTTTGAAGCCCGGAGCCAAGCATAAATCTCTTTGCTTAGCAGCCTTTTTTCTAATCAGTTTCAAGTCAAACCTCATTAACGGAAACTTAGTCTCGGGGCACATGATCCGCTGGTATCTCTAACTGCTGTAAATCTCTTTGCTAAGTATCTGGGCGTTACGTCCTGCACAGAGTGGATGGCCTAGTAATGAAGATGCAAGGGCTGGTTTGCCCAATGATGCTGAATTTTGGCCTCAAGAAAGAAAGGGAGGGAAGGAAGGAAGGATAGAAGGAGGGAGGTCAATAGTTCCGGGTAGTGTCACATCGATACTTTTCCTGTATCCAAAAGAACCTAGGCCCAAATTGGGCATGACAGCCATGAAGATGGAAGTTAGAAGAGAGCACTAATGCCATTCCTCAGTGTGCACAAATGTGTGTTTTTGTATTCAATTCATATTGAATTATACGTTCAAATGTAGTGAACATTGAATTGAACAAATGCTCAGTCCTATAGGAATCATATAAGACTGCATACGAATCCCATACGAAGCTACATACGAATGTATCAAAACATTTGATTCAGATTTGAATGTTAAGAATATTTGTGTCGATCCCTATTGCCACTGAATCTTTTCAGCTCCACACAAAAGTCCATGTCAAGGCTGCATCTGGACAGGAGAAATACAGCGCCATTGCAGTGCTGCTGCAGTGGGGTAATTTCATGTGCCATAGCCCTGCTTTTCCGTCCCTAAAAAGTGCCCTTAACTGCTGCTGGAAAACGCAGGGCTGGTAGCAGGTTTTCCAGCTTTAGCACTTCTTAGAGACCCACTCACCTTCCTGGACAGAGCAGCAACTGGAGCTCCATCCAGGGCGTATGTGTGGACGCTGAAACAGTGGAAGCAGTGACATCCCCTTCTGGGAATTCAGTGGTGGCCGGATTGCTTGGGCTGGGTGCCACCAAAATACAGAAAGATGGTGCTGTCTTGATGGGAAGGAATTAGAGCAAGGGGACACACTCACACACACACACTCACACACACACTGCATGATTGCTTCCTATTAGACATGTGCATGGATATTTGTAACATTCTAAATTAATACACATTTGGCCAAATTCGGACATTGGCATTCAAATAGGATGTTGGCACATTCAAAGATTGACATTTGGATTCAAGGGTGTTTTCCCACTGTCACTAGAAGTACCCATTAAGTACCCATAAAAGGGTATGTAATGTCATTTTTGTACCCATTAATGGGTACTTAATGGGTAATTCTAGTGACAGTGGGAAAACACCCCAAATCAAATGTTTTGATACGTTTGTATGAAGCTTCATAGGGGATTCATATGGGATTCTTATGAGATATGTATGGGATTCATATGGGATTTTTATATTTGGATTTCATATGGGATTGAACATTCATATCGAGACTGAGTCCCACTGCATTCAAAGGGGATTTATTCAAATGAATACAATTTTTTTGCATTAAATTCAATATGAATGAAATACAAAAAAGATCCATGCACATCCCTACTTCCTATAGCTATATCTGGGTGCTATCAGGAGGGAGCCCAAAATACCTCCAGCAAGGAGCAATGATCCATAAGGGAGGTGCCCTTCATCATCGCCCCGGCCTGCTAGATCAGCTGGCTGATGTTCCCTGGTACCACTTCCTCTGAGCTGCCTTCTCTTCCACCTCACCAGCTACAATGGGTACTGCTAGCCACCATTTCCTTCCCCTGATGGCTGCCCATCGCCCACTTGGAGAAGCCTCCAATCTCATGGCTAATCGGTTCAAGCTCATAACTCAGCATCTTGTATGAACAGACCCAAGAGCTGGTCTTCATTTTTTGAGGATTTTTTTTTCTCCTTACGTGTCTGATGTTTGACCAGAATGAACTCCAGGCCCAAATGTGACAGACATCCATTTGAGGGTCTTTGGAGAGAAGCTTCTATCCTTTGTCCCCTATTTATTCCCAATGGGTCCTAGATGTCAGCTTTGCACTGGTGGTACTTGGTTACATACTCTCCGTTGAGTCTGCAATAACTCCTGTGATGAGATCCAGGTGAGGAGGCCCAGAGGTCCATGGGCACAACCCATGATGATCAGATGGAAAGGATAATTGAGCTGGCATCTCGTTCCTCAAAGAGTCTGGCAAACCTCCTCGTTTTTCACACATGGTCTGGCAAGAGCATTTAATCCTCTGAAGCAGCTGTAATTAGAAAAAGTCAAGGGGCGTATTGGAGCTCTAGTCATGCTTAAATGAAGCTGGAAGGGAATAAGCAGCAGGTATCTCTAATCTCCCTGGGCCATCATAGACTATTAGGCAAAGAACCGGCTTAGGCAAAAAGTTAACTTAAAACCATCAGTTGTAATCAAAGAAATGCAAAATCGGTCCAAATCTTTTTTTGGTGGGGGGAAGATGGTAAGCAAATTTTGCAAAGTTCTGCAAAAATATTTTTTCAAAGGACAGTTGCATCCCTACTGTAGATTTTGGGGGAAACCCAGCTTTTTAAAATCTTTAGTATTGAAAGGTTTTTGCCCACCAGTTTCTGGGCACATTTATGGTGCATTGGAATGGAGCAGGGCAGGTTGCCTCAAAATGTGGGCACCAAGAATTGTCCCTCTCTTCTTCCTTCTGCTGCCTTGGACATATCCTGTGAGAAGACCTCTCCTATAAACAAAAAATGGGTAGTCCTTATTTGATTCAAACTTCTTTTGATTGTAAATTAAACTGCTCTCTTGTTGATCAAGCATTCTGCAATGCAAAGACACCAACGTAATGCTCTTCCAACGTTTAGATTGCAACATGGGCAAGGGTGATTTTAAGTGGAGTCTAGCAGTATCTTGAAGGTATCGAAATGTCTAACCCTTCTGCAATGAGGTTAAAGACAACACTAAGGTACCTCTTATGTCTTAAGTCTTAAGGCAAAGTTATCCTTTGGAATCCTTTTTTTCTTCAGTTTAAAGATCTGGGTAGCAGAAGGAATAAGGAGATGGGGCTGCAAAATGTCCTTCATCCTCAATAGTGTTGTTCTTAGGCTATTAAGTGGCAGGAGGGAGAATTCATCAATATAAACTGGCACCCATAAAGGGACTTCTAGGTGGCTGCATAATACTGTGGCTGCGACGTCCTTGATTCTAAGTGATTGCATAACCTACTTCCCCAGTTGGACTATCCGAGATTTCAGGTTCGGTCACCTGAAATCACTTCCATCAGGTAGTGGAAACGGGGGAGGAGGAGAAGGAAGCGCTACTGCTGCCATCTCTGAAACAGAAGCAGCCACAGAACATCAGAAACTCATTAGGGCCCCTGCAGTTCCTACACAAACAGAGTCTGGAAAACAAAGCATGGAGGACTTTTGTAAATAAAACTAAACATTATCCTCCTCTTCCCATAAACACGGCCATTGCACCTCCAGGCTGAGAGTGTGCAAACTAGGAGGGCAACAAGGCCAGATTGTGCAAGGAGTGTGGGTTGGAGATGAAATACTGAACAAACCAACAAGCAAATCAGGGAATGAATGACAGCATCAGTCAGATGAGATAATTTCAATTCACACTGAACGCAGCTCACATCAACGTACACTGCAACATGAGAAATTCAGCAGTCAGGTTGAGGGTGGGGGGGAGAATGAATAAGTTAATAAATCCAGCAGTCACAAAATCCTGGGAAAGGCCCTCTAGGAGAGACCATTTTGACACTCTTCTGTTGCCAGAAGAAGAAGAGTTGGCTTTTCTAGCCTGCTTTTCTCACCCATTTAAGGGGATTCAAAGTGTCTGACAAAGCTTTCTATTCTTCACCCCACAACAGACACCCTGTGAGATTAGTGGGGCTGTGAGAGCTCAGAAGAGAGCTGTGATTCACCCAAGGACACCCAGCTGGCTTTGTGGAGGAGTGCAGAATCAAACCTGGTATTCTCAGGTAGGAGTCCAGCTCCCTCACCACTAGACCAAACCGGCTCAATCCCCAAAGTGTAGAATACAGTGGAAAGTCACTCCTAGACTTGGGTAGCATCCAAACTATTCCAGGAATATCCCAGGGGATGGGCTGACCTTGAGGACATTTTGGAAGGAAACTTCAGGTGTGAAAGCATGCTACTTTAAGGTGGTAGAGAAGTAGATCCCCCCTTGCCCCACACTGATACTATGGAGTCTCAGTCATGACTAGAGATGGGTAGCGGACTGCACTCCGAAGGGCAATGTGCAATGCTGCACCAAATACTTCACCAATGGGTGAGGCAATGGGTGAGTAATATCCTGCATGACGAGCAGCATTTATTGCAAAAGTCAATATCAATATGTGCATTTCATTTTTAATTAGCCAAGAGGCCAGCAAGAGTCCAGAGGTTCTGCAAACAGTTATCTTGGATGAAAGTTCAGAGCTTCTGAAGAGAAGGCCCACGGAGGGATGGAAAAGCAAATAGAGGAATTTTCACTCCATTTTCAAGGTGGGTGGGTGGAAAAGTGGAAGAGAGCAGGAGAGAATGTGTTGCTTCAAAGTTCAGTGAGGAAGCTTGGAGCTCCATTGGGCCACCCAGCTGGTATGGAAGAGGCCAGGTCAACTGACGCTGGTGCTAAGCGTTGATTCCTGAAAAAGTATCTGAAGACAAATGAATTCCGATGGGGAAGGAGACACATTTTTAATAAGTTGCTCCGCTAACTGTGCCTCAGAGCAAGCCCCCAAAGGCACAGGCGATGCTGATGGATTGCCGTTGGCAGAATCTAGAAGTGCACAGCTGTGGGTCGGAGGTCAGCCTTTGTAAGCTGCTAACGTTTTGCCAGGCCTCCAAGGCTTGATTCAGGAGGCAAAATACAAGACGCAGATTCGACTGTCAACATTGCCTTTTCCTAGTATGAAGCACCGCTGGGTCTCCCCACCACCACCACCACCACCACCACCACCAAAGGCATCACTACTATCCATGCTCCGTTACACTTGAGGTTTGGGAAATGTTACCTGATGTGGAAAAGGGGGAAAGGCAAACTTGTAGAAAGACAAAGGCTGAAATTCCACCCAGTAAGCAAATTTTCCAATAGAACTGGGCGCAATGTTTGCAGTTTTGAGTATTCTCAAATGGACCGGAGCATAAATGTGCCTTTAAAAGGAGTGTGTCCTAAGCTGGGAAGAAAACAAGCCTGGTTTGACTGGGAGTGCGTTAGGTTTCTCTCTCCTCCCTCATTTCTCTCCCCTGTTGGCCAATCTGTGTGGGGTTTTTTGTGGGCTCAGTGATAGGCAGGATTCATGATGCTCTACTCCCCAATCTATTTTGTGGCTTTCCTGGGATCTCCCAGTAGAAAACAGAGGGCTCAGAATGGGTCCCTCATTTTTCCTGGTGGCCAGAATACTGGTGAGGTTCTCTATGTTCCATAAGAGTAACTGGCTGTTCTAAGAATTCCACAAATGGTTCTGAACTTCCAAAGTCCTTTCATGGGGACGTCCTGATTTTCCAACCATCTTGTATTTAGAAAAAAGAGCAGGAAATGAGATACAGTACATGTGGGCCTGTGGTCACACTTAAGGTTTAGTGCGGCTTCATTCCACTTTCAGAGTGAGAGAGAACCCATCAGCAAAGTGACGAGCTGTTTTCTTTCAGTGTTAAATAACTCAGAAAATTCACCTTGGGGACAGATAATGTGGAAATAATAATAGAATCATAGAGTTGGAAGGTACCTCCAGGGTTATCCAGTCCACCCCCCTGCTCAGTGCAGGGTTTCTTAAACCATCTCGGACAGATGTAGGTCCAGCCTCCGCTTGAAGTGGCTGGTCACTTTGCTGCTGTGTTCTCCCACTCTGAAGGTGGACTGAAGCTGGATTAAAACTTAGGTGTGACCTAAGGTTTACAGGTGAGCTTCTCGGTATTTGCTATCCAAAATAGTTGTGACTTGAAATATTCAGTTACATTGCTCAAGTCAAAACCTCTATTTTTTGTTTTTACATGGAAACGTTGAGGCGGTCTAAGTGAATATAAACCTCCAGCCAACGATGAAACCACCTACACGTTTGGCCCTAGGAACTCAGAAACACGTCAGCTTTGGGAATTTGCACAATCACGGTGTGTTGAAAAACAGTGGGATTGTATACTTATGTATGCATTCTAGATGCTTTGTTTGCCGCCCAAACGTAAGAACTCATGGCACCCTGACAATTTGGAGCCCCAAACAGCAGAGGAAGACCAAAGCCTGTATTGGAAGCCTGCCTGATTTCCCTGAGCTGTGTTCTCATATGCAGGAGATTAAAATAAGGTTCAGGGAGACCAAAGACAGGATTCCAAGAGAAGCTTCTGCCTTCCTCCAAAGTCCTGGCAGTCCAAATCCACAAACTGATGTGGCTTCTCTGTACAGTCAGGGAATAAAGCATCCAAAGAAGAAACCACCACCACAGCTGCTACAGACTGCAGCACAGTTCCACGGACTTATTCTTGGGGCAGCTGTTTTAACCAGAAGGACCTCTTAACTTATTTTAATTTGTATGCACTGTTACTCTTTTTTTTTTCCCTGTGCCTTTGAGTGTTTGTCATGATATGATCTCTGGACCAATCAACGCATATACAGATGCATATGGATGTATACAGGATACATTTGGGCTCATTCTCGAATATATCTCAGGACAGCAGTCTGTTGGCCACAGGCCAATGCTGACTATGGCAGGCCTCACCTGGGGCTTTCCATAGTCTGCACAAGCATGCAGATAGCAGGTCACTATTCTGGCATATATTCCAGGATCAGGCCAAGTGCAGAAAGGGCCCAAGTCGGAAGCTTTCACGGAGCCCCTAATGCTGAAGATTTTCATACAGCACCATCAGCTTATTTATTTATTATTTGCATTTTTATCCCACCCCATACCCGAAGGTCTCAGGGCAGGTAACAACATTTAAAATCAAATATTTATTAAAGCAATAGCAGAGTCTGAACGTGGTAAGAGAAAGCATATCGCCATTTAACCAAAGGCCAGGGCAAAGAGGTGCGTCTTCACTGCCTTCCGGAACGTATACAGTGAAGGGGCCTGACACACCTCAAGGGGGAGACTATTTGATAGCCTGGGGGGCCCTCTCCAGGGTGCCCACCCCTTTTACTGCTGACGGTGGTGGTACAGCCAGGAGGGCCTCCCCTCCAGATCTTAAGGCACAGGCAGGAAGATTTCTTTCATCCCATTCTGAGAACTCAAAGTCAGGTCTTGGTCACCTGGATTTTTATTTTATTCTATTCATCATTTTTTGCACAGCGTTACCAGCTGTCAGCGTGTGGGGAAAAATTCCACCATGCCAAGCCACAGTTATATTATTTACAGGACGCTGTCACTGGAGAAGACACTTGCATTCCAAGCAAACCGCTTTGGTTTTGCTGAGGCTTCCCATAGGCTTAATTCAGCCATGCTGGTTAACAGGTTGAGCATTATAAGTGTGGCTGATGAGCGCATGGACACAGCATTATGTCATCCCTTGGGCTTCACATGGATGGGGGCTGCCAGTGCAGCAACATGAAGTTAAAGCAAAACTCTACAAACCCAATAGCAACAGGTTGTCTTTTTGTCTGTTCAGAAGGTAGGAGCAACAGTTGAAGACAGCTAATGCAGAGGGCAAGATGTCTTTTTATCACGAGAGACGAGAGCAAAGCCTGTGTGTGTGTGTGTGTGTGTACATTCTATATGTTACCTAGCAGTGTGTTCACGCTGACATTCCAATTATTCCATGATCTCATTCGGCGTAATTGAAATAACTATTCATTGGGCTCCAGACATTTGGGAAATGCTCCAGCTTATTTTGTTTGGAGCATAAATCCTCTAAAACGCATATGTTGGAGTAAATCAAATCATTTTGGGGAAAGACAGCTTGGCAAATATTTTTTTGCATACATAAGCAATGCATTAGGGGCGAGAATTCTGTGGATGAAACAAAGACGAAGGCTTTTCCCTAAAGCACCTGTTCGGAAGGTTGAGTTTGGTATCCACACTGGCTTTCATACCTACTAGTAGGGCTGTGGTCACACCTAAGGTTGAATCCAGCTTCAGTCCACCTTCAGAGCGAGAGAACACCTCAGTAAAGTGACCAGTAATTTTCTTCCCACATTATCGATCCCAAAAAAACAGCTTGTCACTTGCTGATGTATTCTCTCTCACTTTGAAAGCGGACTGAAGCTGGATTAAACCTTAAGTGTAGATTGCTGGGATTGGAGTTTCTTGTAATTTACCCTGAGACCTCAGGATAGGGTAGGATAGAAATGGAAGAATATGACACTTTGTTTCATTTTTCTATTTCAAATATTTCTATACTGCTTCCCATTAAAACATAAGCTCAAAGCAATGGACAAAATAGTTAAATGAAAACATAATTAAAATTGAGAACGAATAGGAAACAAACATACATCCACTCTGGAAAGGCCTGGGTAAAGGGAAAGGTCTTCAGTCGGTACCTAAAGACCAGAGGCCTAAGCCCACTACAGCCCGTAGTGCGTGCTTAGGGAACTTCTGGGGATGGGCATCCACACCTTGAGGAGGCTCTTACAGCCTCCAGGTGCCTCCTGCCTGCCCAGAAGTTCTCTAATCATGTACTAGGTGTGGAGCATGAAATCCTTCTCCACACCTTTACCAACCTTAACCGAAAGCTTACCTGGCGTGTCCAGGCAGCGGCCATTCACACCTCTTCCAGTGCTCCGGAGTCATCTGAGCTGCCATGCAAGTGCACTGGCACCTCAGACGATCAGAGAAGCAACTCCGTGTGCACAGAGCATCAGCATCATCATGGCCATGGCACTGACACGCATGCAGTTATGCAAGGCGCTGCACCCAAAATGGTGGCACCACAATTGAATCAAGGTAAGTATTTGGTCACGGGGGGACGGGCAACATTGACTAGTGCTCCATGTGCGAGCGCTACTCAGTGTTGGTTCATTGCGCTCCTTTCCCATCCAGTGGACAGGAAGGGAAGTGCAAAAACGCCCCAACAGTGTAGGTACACTACGGATATCAGAGGGAAGGCTATTCCACAGGGTAGATGCATGCCACCACAAAGAAAGCCCAACTGCAGGCAGTCATAAGATGATATTTGGGAATTTGTGGCCCCCACAGCAAGACCTCCTCTGAAGATCTTAGTGATCTCACAGGTTCTATATTGAGAGAGAGTAAACTGGTCCCAAGTTGTCAAGGGCCTTGCATGCCAAAGATAAAACCTTGAACCTGGCCTGTCGCCAACTGGCAACCAATGCAGGTGGTTAAGCACAGGTGTGATATGTCTATATATGGTTAGGAAACATTCCAACTTTCATTAGACATTAGTCATCAGCCTGTTTTTGTTTTCAGCATTTATTTAGCAGCCAGAAAAACTCACAGGAAACAATGACAAACCTTACTAATTTTTTTTAAAGCAAAGATTTATTCTCTCATTTCTCCATCTTCTTCTTCTTTATCCCTAAAATATACATTTTTTCACCTTATCAAAACTTCACCATGGTGTGTCCAGACAGTACACCTTCAATATTGGGGTGCACAAATATTGATAACAGTCAAAATTTGTACAAATTTGGCCAAATTTGGACACTCATATTCGAATCTAATGTTGGCACATTCGAAGACTGACTTTCAAATTAAAATTGAGTGTTTTGATACATTCGTATGAAGCTTTGTATGGGCTTCGTATAGGATTGAACATTAGTATCCAATTTAAACCCCACTACATTCAAAGGGGATCTATTCTACAGAATATGAATTTTCTTGCTGTATGTTCATGTAGCTACCCAAACTTCTTGATTAGTATCTGAATGATCAAGGTGCCCAAATGCCGTCCATTACAGGTGGTGGACTCTGTAAACAAGGAATAATAATAGGCAGACTCCTCTCTGTTAAATCTAGCACCAGCTCAGAGCGTCGCCTCGTTCTGCTAGTTGTAGATTCAGGACCATGGAGGAGCGTCTGTCTGACTTCGATCTCATGTATGCCTACAAAACAGCACTGAGAGTCGCCTGAGCGTTTAACAGGCCCATGTGGGAACAGGTGGACCTCAAGGCAAAAAGTAACAGGCGGCAAAGAAAGGGGGGGGGGATGTGAACAGGAAATCATTTTGGAGCTTGCTTTTACAACGGAGGAGTGTTCGGCGTGGTTGAAGGGTTTACTCTTGGATATATTTAAAATTACGCTTAAAAAACCTGCACCATTTATTTTTAGAGCGTTCATCATGGTAACTTTTAAATATCTTATCATAACCATAGCAACGGGTCAACACAAGGCAAACAGATGCTCTTTTCTGCCTGAAAGAAAGAAATTTCTGCTTTTGTCTGCTCTTCCTAACACAAGGTCTGTTTCACTGCTTGTAGCAAGCAGGGAGACAGATATTTTTAGACATCCTATGTTCTTTCCACGGCCCCATGGACAAGAGTCAGCAATAAGGAAGTTAAGGGGCACAGTATTACTTCGGACTGGCTACCAGGAATGTATTATACTGGTGTCCTAAAGAGCCCAGGTGGGACTATGTGATTCTGAGCCAGTTTAGTGGTTAGGGAGCTGGACTTTTATCTGGGAATACTGGGTTTGATTCCACCCTCCTCCACGAAGCCAGTAGGGTGACCTTGGGCTAGTCATAGCTCTCTTCTGAGCTTTCACAGCCCTTCTGACCTCACAGGTCAGAGAAGAACAGGCTTGTCATCTACTTTGAGTCCCCTTGAATGGGTGAGAAAAGCAGGATATAAAAGCCAGCTCTTCTTCCTCCACAAAGCCAGCTGGGTAGCCTTGGGCTAGTTGCAGCTCTCCTGAGCTCTCACAGCCCCACCTGCCTCACAGGATGTCTGATGCAGGGAGAAGAACAGAACGTTTGTCAGCCACTTTGAGTTCCCTTAAATGAGTAAGAAAAGCAAGGTAGAAAAGCCAACTCTTCTTCTTCTCCTCCTCCTCCTCTTCTTCTCTCTGCCTGAACCGCATCTCTGCCCCCAAAAGTGGCCATAAGGACCACCGTCTTATGAAAATGCCCTAAAAGCCTTGACCACCACCCAGTGGAAAGAGATAGCATAGTGGATGCATTTGGAAATTCAAGCCTGTTGGCTGACCCGTTGTCTCCATGGCCTGCCATAGTCTGCACCAACATCTGGTCAGCAGGTTCCTGACACAGAATTCAACCCAGAATCAGGGCCAATGCAGAAAAGGTCTCAAAATATCATGAAACCAGCAAGTCATCCACACCTTTGCAACTGTGATGCTGTGATGCCATTGTTCTCCGCTGTCAAAGTTTCTGTCCAGGGCCTTGAAGGGAAACTCTGGAAATGGTTCTGGAATATGTCCCTCCGACCTCCACATGGTGGCTGCAGGAGATAACCAGAGCCATGCTACGTTAGCAGAGTGGTTCTTCTGCTCTACAGAAGGAGCGTCCCAAGAGCTGGTTCCTCCCCAGGAATTGACTAGGTGTGGGTTGGGGTGTGGATATATATGGTCCATCACACTCCTGGTACTCTGTTCGTGCCCCCACCCACTTATTTGGCCATGCAAATCCTGCCCCCCAAAATTAAACTCTAATGGGATCCGTCACCTAATCACATCCAGGCTTTCTCTAGAGATGCAAGATTTTCCAGGAGACCCAATGGCTGGAAGGAAAATCCGTCTGGTGGCATTAACAGCCGTTTGTCTGCCTCTGACCTATCAATCCGAATATGAGTTGGGGGGTAGGAGGGAGGGCGAGGGAAGGGAAGCATTGGGTGGGTGGGAGTCAGATAGCAAACCAAATTCAGACTAATTATCCTCAGTGCCACCATCTATGAGCTTTGGAAACAATGGAAAGCCCTTAATCCAGAATGAAAAGCAAACAGGGCTGCAGCCATTGTCTTCCTGCTTCCCCTAATCAAGCCTACAGGTCTTGCTCCTGTTTATAATACAAATATTCAATTAAAATTCCCCCAAAGGCTGCAGTAATTGGTTCTCAAGGGCAGGGGGTGGGGTGGAGAGAAGAAGGGGGGGTGTTCTGGCCCCTATCCCCTCCCACCCACCCCTACCCCCTTCCAAAACCAAAAGAATGAAAAGTGCTTTGTTGGCTTGCTCTTGCCAAGCCTATTTCTGAAAAAAGTAACCTCTTATTAAAATTCTGGGAATCTGCCCAGCCAAAAGCGTCGCTGCTGAGACACTCCAGAAGGGCACAGCTGGGTCACCAACCTGCCCGGGTGCATATGCGCGCATTAGCCCGGCTTTCGTAGGCAAAAGGAATTTCATGCACCAGGGTGAGCAATGTGCTTTGTTTCATCTCCGGTCCCCTTTCTGGGAATGTCCCTTAATTGGGATGAATTGAGGCAAGCAAAGTGTGTGTGTGTGTGTGTGTGTGTGTGTGAGAGAGAGAGAGAGAGAGAGAGAGAGAGAGATGGTGTGATGGTCACTGGTTGGGTAAGATGGAGAAGACCCCCTTCAGGTGCAGCAGTCACAAATGGTCCAGTTCTAGCCAAACTTCCATACTACAGTCCGACCCCTGTATCCGCTGGGGATATGTTCCAGCTCATACTGTGGTTACCTGAAACTGTGGATAATTGCAAACAGGCCTTCTGGTTCTGGGGTTGAGCTTTTCTGGCCTCCGGAAGGCCTATTTTGGCCTCCAGAGAGTATTGGAATAGTTGTGCTATGCCACTGGATGCCCCCTCTCCCCTCCCATGTGCCCCTGTACATTTTGGGATGAGTTCCAGTGGTGTCACACACCTATTCAGGTGCTCTACAGAGGTTGAAACAGGCCTTCTGGAGGCTGAAATAGGTCTTCCGGTTCTGGTGCTTTTATTTTTTGGTGCCCGCAGGGTGTGGGGTGGAACTGATCCAATAACCATGGTTAACTGAAACTGTGGTTACCGAATCAGTGGATACGGGAGTCCAACTGTACTACTTTTTTTAAAAAAAATCAGCTTAACCCAATCTGAGACTCTTGAACTGCAAACACAGATTAGGATCCATATATTTGAAGGCTGAATGAATATCTGGCCCTTACTGGTGCCCAGTTCATGACCTGGAGCGATTTTGCACTTCCCTTCCCATCCATTGGATGGGAGAGGAGCGTGATGAACGAACACTGACGAGCGCTCACACTTGAGAGTGCCAGTCAACGTTACCCATCCACCCCCAACCCCCTCACAATGAAATACTTACCTTGATTCAATTGCAGGGCGCGTCATCTTCAAGGCGCCGCTATTTTGGCTGCGGTGCCTTGCAGACCTGCGCATGCATCAGCACCGTCGCCATGATGATGTTGACACTCTGCGCATGCACAGTCATGTCTATAGTTCTCCGAGGTGCAAGGCACTCTTGCACGGCACATCAGACAACCGTGGAGCATTGGAAGCTAGGTAAGCTTTCAGTTAGGGTTAGTAAAGGTGTGGAGCAGGATTTCGTGTTCCACACCTAGTGCATGATTAGGGAACTTCTGGGAAGATGAGGGGCACCTGGAGGCTGTAAGAGCCTCTTCAATGTGCGGATGCTTTTCCCCAGAAGTTCCCTAATCGTGCACTATGCGCTGAATGCGAATAGGCCTCCAGTTCTTGCAAAAGGCCTAAGAAACAGTAGGTGTGGAGTTGGTCTTTCATCTAACCAGAAAATCATCCTCTTGTATTTTGCATGAAGAACCACGAAGGTCTTTCCCAACACTTGATTCATCTGGAAGCAGGCAGTTCCGGTTTACTGTAGTTTTTGATATCGCTTTGGATACTGCACTTTCCTCAAGCCACTTGGAGCTCTGACCGAAGAAGGTACAGCAGAGTAGAAGTGATCCCAGTTATACTCAGTGGGCAAGATCTCTGCATAGATGCATAAGTGGGGTAGAATGAGACCCTAGCAAAGAAAGCAAGGGAGGATTCTCACATGATACAGGCAGAGGCCCAAAGCAGGCACAGAATGAAAGCCAAATTCAGCACCGGGGAGATTCACACTCGTGGGTCGGGCAGGCGGATGTCGCGTCCCCCATTCAGTTACCGGGCAGGCAAAGGCAGGTTTCACCCAATCGTTAGTGGAGTTCAGGAAGTGAAGCTCCACAGGGTTGCTCCGCCAAGTAGGTGTTTATAAGCCTGGATTCCTAAACAAACCAACTAGGGAGGATGTCCCACTGTGCTCCGCTCAGGAACGTGCTTCCTGACTCCCGCTGGAGACCAGAAGGTGTTTAATTTTAGCTTGGGAACATAATTGCTTGCATGGTGTCTAAAATGGCCTCAGGTGTTTGGGAAATCCACATCAAGGCAATGAACCTCCACCCAGAGAGGATCTTTATTTACTATTTTTATGCAGCCATCTTCTCCTCCTGATGCCTAATCCAGTGTGTGACCTGCCTACGGTTTGCAAACAGCGTCCTACCAAGACACAGATTAGATCCAGAGTACTTATGCGTCGTCTCACTGCAGCCTGGGGTTCATTGCCGTTAGTTCTTTAAAGAAGGCTGTCACAGCGCAGAAGGATCGTCCCTATTCTCACTTGTACAAGATGGGAGGACTAGAAACAACGGGATGTAACTTCAAGGCAGTCAATGCAGATTAGATATTAGGAAAACCTTCCTGACAGTGAGGGCGATCAGTCAATGGAGTAGGTTGCCACGGGAGGTAGTGAGCTCTCCTTCGCTGGAGGTCTTCAAGCAGAGGCTGGACCTACATCAGGCTGGGATGGTTTAGGAAATCCTGCATTGAGCAGAGGTTTGGACTGGATGACCCTAGGGGTATCTTCCAACTCTATGATCCTATGATTCTATGCATCTAATGGATCATCAGATTTACCAGAGGTTGGGACAGGCCCAGTAGCTGCTCTCCAATGGCAGCCAGGATCTTTTCTAAGACCCATAATGAGCATACCATGTCAAGACCGGGGCATCCTCCTCTCAGGGCATGCCCTTTGCATGCAGCACCAGGTCAAAGATGTTGTCCAGATGCTGAGCTGCTCTTCTGGTCCATGGCTGGAATTCCAGCCACCTACATCTCTCTCAGCCAAAGATCTAGACGCAGTTTTATTCCAGAAGGTTGTCTCCTGAGGTGTGATCAGAAAATCAGGGTGGGAGCAGCTTCAGATAAAATATACCCTAGCTAGAGACACGAGTCCTTTCTGCACTTGGACGTATTCTGGAATATATCCCAGAATAGGGCCCTGCTGTCTACATGTTAGTGCAGACCAACAATGTACCCCTATCGAGAGAGATATTCCAGAATAAGGCCAAGTGCAGGAAGGACCCTGGGATGTAAGCCTTACATTGGTGTACTTTAGCACACATTTCAAAGTGACATTCCCTCCTTGCCTATATTATTCAATGTTGTCCTAAGGTGCAATCAAGTTATATTTGATACATTAGAACATAAGATGAGCCCTGCTGGTCAGGCCACAGCCCATCTAGTCCAGCGCCCTGACTCACCCAGTGGCCCACTAGGTGCTTATAGGCTTGTTGCTCAAGTGGAAGACAATGGCCTTTTCTCACTTGACTTCCCGTCCGCTTGCCAGGAAGACTGTTAGAGGCTAAGGTTTACTAGCCTTCGCACTTGCAAATGCTAGTAAATGATACCCTAACCCAAACATGATTGGACACTTACCTGCACGTCCAAACCCCACTAGGGCACTGCCATCTTGAGTGTGGTACCCTGCATGACTGTGCTTGTATCAGCACCGTTGCTATGCTGATGCTCATGCTCTTCGCAGTTCCAGCAGGATCATGGGGCTATTTGTAGCAGCTCCAATGATCTCCCCAGCTGGCAGAAGTGCAGATAGTCGCTCGCTGGACACATCAGGTAAGTTCCCGGTCACAATTGGGTGGTGGTGGTTGGTGTGCTTGTGGAGCATGATGGGTGAACATCTGGGAAGGGAGAGGGTGCTTGTAAGCTGGAAGTGCCTCCTGCAGGTGGAGATACACTTGCCCAGATGTTCACCTATCACGTTCCACAAGCACACCAACCACCCGGATCGGCCGAAGGACAAAATGTTCACCTGCTCTCAAATCCCAGCAAATGGCCTTAGAGGCAGCCTGCCCGTCTCCCCAGCCTGGAGGATGTATTTAGACATCCATTCAAGTAGCCATTGATACGTCTGTCATCCATGAATCTGTCTAACCCTCCCTTAAAGCCATCTAGGCTGGTTGCTGTGACCACCTCTTCTGGCAGCAAATTCTACAGACTGATGAGTGTCTGGGTGAAGAAATACTTTTCTTTGTCTGAACTGGATCAGGATTATCTGATATTTGGGTTGTTAGGCATTAGCTTGCATGTCCAGTGAATACTGGTGGAAAACTGCACCCTAGTGTACACAGAAGAAGAAGAAGAAGAAGAAGAAGAGTTGGCTTTTCTACCACACTTTTCTCGCCCATTTAAGGGGACCAAAGCAGCTGACAAACTGTCTGTTCTTCTCCCAGCAACAGATACCCTGTGAGGTGGGTGGGGCTGTGAGAGCTCAGAAAGAGAGCTGTGAGTAGCCCAAGGTCACCCAGCTGGCTTCATGGAGGAGTGTGGAATCAAGCCCAGTATTCCCCAATAAGAGTCCAGCTCCTTAGCCCCTAGACCAAACTGAAGCACTTGTGGCAGACCATTTTTTATTTTCCTGTAGTCAATCGGAAAGAACAAACTGCTCAAACATCCTGAACTCTGCCAGAGTAGCTGTTGTCCAGTTGCTCTGACCATGCAGGGCTGCTGGTGATGGCTGTGGCTCCACACAGGCCCTCGGTTTACAGACCTTCCACTGTTCCAATGAGGAATAGCAGAAGAGCAATCAAGTGAATTAGGAGTCGGCAGGTCTTTCACTCTGGTAATCATAAGTTCTCCTGACAACTCAACCACTCTGCTTAGGTCATCCTCACGGTCTAGTGCTAACAACCCCTGTCAGCTGCTTGCTCATTAAACTTTAAAAAAAAAAAACACCACAATTAGGAACTAGACTGCAGTGATTTCCCCAGAAACATAGTTATTAATGCAACCAGTGACCTGATTCCAAAAAGTGACCTGAACATGAGAGACAGGGGCTGTTCCAGTATGGATGGAAGCCTTCTCCAGTCAAGGAAACTTGGGCTGTGGTCACACTTAAGGTTTAATCCAGCTTCACTCCACCTTCAGAGCAAGAGCTCTGTATTTGTTGGTATCCTCCTCCTCTATTAAAGAGGGCTCTGATTTTTATTTTATTTCCCTTTGTTAAAGCCTTTAATTCAGATGATTTTATCAGGATGGTTTATAGCTTGCTTGTTTACCTTAAGCAGGTATGGCCGGTGGTGTCTCCTGCCCAGAAAGGTCAGATGGTCTATGATAATTCAAAATAGAGCAATAATGTTGAAATGAAAATCTCTTTGTTTCTTTTCACCACTTCCCCTCCCACAAACCAAGATTCACCATTTGCAGAAAACTTTTGGCTGGACCTTTGTGTGTGTGTTTTTACAATGGATTGTTTCTAATGTGCTCACAATGGCTAGCCTTCAGGCCACCCACAAAGTTATAGTATCTTGTAAGTATCAGAAAGAGAGATATAGTAGAAATACCTCCCTTTAAGACAACAAAGGAATACATTTTCTTCAAGCCATTTTGTCTTGGTTTGACTTTGTTTTCCCTTTACTTCTTTTCTACGATTTTTCCATCCTTTGCTCTTTAAACATTTAGCTCCCTCTGGCAAATTCCACTACACATGCTAAGTTCAGGATGATGTATGGCAAAATGGCTGCCACAGGAAGGGAGCTTTAAAATACTTTCCTGTGCTAGCCGTTTCATGCAGAAAAAATGGTCGTGATGGTGGTATACTTCTGCATACAAGGTATTCTGCATATCAATGTTCTGTTAAAGCATTCTGTACAACAGAGTGTGCTGCCTAAGGATTTGTGCCCCTTTCTCTTAGTCTGTTTCCTTGGGCTGGTGTGTAAAGGGAACTGATTGGCTCTGTAGCATCCCTATGAGCGGCCCCATATCTTGCAATTCTCTCTTGCTGCCACTACCAGATGGTAGGAGGCAATCCAGGGACAATCATGGGCTCCAGCCTCATCTGTCAGCTCTCTGTGCTATCATGACTGTTCAAAGTACCAGGATGGTAGTAATGGCCACCTGCTTCCTTTTGCTTTTTCCTGTGTTCTTGCTAGCATCCGGGTATTTTTGAATGACAAGGCAAAGAGGTGGTGGACAGAGATAGGCGACTGCTAGTACACAAAACCTAGTATTCTCGTTGGGTTTTCCGTAACAGCAACATATCAGATTTTCAGTCATGCATGTTCCATAAGCATGTCTTGATTAACGATCTTGAACTGAAGAGTTTGTGGGTGATTCCTCATGACCCCAGTGCTTTCTTCTAGGACTTGACACCTCTAATATCACGGGACTCTTTGCTATAAGAATCAGAAATCATGCTGCTCCTCTAGGCACAGGTCTTTGACAGGTGGGGTCTTAGCAGGCAGGAATTTCCCATTACAACGGCTGCTGGGAAGAAAAAACAGGGATTTGTATAGTAGTTGAGGACTCAATGTGCTGAGCCAGTTCTTAATCTTAATCCAACCAGAGACCTATTCACACTTAGGCTGGTAGTGAAGAAGTAGTGAACGTCTGGTGAAGAGCATACGCACGTTGATTAGGCTGCTGCAGCCCACAAGCGTGCCCACCTTCACCAAAAGTTCACTAATTGTTGATTAGATGTGGGGCACTATTTTGTGCTCCACACCTTAACCAACATTTACCAAAACCTTACCTGAAGTGTCCAGCGGTGCAACCGTTCACTCTGCGTCCAGTTTCCTGCCTTTGGTGGATGGGGAAGGTGGCGTCCGCACAGACACGGTGACTGTGGTGGCAGTGATCGATTGCTCACCCATGCCATGGTTGGACCTCTGGTCCCTGGGAGTGGCGATTGACCATAGAATTGCGAGAGGGGCGTTCAAGCATGGCATGGGTGAGTGAGCGATCACGCACCTCTCGTAATGGCGGCCAAGAAGCCAATTGCAGCAGCGAGGAGGTGGAACTTCCAGCTTTGGAGGCATCGGCACGGGCTGATAATTGGGAGGACCATTTGCATTTCTGGCCATTAATGGATGCTCTGAGGAAGCTTTCCTCACAACAAGTGTGAATGGTCCACTTTTACCAGACGTTCACCAGCCCTAGTTCACAGCAGCCTAATCAGGTAAGTGCGAAAAGGCCTCAGGTTGCAGAAAAGCAGCTCAAAAGCATCTTGGAAGTGATACCATGTGGCTCTAAAGTTCTCATCCCATTCCCATCCCATCTCTTTTGAAACGCATTTTCTGGCATCGTGCAGCAGGACCTCCTCTGGAACATCTCTGAAGCACCTTTGAGGGCTTTACCCCCATCCCTGCATGTGAACAGAGCCCCAGTGTACCAAAGCCAATGCACACAGCCCAGGTTCCCTTATACATAATTTTCTCTTATGGAAAATCATTTTCGTGCTGGCTTTACATTTTCATAAAATCTCTTCTTGGCTCTCCTGTTCTGCTGTGGAATGATGGGTGTGTGTGTGTGCGTGTAACTCCACAAAATGGCAACATGAAGATAGAAACCAGAGGAGGAAGAGCACAGAGCTACTAAAGGCTAGAGCCAAACTTTCTAGCTTTTTGTGAATTTTCCCAACAGCTCCCAGATGGGAGCAATCAAGATTCGGCTAAAATTAGACAGTCTAATTGAGGCAACTGTAACACGCTTGGAAAAGTGCGGAGAAATTAAAAAGGGAGGCCACACAAAAATTTTCACGTGAGCTCCTCTCGAGAAGAGAGGCAAGAGATTGAGAACAGCTTAAATAACATCTGCCACTCAAAGCGTTTCAACCCAACGTGTTGGCAATCGCCTCCCATCTGTCACAGCCATAGAGTTTGCCTGGATGCTTTAACCGATGGCACTTGGCCTGTGCTGGTGGTGGGCTCACTTTCTCTCATTGCAGCAGAGACAGGAAACTATCAAAATACTTGTTTGGTTAGCATGCAACCAAGTGCCTGGAGCCAGATTTTCAATTTCAGTTCAACCAACTGTATATCCGCTGAGGTCATATGCTGAAATCAGAAGCGTAGACATAACTCATGGAAATGAGGGGAGCCAAACGAGAGCTTAAGACCTTCTAGCTGGAGCGACATAATTTCTGATGCTTAACATCCATGTCATGATGCTCTTGCAACAAACTTTATCTTCTTGCTGTGGATAAAGAATAGGATTTGTGGGACATGCACTTCCAAAACAGCACAAGGACTCTGTTTCTTTGGCTTTTCACACACACACACACACAGACACACAAGCCCAAAGCTGGGAAACTTGGTTAGAGCTGCAGTTTTCTTCGCAGTTATAGACAGATCGGCGCTGGCGCAGCTTTGCCATAGACTGAAATCAATACCCTTTCGTAGAAAAGCCCAGGGCTTCCAAGATCCATTAGAGTGGAGAATCTGAATAAATCAAACCACTCAAAGCGTCAGGCAGTCTGTAGGAAGGGGAAAGGCCTCAAGAGGATTATTCATTTTTTTACTGCGTTGATGGCTTTATAAACCAGACTGAGTGAACGCCACAACCTGGCAAGTCCTACAGCGGCGAGACGCCATCTCAGGCCTGGCTCTCGATGCTTCAGGAAGTATCTAGTAGGGTTGTGCGTGGATTTCTTAGCGTTTTGCATCTGATTCATATCTAATTGAATGCAAGAAAATTTGTATTCATTCGACTAGGGCCGCATCCCCATTACAAGCTTAATTTGGTTTCGATACGGTTTCACTCCTCGCAGGCCACACGTCAGTTTAGCTTAACACGCTTTCCGCGTGTTAAATCGCCCCAAAGCATTGTAAATGTTAACCCTCATTTCAACAGGTCTCACTGTTGTCATGGACTAGCATCTGCCCTCAGATAAGCGTAAAGTGGTGGTCCCCTTCCTTACCTAAATAGCCCCTCCTATATATGGAAGGGTCACTTCATACTTTCCGTTTGAAAATACATCTAAAGAAGGTTTAGATTGCCATTTTCCTCAGTACCTTCAACCTGTGCTACTACTGGGGCATTGTGGGAAAAATAAAAAGGCAGCTGTCAGCGGAAAGACATCTGCTCAACACGAGAGCGCCTTCACTCATTAGGAAGTTGTGGTAGGTCCTTCAGAATGCCATCTCTGCTGTAGTTCAGGGTAGAGTAAATGGCATGGAAAGCAGAGGGTCACAGGTTCAATGCCTAGGATTTCACCAGAGTAATGTAAAGGCAGATTACTTCCATATCTTTGCCAAGAAAAGAGATGCCCACGTGGTCAGAAGGAGTCCAACTCAACTGGATGGCACCAGAAAAGAACAAAGTGCAGCCTTATAATCAGAAAGATTTGGAACTGAGTGGGATTAGGCTCCAAGCAAAAAATAAAGAATGCTCAGCAGATGGATGCTCAGCAGAGGCTGCAATAAACTTGACAATAGCCCTGAACTGTTTTCTTTTGAGATTCAAAAGCAGTCGTAAAAGTCTGCCAGGCCCGTCTTGTGTGCCACGATGAATTACAGAATTCTTTACAAGTCAACTTCTGACAAATCTCAAGCTATCTGATCTTTCCCTACTGACAGCCTCAACAGTCCAAGAGATTTAAACTGAGGAAAGCAAAGCAAGACTTGCCGAATGCCAAATAAACATGGCGTGCTGGGCTCGTGTGTGTGTGTCTATCAGACAGACAAAAAGTATACACTTCAATCTGTCCTCTTTTCCAGTCTTGAACAAGTGATGTGCTTTCATCAGAAAACCCCACCTTTCTGAGTGATCTCTTCCCGAAGTGGCAACTTCAACCGTCACCCACGCAGGTTTCGCAAATGAAGTCAAAGAAGCTGGGATGGGGTGAATGAAACATGCATGGTGTGAAGCAAGTGGACGAGAACACCAGGACTAGAGGTCTCTCATGGAATGCCAAATCTCTGAAGTACCTGGACAGGCCATAATAAATGCTTCTTTGTGCAGCTACAGAGATAAACTGTGGAATTTGGTGTTGGTCACCAACCTGGACAGCTTCACGAATGGTCCAAATAAATTCATGGAAGACAACAAAGTCATCAGTGGCTACTATCTTTGGCACAGGGAGGCTTAGGGGTCTAGGAGACTGATTTGAGCAGGGTTTTTGGCATTTGATTTGTAATGAATCAAACTTTGGAAAATTTGTATTTCTTCGAATAGATCTCCTTTGAAGGTGGTAGGATTCTATTCGATACAAATCTATTCGTATACATTCCGATAGAAATATCCAATATGAATGCATTCAGATCCTGGATACAGATCCTGCATGCTGTTCCTGCATATGGTGCCTACAAATGGATCCTATATGAATGCATACATATCGGATAGGTATAAGATACCAATGCATATTATTGATACATTTCCAATATATATCCCCGGTTTAACAAATGTACGAACTATTTGTAGGAATGTTCTGAAACATTCGTTTTCTTACAAATGTTATGTACAAATGTCGTAACATTTGATTAATGTATGAATGTCCAAATTCGTCTGAATTCATACGAATAATGAACATTGCAAATATTCATGCACATCCTTAAAATCAATGTGTTTCCATGTGCAAGAGGCTGCAGGCTGCTGGACTGCTCAAGCTAGTGACCTGGTCCTCCAGGGCTTTTTCTTTTGGTCTTTTTGACGCTGTATTCTTAAGACCTTCCTAGCAAGCTGGCAAGGGAACGAGCCAACCTTGGTCTCCCACATGCTCAGACTTCAGTCTGGGCCACGGAGGCAGCCAGCTCCAAGTGGAAAAGAAAGCATGGGAAGCACACATGCCTGCCAAGAAGAGGCAATGGCTGAGTGTTCAAACTGGCTGACAGTCCCTTTGGATTCCTAACTATGCCAGCCAGGGAAATAAGTGAGTCTAGGGCACGAGTCTCCAAGGCCAGCACAAAACACACTGAGCCCCATCCCCCTGGCCAGTGTGCTGGATTATTCCAGGTCAATCTGCCCGGACCAAGGATTATGCTGGTGTTTGCATTTCTTCAAAAGCAGAGGACAGAGGACGAGAAGTTATTGGGTGTTTTTCCACTGTCATTAGAAGTGCCCATTAAGTACCCATGAATGGGTACAAAAATGCCATTACGTAGCCATTAATGGGTACTTCTAGTGACAGTCGGAAAACACCCATTGTTACCATGATGAATGTTGCTTTACATACAAGAACATTGAAGTGATTTGCTACTTCCACCTGCAGGCTGGGGCTCACCCAACCTGCCAGTTCTGGAGGAATTAAAGCAACAAGGTTTCTTGGCCCAGACTGTTTCAGGACAGACTGGAAGGTCCGCAACCAGCAGGGATCCTTCAGCCCACTTAAAACCAAGCAGGCTCCACACCTCTGAAATTCTCTGAAGGGCCGCAGAGGAGCCAGTTTCCTTTATGAGCGGCCTCCTCCCTCCCCTCCCCTCCCCCCCTCCCCTCTCAGAAGTCCTGGAGCAAGGATGAAACGCCCGCTGCCTCCATTTCCGGCTCCACTGGAGTCTGCAGCATTAAAGGGCACCATTGCCCAACAGGAGGCGGTTCTCAGGAGTGGCACATGGTCCAAAGATGGCGCAGCTTTGGCAGTGCCAATCAGGTTTGCCCTTCTGGTGTTGTTTTAACGTGGCTTCACTTATCAGGACTCCTATGGCTGCTGTCTCTTCTCTCTCTCTCTCTCTCTCTCTCCTGTTCTCTCCCCAAATAAGTTTTCTCTTGGTAGATTAAAAGTGTGTTCTGTCTCCGGAAATGGAGCGTTTCTGCCAAGACCTCCGGCTGAGAAAATCTGAACAAGATGCTTTGTGCCTATGAGAGACTTGGCTGGTGAACTCCCTGCTTGCATCTGGGAATGACATACAGAGTGCGATCCAATGGCGCTCGGAGCAGCTTTTTGAACCCTTTGTTGGAACATGTGGGGTGGGAGCAGCAACAGGCCATTGGTTAGCATGAGGGAGGGGGGGGTCCCTATTCACTGCATCTCTCTACCTGTCCTCCTCAAACTCCCAGGAGGGCATAAGAAAGGAACAGTACAGTACAGTCAGACCCCCGTATTCACGGATTTGGTATCCACGGTTTCAGTTAACCACGGTTACTGGATCACACACACACACACACACACACACACACACACACACACACACACACACACACACCGTGGGTGCCATAAGGCAAAAGCACTCAGAACCAGAAGGCCTATTTCAGCCTCCACAGGGCGTGTTTCAGCCTCTGTAGAACACTGGAATAGGTGTGTAATGCCACCAGAACCCATCCCAAAATGTAAGGGGGCACGTAGGAGCAGGTGGGGGGTTTTGTACACCTATTCCAGCACTCTCTGGAGGCTGAAATAGGTCTTCTGGATGCCAGAAAACCATTTCCGGCTGTGCGGTTGCACAAACCCAAAACCGGAATGCCTGTTCGCGATTATCCATAGTTTCAGGTAACCACAGTAGGAACCGGAACGTATCCCCAGCGGATACGGGGGTCCGACTGTAAATGAAGCAAATATAAACATGTCAATTATTCAGATCGTAAAATTAAAAGCTATTGCATACAGTACTGCCTGGTAAAGAATGGAAAGTCTTGGGACCTGATCCATCCACCTGGTGGGTAAGTTTCAGATCTCTGGGGCCAACACAGAGAAGGCAGGGGGCAGATAGCCCATAATGGCAAACTAGACAGTCCTCTATCATGTCATGTAGTAGAGATGTGCAGAATGGGGGAGTACATGCATATTCATAACATTTGATATTTTTACGAATTCATACATTCGTTTATGAATCAAAGGTTACGACATTCATAAACTGACATTCATATTCATATAAATGTTTCGGAACATTTGCACAAAGCTTCGGGACCCTCGTGAAATGGGGAGGCGGGAAAGTGGCTGCGCCAGTCACATCTGCAATGGATCCAGAGTGAATTTGACATGGTTTGAGAGCAGATTCAAAGTGGATTCAGGGTGGATTTGACACTTTCAGAGTGGGTATCCTACGGGATACATATCAGATATGTATCTGTTCACATCAGATATTCATATGAATACATTTGTATCAAATAGAATCCTACCACATTCAAAGGGGATCTATTCAAAAAATTATGGATTTCCTTACATTTGATTCTTGCAAATCCCTAGTTCTGGGCTAGTTTATTTGGTTCGCAAATTATTATATCTGAATATCCAAAAATTTGACACAGCTGGCCTCCCACTTACAAACATGAACCATTGAATCAGTTTACATTCGCTGTGGTTTTGCCCTTTAAAAGGTTTTTTATCAATAAGGGGTAGGGGGAAATGTTATTTCTCGTTTTGGAAACAGTTTGAAATTGAGAGCAAATACCTATTTCTTCAATTAAATGGTTTGCTGCCAAACTGAACAAATTGGTAGTCAGTTCAGTGGCGAACCAAGAACATGATTTCGTCTGTGCATATCTCTAGCTGGTAGCCCAGAGGCTAGCTCCACTCTTCTGTTCCCACATTTCATTGTGATACAGAGGTTACTATTTATGCCAGCTTTGAAATGAGGAGATCTTAGAAAGTGCATCATGAAGACAGGGATAAAGCAGATGAGGGCCAGAAAAAGGATGCACCCAAATATTCATAGCATTCAAAATCCGTACAAATTCAGACATGCGAAGATTGACATTCGAAATCAAATCAAATGTTATGGTACATTCGTATGAAGCTTCATTTGTAATTCTTCAAAACGGCCAAAAATCTCCAAAGCCTGTTTTACCAGAGATCATAACAGGAATAGTGCTACAAGGGGTGTTTTTCTACCGCAGCCCTTAGATCCAGATCTAAGAAGAACCGGATCTAAGGAATAGGTACATTTCTTAATCCAGATCTAGTAGATCCGGATGAAGGGAAGCACCCAATGTGTTTTCACGGGAGGTGTGTCACCCATTAGCAATGGGTGATACCCCCCCTGCCATGGAAACACCTTTGCACCCATTTGGGGATCCTGGATCAACCCCCAAGGGGTCGGTCCATCACCCCAGGTGTCTCTGGGGACCGGGGGGGGGGAACGATCTCTGAAGTCCCAGCTCTGGAGTTATTTTGAAGTGACTCCGAAGTCCCTCTGAAGAGATCACCAAGGACTTCGGAGAGGCTCCGGAGCTGTCAGCGTGGTCCATGCGCTATTAGCGCAGACCGCATAGACTCCCCTCCGAAGTCTGTCTGAAGAGATCGGCAGAGACTTCGAAGCCGCTCCGGAGTCCCTTCAGAGCGCCTCCGAAGTCTGCGCTGATCCCTTTGGAGAGACTTCAGAGGGGAGACCGGTGGCGAGACTCCGAAGTCTCTGCCAATCGCTTTGGAGGGACTTCGCAGTCACTTTGTAATGATTTCGAAATGACGCTGAAAACACTCCGAAGCTGGGAATTCGGGGCTCCCGCCCCCCATGGGTGCATCCCCTCCCCCTAGCCTCCTCTAGACCCCATTGCTGGTTTCCTGTGGAAACAGGCTCCCTTTAATCCTGATTTTCTGGCAGAAGACCCCATTGTAGACCCCATTAATGGGGTCTACAGAAAATCCAGATTAAAGGGCAGAAAGTACCCATTTGATCCAGATTTCCCCAGCAGCAGTCGAAACAATTGGGTCCAAAATGGGTGCCGTCGTGGAAATGGGATCATCCGGCTTACACCCAAATGGGTCCTTAATGGGTGCAAAATAGGTACTTTTTGGCAGTGGAAAAACACCCAAGCTCTAGGAACTGAAAATCAATCCTAGCCATGCATAGTAGATGGAAATCCCTTAGTAGAATCTTTCTTTCATCAACAGCAGCAGCCTGATTTTAATCCCAAATAGGGATGTACACAAATGTGTTTTTTTTAATTTGATTCTTATTGAACTGAAAACAAGAAAATTCGTATTCATTCCAATAGATCCCCTTCGATACGAATATTCAGTCCCAAAGAAATGCACATGAATAACATACAGATCCCACACGAAGCTTCGGATGAATGCACCAGAGCATTCAACTTGATTTCGAATGTCGATCATCAAATGTGTTGATGTTTGATTTGAATTTGAACGCCCAAATTTGGCCAAATTTGCATGAATTTTGAATCTTACGAATATTTGTGTACATCCCTAATCCTAAACTGTAGCCAAGGAGCAGCGGCCGACATATTTTGTGACAAATGCAAGCCTGTAACGGGAGAATTCACTCAAGCTGCCACTGCCATTCTAGGTTTAAAGGAAGGCGGAGAGAGAGGGATTGAGAGAGAGGTGGAATCCTGTAAAACCCAGAAGAATCCATCCCCATTAAAGAGGAAAAAAAATGCAACCAACACAATAAAACCTTGTTTTGGAATCAGAAGATCCCAGCCTTGTTTGGATATAAACATCTGGGAGCCATGGTCCACCAGTGGTAGAAAGGACCATTTAAAGAGGAGAAGATGTGGGTCAGAAAAGCCGCCATGAAACACCCTACCTTTGACACCAATACTGACAACTCAGAAGCCTCGGGCAGCTACAATAACTGAGCCGGCCGCCATAAATCATTTTAAAGGTGACCAAGAGGCGAGGATCATATTTTCCCCTTAAATGAAGAGGCCGGATCGTGTGGCTCGTAAGAAGCGCCGGGTGATCTTGGGTTGCGCCACCCCCACCTCACTCCACCCCACCCCACCCCGCAGAATGGCATGGACGGTTTGTGCATTTGCCGGTTAATCTCAACTCCATGTGACAACCAGACGAAACTCCGAGCCAGATGGGAAATGTGGAAAATCTATTGCAAGGCTCCGTTTTGTTGGTTGATCTGTTTCCAAATCATCTAAATCCAGCTCCTCACTGCTTCTCTCTCCCCCCCCCCCCCCCGCCATCTCAGAAGTGTAATTGAGACCAGACCCTGCCAGGGATGGCAAACAACTCAGGCTACAGGATTCACATTATAGGGGTTATAAGATGAAATGAGTTTCTGCTCAGGACTCCTTCACCATGAAACTTTAAACCCGCAGATAACCAGAGACAAAGCCTGATGCGCTGAGATTGGTTTAGCAGATTTGCTCCACTTAAGCGGACTGCAGAAGAAGCAATACCACAGTCTAAGTCCCCAGACGCCCTCATTCTGCTTGCGGAAAGGGGGAGTAGGTTTGCAAATAGTTTACTTTGTTCTTACCAGTTTGGTCTTGTGGTCAGACTGCTGGATTCATACCTCGTAGTCATCGCATTCGATTCCACACTCCTCCGATAAGCCAGCTGGGTGACCTTGGGCTAGTCACAGCTCTCTTTCTGAGTTCGCACAGCCCAACCTACCTCATTGTGGGGAGAAGAACAGAAGGTTTGTCAGCAGCAATTTTTTTCTCTCTATCACACAAAACTAAAATAGTGTGTGAAAGCAGTAGATAGTAGAAAGAAGAAGAAGAAGATTTGGCTTTTCTACCCGACTTTTCTCACCCATTTAAGGGGACTCAAAACAGCTGACAAAGCTTTTCTATTCTTTTCCCCACAACAGACACCCTGTGAGAGTTCAGAAGATAGCTGTGACTAGCCCAAGGTCACCCAGCTGGCTTCATGGGGGAGGGCGGAATCAAACCCGGTATTCCCAGATAAGAGTCCGGCTCCCTAACCACTAGACCAAACTGGCTGCCTTTTTAGTTACTCGTACAAATAATCTGGACGGTCATATGTGTATAGATACGTATGCATTGGATACATATCTGCACGCATCTTGTGCGTATCCTACACACAGAATGGAACGCGTACGGGATAAAAACGGGATGAGTACAAATGTATTCGTAATGGCTCAAATGTCCAGACATTACTTTTTCCTTATTTGTATGAATTTGAATGTTCGAATATTCGATTAGAATTGAATTGAATGTCAGATCCATATCTATCGTATACAAATATGAGCACAAATTAAGTGTATTTGTGCTTATAATGCAGGATGAAAATGGGATGAATGCAATTTGAAAAACAGCCACGAATGTTATTGACATTCATATTTTTTGGATACGGATTGAACTTTTGAATATGTAGATTCGAATAATCTAGATTCAAATTGGATTTTTGAAAATCGTATTTTTAAAATTCGAAAAGAATCAGATTTTGGAATATTCAAATCGACTCAGATTCGAATCCAAAAAATACATTTGTGCACACCTTTGCCCCATTGAAATCTAGCATGTTAGAAGTCCAAACCCTCCTCCTTCCTGCCTGTGATACGTTCCCCTCCTTGGAACCTGGGGAGACCTTGACGGGCCACTGCAGTTTCTCAATGTTCCTGGCTGAATGCTTTGCAAATCGATATATTTCCATGTAGCTGCTCCCAAATCAGCTTTCGGTACAAAGTATGGATGGAGCAGCCTAGACGTCACATTGGAGCTGGAAATGGAGTTGAATACCGTTAATCCAATAGCTACAACTGAAGACACTCCATTTCATGGGAACGCGAGAGGATTATTTCAGCTCCCATAAATCAAGCCTCTTAAAGTGGAAAGCAGCAAGACACATACCCTGAACTTAGGTTATTTCATCCTCAAAAATTCCAGCCCTGGCTGCTTTTCACAGTCAATGCCAGACAGCTGACCTTTTTACCCAAAGGTAGCAAGCCAGGCAGATATCTCACTGTCCTCCCTGAAAAGCAAAGAAAGAATATTTCAAAGAAAAATGATATAAAGAAAACTGACGTCAGCCAGCCATGAGGGATGAGCCATCAAGCCCCAAAGCCATAAATCAGCAGGAAGACACAAGGGCTGGAGTTAGCACGTTGCTCCCAGCTTCAACTCAAGAGATAAGCCAGACATGAACAAGGAAGGGTCTTATGTTATCGCAACCATTGCAGGCCAAGTAATCGAACTAAACCTTTAGCACAAATCCCTGTTTTGCGGACTCCTAACATATTTCACTGTTTTTCTGTAAGGAACAGAAAAGGTCTCTTGACCTTCATCGTCTCTGGGTCTAGTGATAGTGGTTTTCATTCTGAGACTGTAGACATCGTGCATCTTTCAGACCCTCCATGCTTTAGTGGTCTGTGTTCTTCAGAGACTCCTGTGGCCCTTCAACTGGAGGGCAGAAGGGAGTCTCCGATGGGAAGCCTCCCTTTGTTCCACCCAGTTCCACCCTCTTTCCCCCAGTCACATCTTGTTCCTAGAGGCTCGCAGCATCACCCAACACATGCAGCCTTCTGCCTCAAAAGACAATGGGAAACACTAGGGCAGGAAAGTATGGAAACTGTGCGGTACCTGAACATCAGTGTTTCCCATCCTTGCCTTGCCCTCCTGACGCAAAGGAGAGCAAACACAACATTTGGTGCTATGTTGGCTACAGGAGCTGACAGATGAGCTGTAGTCCATCCAACTGCTTTAGGGGCTCCAATCTGAATTGTCTGCTGTTTATCCTTAGCTGGGAAGGCCCAGCAGGCTTCCTTAGCTGAGGTGGGGTTCAGATGGAGGGACTGGGAAGTTCTAGCCCAGTGTTCTTGACCACTGCATCACTAGAGGGCGACCAGAGCAACCTACCTTTAAACACCTCTTGGAGGGCTTTAGTGGATGGAATCTGCCTCCCTTTCCATGCAGAGGTCCAAATGGGGGAGATGAATCAAGAGGAGAGGATTCCCCCCCCCCCAAATGCCTGTGCAGAGGACTAAAATCAGAATTCCAGGAGAGGCAGAAAGGGAATGTTATGTGGCCCCCACCATGACTTGTTCTGCACTTCAGCCAAAGCCTGTACAAATGAAATTGGCCCTTTCAGATCATTTGTGGTCGTAACAAACCAGTTGCTTGGAGAAAGGCCAAGGAGAAGAAGAGCTGGCTTTTATTCTTCACTATTCCTTACTCAAAGTGACAGACAAACCTTCTGTTCTTCTCCCCACAGCAGACACCATGTGAGGTAGGTGGGGCGGTGAGAGCTCAGGAACAGAGCTGGGACTAGCCCAAGGTCATTCAGCTGGCTTTGTGGAGGAAGAAGAGCTGGCTTTTATATCCTGCTTTTCTTACCATTAAGGGGACTCAAAACTGTTGAAAAACCTTCTGTTCTTCTCCCCACTAGAAACACCCTGTGAGGTGGGTGGGGCAGTGAAAGCTCAAAAAGAATGCTGTGAACTAGCCCAAGGTCACCCAGCTTGGCTTCTTGGAGGAGTGTGAAATTGAACCCGGTGACTACAAGATATGAGTCCAGCATGCTAACTACAAGACCAAACTGACTCACTATGAGAACCATAGAGCATTCTCCTGGCCCCCAGTCCCCCAGCAGCTGGTCCTTAGAGGCACCCTCCTTCCAGTACTCAAGATACATCCAGGTCTCCCTTGCAAAGCTGTGATTGGCCTCAATAAGAAGAGATCTTCTCCAGCACCAGGGTGACATAACTTGACCCCCTCTCTCTCTTATGCAATTTGGCACTCACCGTTTTTCGCTTACAGTCACACTTGATAAAATATATAAGGCCCACACCAGACTCTTTTCTTTCTTCTTGAGAAACCTTAAACCGTGGGGGATTGAGAAGACAAGGAAATTGTTCAAGGTACTAACTGTGACAGTTACTTGCGTCTCTGATCCCAACCTGCCCCCCGTCTGAATTCATGGCATCCACCTGTTGAGTCTTAAAAAGGGACTAAGAGTTTCTTTGTTCCGTTTTCTGTTCTCCAAATCTCAGTTTTCAAGGAATTGATGGAAGCCACAAAGGGAGCTATCTCCTTCATTGCACCATTAATCATAATGATGGGCAGAATTCTGAAACCCATGAAATCCATTCAGGTCATGCACGTAGGATGACATTTAAGCCTGGAGAAGCCAAGGTATCCAAAGGGAACCCTAAACGAGACAAACTTTAAAAAGCAGATGCCAGGAAGTGTTTTTGTTCTGTTCTGTTTTGTAGAGTCTGCATTCAAGTACTTGGAGACCTCATGTTGGACCTTTCTGGTTTGCTGAAATTTATTGCTAAGTCTATTTAGTGCCAATTTTAAAAGAAGACATTTGTGTTTAAATCTTTAGGGCCTTCCTGAAGATGGACTGAAGAAGGTTTAAACTGAAGGTGTAATCATGGCCCAGGTGATGAAACATAAAGCCGTAAAGAAGAAGACTTGGCTTTTCTACCCCACTTTTCTCGCCCATTTAAGGGGAGTCAAAGCAGCTGACAAACCTTCTGTTCTTCTCCCCAGAATAGACTCCCTGTGAGGCAGGTGGGGCTCTGGGAGCTCAGAAGAAAACTGTGACTAGCCCAAGGTCACCCAGCTGGCTTTGTGGAGGAGTGCAGAATCAAACCCAGTATTCCCAGATAAGAGTACGGCACCCTAACCACAAGACCAAACTGGACTAGGTATATGCACAAATATCTGATACACATCTGCTACATATCCCCATTTTAACGCATGTCTGAACTATTTATACAGGTGTTCAGAAACATTTGTATTCGTATGAAGGTTAATGTACAAATGGTGTAACATTGGACTGGTGTACAAATGTCCGTATTCGTGCTAATTCGTGCAAATAATGAATGTTACAAATATTCATGTGCATTGCTACTCGCATTCTTATTTCAATGATCCTTTTTGGCGGCTCTTTGCGACAGAGAGGGTTTATTTACTGTGAAACCCTTCAAAGTGTCATCCCGAACTCATTGCCAGGAACGGAGCCAGAGGAAAGGGGAAATGGAAGTCAAAGCGGCGAGTCCCAAGGGAGGGAACCGGGGAGAGCACGTGAAGGCCGTCAAGCCCCCATTCCTCCATGCGCAGGGCCTGTGCGCCGTCCTCAGCTCTGTTTATTTTACGTTGACTCAGCGGTGCAGTTAGGTTAGCCGCAGCTTACTCAGTGCAGGCAGCGTGACCAAGACGCTCCCCCCCCCCCTTTCTGGGGCTGCAGAGATTGTTCTTTCTTCACTCTGACACCTCTCTCCTCCTCCTCCTCCTCCCCACTGCGGCAGACACACTTTCTGCCCTGCAGTCGGGAGGAACAGGTTCCCGGAAAACCAGGGCAGAAGGTCCCAGCAGCAAGGAGATCAGCCTCAAAGGCAAGACGGAGGAACAATCAAATGAATTTATGGGATACTGACAGACTTTGGGAAAGGTTCTCTGCTGATGGGTTTTGCTTCTACAAATTCAAGCTTCAGTCCACCTTCAGAATGGAAGAACCCATCAAGAAAGTGACCCATCATTTTGCTTTCATGGCTGTGGTCGCACCTTTGGTTTAATCCAGCCTCAGTTGACTTTCAGAGCAAGAGAACACATCAGCAAAGTGACCAGCTGTTTTCTTTCGGTCCTTCCTCCTCCTCCTCCTCCTCTCCTCTCCTTTCTTCAATTGCAGGAGCTCATTGTCTTCTTTCGCTTCTTGCTTTCCCCCTCATCCTTCCTCCTCCTCCTCCTATTTTTAATCTAGTTGCAATGCTCCTCAGCTGCTGCTGCTGCTGTGGTGGGTCTCTCAGAAAGGCTTATGCAACCCATAAAACTCCCGAATAAAAGCCGGAATGGACAGCAGGGGTCAAAGTTCACACCATGTACCCCGCCCTCCGTTTCATTTACAACTGGAAGTCACCTCATTAAACACAACGCTGCACACAGGACATGCCCGCCGTCTTGATGTGCTCCCTGGTTTTTTAGACTTCCAGGATTGGAGCCAGAGCTGGGGTTGGGTGTGGGGGGGGGCAGGTATGGGGCGTTGTGTTGCTACCAGGCTGCCCCCCCCCCCCGGTCAATGACACTGGGCTGCAGATTCTGCAAACGAGGGAGGAGGGAAAAGGTTGAGCTTTTTCAGAAAATGCTTTGGAGAGAAATACTCCCACACTGAGGTAGTCAAGATCTGTGATGTTTGCCTGTTGTCACACCTAAGGTTTAATCCAGCTTCAGTCCACTTTCAAAGTGAGAGAACACGTCGGCAAAGTGACCCAGTAATTTTCTTTCCACATTAGCTATCCCAAACGTGGATTTTCTGAGTTATTTGACACTGAAAGGAAACAGTTTGTCACTTTGCTGACATATTCTCTTACTCTGAAAGTGGACTGAAGCCGGATTAAACCTTAGGTGTGACCAAAGGCATAGTCTGTGCATATGCTATGCACGTTAGAGGCTCCAGACTTATTTTTTCCCCTCGTTTTTGAGAGGCCCCTGTATAGAACCTTGGGGCCCTTCCGCATTTACTTTTGATATGGATTACGAACAATCCCTTGTGATCCCCTTCAGGCTTCTTTTATCCACATGCCCTGGCCACCTCTAGCATACTCTGTCTGCACAGGGTGGAACATAATCAGGATCAGGGGGGCCCTGATCTGGGTTACCAGCAGTCCTCGATACTGAGGACAACCAGCGTACTTCCTTGAGCCAGTCCATATCATGGAGATGTCCAGAAGGTAGGGCTTGAACAGCATCACCCTGTTGATGGCGCTGTTGCAGACTAGGGACCTTTATGCACTTACCTAATTAGTCTGCTATGTACTAGGGCTGGTGAACTTCTGGTAAAGGTGGACCATTCCCACTTGTCATGAGAAAGCTTCCCCAAAGTGTCCATTACCTGGCAGAAGTGTGAATGGTCCTCCCATTTACCAGCCTGCGCCGCAGCATCCACAGCCGGAAGTTCCGCCTCCTCGCAGCGACGATTGGCTGCCATCAGCTGCATCAACACATGACGGGACATGCTTGGACACTGCTCCAGAGGAGCGTGTTCGCGCACAGGAACATATTGCGGCCGATCACATCAGTGACCGGACATGGCTGTGATTGAACGTGCAGTGCCCAATACTCCATCGCTGATGGAATGTCGGTCTCACAACTCTTTGACCAGATGCCACTCCCACCACAGTCATGTCAGAGGTCAGTGATCGAACACAGCCATCACCGCAACTGCGCCTGAGCAGATGATGCAATCCTCACCCACATGTGCGTGGAACCTGAAGTAGACCTAATGGTCGCACAGCTGGACCCTCCAGGCAAGCTTTCAGATGTGGCAAGTAAAGGTTGGGTAGCTAGTGGAGCATGATTTCATTCTCCACACCTAATCAACAGTTAGGGAACTTCTCCAAGTGCAGATGCTCTTCCTCAGAAGTTGCCTAATTCTTGGCTACCAGCTGAAGTGCGAATTGGCCACAAGCCCTGTCAAGGTCCCCACCAGAGGACTTCACATGATGCAGGCAGGCCCACTGTGTCTGATCACAACAAGGCAAGTGCAGAAAGGTCCTTATAGAGCCAAACTGGAGAGGGAGGAGGGAAACCTCCAGATGTTGCTGAACTCCAACTCCCATCATTCCTTGCTGTTGACCATCTAGGGCTGGTACTATCTGTGGCTGGGAGATACTTGGAAGGGCATATCTTGAAGCATCTCAATGCTAACTGGACTTCTGACCTAATTCAGCCTGTCAGTTTCCCAGGTTTCCTTGGAAATCGTTTTGAAAAGGAAACCACAGATAGCATGCAAATAAGCTCTAGGTGGCTGTATTTACACTATAAGCAGACAACTAGGTCATCCAACCAACTCCCTGCATGTCTATTAAAGCTGCAGAATCCCAGATGGCGTCTTCTGATGCTTGGGGTGAACTGTTCTCTGGTGGTTTAGTGCAAAGAATCCTGCTTCCTTCCTGCACCTGTTTTTATTGGCACCGTCAGCCACTGTCTTTTCGTCTTCCCAAGAACAGCCTGTTTGGGTGCATTTTCTGTTCAAACCAAAGACGACAATGTTGGCCAGGAATATGGTTCTGTAATGAGATACTCCGGAGAAGAAGCAACCAGGTTCTTCCTCCCGCCTGCAGGGCAGGACAAAGCTTGCGTTTCTCGTTTTCCATGAATTGGAAATGCGGCTGAACATCACCGCATAACTTGGTAATCTCTGTAAAACAAAACAGAACAGAGTAGGGGTGTGCGTGAATTTTTGTAACGTTGATTATTTGTACAAATTTGCACAAATCTGGACATTCCTACACAAATCAAATGTTACAATATTCGTACATTAACATTCGCACGAGCGGTTCGGACATTCGTTGAATTGGGTAGGTGGGAAAGTGGCTGTGCCAATTCAAGAGCAGATTCAAAGTGGATTCAGGTTGAATTTGATGCTTTTAGAGCAGATCTGTTACGGGATACTTATCAGATATGTATGTGTTCATGTCAGATACATGCTGGATACGTATTCGTTCATATCAGACATTCATGCAAATACATAGGAATGCATTTATATCGAGCAGAATCCTACCACATTTGAAGGGGATCTATTCATATGAATACAGAACCCAAAGCAAGACATAGAGGCAGCATCCACACGGTCCACGCGGACTGTTCCAGAAGTGTGCCTGCACCACAGAGTCTACACACCAGTGCAGGCCACGTGAGGCCAAGTGAGGCCTGAAGGTGGTTTGGAACATGGTGGCCATATGAGCAATGCAGTCCTTGGTCCTTTCTGCACTTGGCCTTATTCTGGAATATATCTTGGGATAGGGCTCTGTTATCCACATGCTAATGCAGACTATGGGAGGCCTCAACTGGGATCTGTCATAGAATGTACTACCATGCTGACAACAGGCCCCTATTCCAAGATATATTCCAGAATAAGGCCAAGTGCAGAAAGGCCCCAGGTGAGAGGACTGGGAATCGGGAGCACTCTATGGGCCCGGCTGGGACCCTGTTCTTTCTCCCACTCTCCAAACTGCCAACAATGACAGTAGTGGGCTGGGTCCGGATCCAGACCCCTGTGATAGTTCACCATGCTCTAGAAGATGGGCCACTGATGGGGGCATTTTTCTCAAGGTGCTGCAAATGTCTTCAGCTGGGCAGTTCAAGGCTGGGGGACTTTTGTTCCCTTGCTTCGAAACTAGGCCAGACTGAGGCAGCCATCTTGAAGACAGCTTCCAGGCCCCTCTGCGCCCTTGCTTCAATGCCCAGCTCCTCTTAGGCTAATGTACTGCGCACTGTTCCACAACAAGAGCGGACGACAAATGCTAAATAATAACTTAATGGCATGAGACCTTGGAGAAAGGAAATTTGAAGGATAGTCCATTCATCCCAAGAAGATGGAAACAGGAAGATACGTGTTATTAATCTTTGCATGCCGCGTTTGCCCAAAGGTTCTTCTTCCGGTTTCCTGTCCATCGTGTCCATCGCCTGGGAAGGAGAATACAGAGCAGCTCAGGAAGGTCCAGGCTGAACTTAAGTCCACACCTATCGAAGACCATGAGAAGCTGTGATGCATCTCGTTGGAACCGTTTGCTTCTCTGATGGGTTTCAGCCCTGCTAGAACTTGGAACCTTCAAGGTCTGGCCTTGCAGCCCAGCATGCCTTGAAGCCAACGGCTGTATTGTTCTCTCTGTAAGTAGCTAAACAGGCTTCTTCCCTGCGGTTCAAAAGGCGTAGGAAAGGAAGGGATCCTGCCTCATTCAAGCCTCTCCTTCTTCCCCCAAGATTGTCAGGGCTGTGCCTAATCCCTAAAGGATGAAGTGGTTCACACAATGCCTGCCAAAATCGGCTGGCTGTGCTGCACCAACTCCATACGGAGGCCACAAAGGAACCCACCTTCAGAGGTCGCCCCTGTGAAAAGCGGAGGCTGTGGCCAAGGACGCCTTTTCTCATGTAGATTGGATGCTCGCTTGTCCCTTCGCCCTTTCACACACACATGCATATTTCGCCCGCTGCCGTCTTCCCTGCCGCAGACGGTATCTAATTGTACCCCCCACGAGCAAAAAGCCGAAGGGAAAGAGAATCAGCCTCCCTCTCTCCTCCCTGTAATATATTTTCCCAACCCCCCCCCCCCCAGCCCCACTCCAACCCACTCCAGACAGAAAACAAAGAGATTATTCATGCAAGAAGCCTGCAAGGCTTGAGATGATCTCAGAGAAACATGTTTCCTTCAGTGGAGAAGGCCCAGGGCGGCTCTGTCATCAGGAGGCACTCCAGAAGAGCAGGCAGCATTATTAAGAGCCTTACTCTGTTAATGAGAATTTAAGCCAGTGGGAAAGGAAGGTGACGAAAGGGGAGGATAGAGGGAAGCCAGAGGTGCCGCGGCACCCTTCTCTCCAGCCAGGGCTTCCTTTAGCAGGTCTAGGGCCTTTGATTCCCATCAGAACCACAGCATGGAAAGAGGCAAGAGATTTGGGCCTGTTCACACTGCAGCCAGTAGTGCACGATTAGGGGACTTCTTGGGAAGGGCGTCCGCACTTGGAGGAGGCTGCTACAGCCTCCAAGTGCCCCCTGCCTGCCCAGAAGTTCCCTAATTGTTGATTAGGTGTGGGGCATGAAATCGTGCTCCCACCTTTACCAACATTAACTAGCTTACCTGGTGCTTTCAGGCAGCGGCCATTCGCAGCTTTTCTGCTGCTCTGGGGTGGTCTGTGGTCCGTGCAAGTGCGCTAGCACTCAGAGGGCCATAGGCATGACTGCGTGTGCCCAGAGCATCAGAGTTGGCATGGCAACAGTCCTGGTGCACATGCACTTGCGGAGGGTCCCGCAACAAAAACGGCAGTGCCCAGAAGAGGACCAGTCCCGGGATCAATGACCATCACGTGGGGCTCAGGCTGTTCTTACCTAGCATTTCAGGTGTGAATGCTAATTAAGGTTGGGCAATAGGCTCCTTTCTCACCCAATGGATAGGAAGGGAAGAGCAAAAACGCCCCTGGACCAGCTCAGCACCATTTGACTACTGAAACCCTCCCCCTGTAGATCCTGTTTAGGATTTCTCACTACCTGTCCATCCATCCAAATACAATCTCTGTGGGACTTCAAGAGATGTTTTAGAAATTGCTTTTGACTTGGATGGAATTCTATTTGGGCAGGTTTCCCCTTTTCAGCACCATGTGGAGTTGCGAAATGCACATTTTTTCACAAGTTCACACTCAGTGCAAACGCATGGCCAAGAATGTGCAAAAGAGTGCATCTGTCTGCTTTCCATGAGGTCGAAGGGAACAGATCTGGGAAGTTAAAATGTACCCTGTTATGTCAAAGCAACCCAGTTTGGTGCAACGGACCAGGGGTTGCCAGTTCATGTATAGCCACGCTGTGGTGGTTTGGGTACTGCAAAATGGGGATAAATTCTGCCTCACTCTGCTCTGGGTGACAGCCTGGTCCACTGCTCCACCAAACCAGGCACATACAGTTGGCGCTGACAGAATTTTGCAAGAATGAAAAGGAAACTATTGAAAAATTCACACTTTTTAAAAGGTCTTTATTTTGCAATCCCATTCCTAACCACAAATGAGACCTTCTGAAATGAATTATTTATTATTATTTGTATTTCTATCCCACCCTGTACTCAAAGGTCTCAGGGCAGGTAGCAACACTTTAAATCAGACATATATTAAAACAACAACAGTTTATATTCCCATTTAGCCAGGGCAAAGAGGTGCGTCTTCACTGCTCTCCTAAACATATACAGTGAACAGGCCTGATGCATCTCAAGACGGAAGCTATTCCATAGCCTGGGGGCCATCACTGAGAAGGCCCTCTCTTGGGTCCCCACCCCTTTTACTACTGAGGGTTGTGGTACAACCAGGAGGGTTTCCCTTCCAGATTTTAAGGCACAGGCAGGTCGATATGGAAGAAGGTGTTCTTTTAGATATTCAGGGCCCAAGTAATTTAGATTTATAAAGTTAAGTTGTTCCCATATATATTTTCCTGACTTAGAACCTAAGAACCTAAGAGGAGCCCTGCTGGATCAGGCCACAGCCTATCTAGTTCAGCATCCTGCCTCACACAATGGCCACCAGTTGCCCATGGGCATCTTAAGCAGAGACAAGGGAAAACCTTTTCCTTCTCTCAAATCCCAGCAAATGGCCTTAAAAGCATCCTGGCTGTCCCCCAGCCTGAAGGATATACTTAAGCGTCCATTCTAGTAGCCATTGATACATCTGTTGTCCATAAATTTGTCTAACCCTTCCTTGAAGCCATCTAGGCTGGTTGCTGTCCCCACCTCTTCCGGCAGCTACTTCTTCTACCAGTGCCAGGGAATGTCAATGATGGGAATACTATGAAATCTCGTTTTGTTTTGTTTTGTTTTTGTGTTTTTGTATTTTGTTGTGAACTCAGGCAAACTCTGGGAACAAGTAGAGGACAGAGAAGTCCATGGGGTCACACTTAAGGTTTAATCTGGCTTCAGTCCACTTTCAGTGAGAGAATTCATCAGCAAAATGGCCAGTTGTTTTCTCTCAGTGTTAAATAACTCAGAAAATTCACCTTTGGGACAGATAATTACTGGTCACTTTGCCAATGTGTTCTCTCACTCTGAAAGTGGACTGAAGCTGGATTAAACCCTAGGTGTGAACACAGCCAAAGAGTCATACATGGCTAAACAGTATCCCCCTATCAAAAACTGGGGGTGGGGGGGTTAAGATCTTCTGAGACAAGGTAATTACGGATAATTTTAAGGAGCAAACACAGAAAAGGGCTACCCATAACTTTCTTTCATCTTCCAAAGTGTCTCCAACCTATTCCTGCGTCCTCCACCTGTTTTAAGAGAAGGAACCATGTAGTGCACATGGTATTCTTTTTGCCTTGAAGCTGTGGCTTTTTCCAAATTAATGTTAGTGGCTGATTTCACTCATAAAACAGAGTTTCAGGAAAACTAGTTGTCTTTGAGATTTAGGAGAGAGGGGGGAAAAGCCAGCCACACAGAGCATAAGGAAAAGTAATAACCAGAAATATCTAATGATCAATGCATCTAAGGATGCTCCCATTAATTTGGTGTACGTTTCTCAGGGATGGGGTAGGAACAGGGTGTGAAGGAATGGCAGAAAGCGGGAGGAAAGGAAAGAAAGCAGGGATGGAAAAAGGGGAAGAGGTTGACAGGTTAAAAAAATAGGTGGAACAAATAGAATCTTCCCCCTTTAGCCCACCACCCTCAGCGTGTGGCACCTTCTACTGGAAGTGGCCAAAGACCAAGATGGCGGCCGAAAGGGAAAATGGAACGGGAGAAAGAGAAAAAGAAATGATGGAAGCAGCGATGGAGATGGGGAAGAAGGACAGGAGAAGGACATATGAAGAAGGGAGAGATAGGTGGCTGAGAGGGAAGAAAGAGGATGCTGAAAAGAAGCAGAGAAAAAGAAGCTTCTTCTCCATATTATCTCTGGCGGCTATAACCTCACCCACCCGGTGTCACCTGCCACGTTACTTACAGGGAGCATTTTGCCAGTAGCAAAGTGTTTCCTACCGTTGCCTTAGTGGACACTATCTTCACTTTTTTTTTCTCCTTTAGAGCTGTCCATGAATGCAATTTTCAACATTCAATTTGTAACAAATCAAATATTAAAAAATCCGAATACGTACGAATACGGAAAAACGAATGTCCAGACATTTGAGTCAATACAAATAGATTTGCATATATTTGGCTGAATAATTCAGACGTTCAGATCTGTATGGGTACATACGCATCTTGTACGTACCCTACACATCCCATATGTATGCATCCCGTTTTCATCCTGTACGAATGTATATGGATACATCTGAGTATGTACAAGATGCATACGTACCCATACAGATATGAATGTCTGAATTATTTGTATGAATAACTTGCTGTAGCAATCTCCTGGCAGCAGTTCCCCCAAACTTCCCTTCCAGCCCCCACCTTGACTCTCAAGGCTCTTGCTAGTAAAAGGAGAAAGAATTTTCCCATTCCCTTGGCTTGTAGTATACACTCAGCGCCACCAGGGTGCTGAGTTCTTTCCACTCCATGCGGTTGCCTTTGGGCATTATGGAGTCTGCAAGCACATGGTCAGAAAGCACATGGCATTAAGGGGACAACTCTTCTCTTTCTCTTTGAGGATTTTCCCCACCTCTGACCACAGGATGTGACATCACCAAGGACCTCTGACCTGCCTGCCTGACCCAGCTCCACCAATCACCCCCCTGGACTGTGCCTTTACATCATTTCCTCCACGCCCCTATCGGCTGCTGTATTTAAGCCCAGGAAAATTAAGCTCTTCATCTTTCTGCCTGCACCCTGCCTCCAGCCTGATCATTTAACATCTACAGCTGATCACGTCCGCCATTAAACACGTGGCGGGCCTCAGATAGCAGGGATTCACAGCCTGACCATCGTAGGAGCCCTCAAGCTGCTACTCCAGATCTGGCAGCCTCACAGCTGCCCCCTCTGTTTCCCAAGACTCCTGGATTTCAGCTGCAGAGCTAGACTGTGGCTTCAATAACTTGCAATATTCATATTCAAATTTGGAAATCCAAATGTCCGGACATTTGATTCATATAGGAATGGTCTGAATTCATCCAAATTTATCTGAATATTTCAAATATTCATGCACATCCCTATTCACCCTCACCAAGTTGCAACTTGCATGTTCTGCTTCTGGGTATCTCGAGCGAGAAAGAGTGATTGGATTCCCCTCCCCCCCTCCGTCCCCAGGGCCTCTGCCCAAGTGCAAGTTGTGCTTTCTGGGGGGACGTAATGAGGCAATTAGGGGCAGCTTGAGAAACTGTTCCAGATGTTCTGTTTTACTGCTGAGATAATGTCCATATAATTCTAATAAATAAGAACTTCAGTGGGAAAGTGGGAAGCCAGTTGTTGCAGCTGTCTGGGGCTTTCACAGAGGCCGGGCAGAGTTTCTGCTGTTCCTTCTATTACTGCTTTAAATATTTGCCTGGGGTGCTTCAAGAGAGCGGCTCAGATCTGTTCCAGGGAGAACCAGCAGAGGGCGTCAGGCGCTTGGGAGCCGTAGAGGTGGTGGCTCATGGGAATTAAGCAGTGACCGTGACCTCTGAGATGGAGTTGGAGCTGCAGGTCTGGACTCAAAACAATCCAGAGATGGGCTTTGTGTTTGGAATGGGAAGGCCAGCTTGGAAGCAACAGGACTAGAGATGTCCACAAATATTCATAGCATTTGAAATTCGGCTGAATTTGGACATCCGAATTTGAATTGAATGTTTTGATACATTTGAATGAAGCTTTGTATGGGATTCATATATAGGATTCGTATGCTACTTGTATGCATTTATATGGGATCTGTATGCTATTCATATGCATTTGTATATAGGATCCGTATGCTATTTGAATGCACTTGTACAGGACTGAACATTCGTATTGAATATGAGTCCTACCACATTCAAGGGGGATCTATTCGAACAAATATGAATTTTCATGCGTTCTCTTATGCTGGAAAACTGGAAAGTTTTGGATGCTGGTCCTTGTTGAATCCAGTCGTTGAAGATCTGCATCATGGCGAGGACCCCATGCATCTGCACAGGCCGTCTAGCACCTGATGGCAATGGGTGCTAAAGAGGGACACCCGAGCAGGAAGGTCTGCCGGTGGCACAGTGCAATTGGCCGGTGTAGCCATCAATCAAGGGTCACTTCCTGTTACAGTGGCCATGGCGAAGACACAGCTTCATAGCTGCCTACGTAGCTGCTATGAAGTTTGTGGACATGTGGGCCTTCATAGCTGTGAGTGGTGGGCCAGCGCTGGAGCCACCCCACTGCAAATGGTAGCAACTAAGCCTGGCCCTGGACCCCATTGCCCCGGTAGACATGTGGACACAGGGCCTATGATCCAGTCTTCATGGCAGAAGACTGGATTGAAGACACCATCACTCACGGGTACATCTGTGGGGTGGGACCTATTGAAATTGCCCACCCCCGGAGACTTGTGGAATCCGAGCGATCCATGAATGCTCTGGGGGAGTTTCCAGTTGGCATGACTGGTGCTCCTATCAAAGCTCTGAGGCCTTTTTGCACTACAGACAAATGGCTGTAGTGTGCTTAGGCTACAACACTCTGGGACACTTTCTCCATTCACACCTAGGCAGGTAACACATCTCCACGTGATCCTATCTGCCTACCTGCGAAAGGGGAAGGCGTCCCAGAGTGTCGTAGCCTGAAAAGGCTGGGACGGAGGTGGGACTCCGCTCCCAGGCCTGTCTGTCACTGTGTCCCTTGCTTACAGTCACTATTAATGCTATTAATAGTGACTATTGTTGAATCTTTAAAGTGTTTTTAATGTACATCTTATTTTTAATATGTTTCTTGTTTTAATGTGTGTCTTGTTTTTAATCTGTTGTTTAATCTGTTGTTACCTGCCCAGAGACCTTCAGGTATGGGGCAGGATAGAAATGTAAACAAACAAACAAATACAGTGCACTCAGAATGGGGTAGGGTCCTAATGGGGTCTTGTGTGCGGATGGTACTTAACAGATCTGCACCAATTGAGTACCTATCGGGTTCCTAATGGGTCCCTAATGGGGTCCCCTTGTTGCCAGTGCGAAAACAACCTTTGTGTTCTAGGAGAAGTGCATTTACTCCACTTTCCTTTTAAAATAGTCTGATGTTTGTAGATCCGCTCGCGACGCCCTGCCAAAATCAACTCCCTCCGAGCGAGATTTGTTTAGCGTTCGCCATGGCCTCTCCTATCTCCTCCCACTATTTCTTGGCAGGAATCTATAAAAAATCAGCCAGAACAATGTTTTGAAATGCTAAGGATGGGAAGGAAAATGGAGAGCCCTTTTGGCCAGGAGTTCTGAAGCCCCAGAGAATGATGTTTATGATTATGACAGCAATTGCTAGAAACCTCTGAACTAAATCAAATCGCAAGAGCCGCTGAGACAAAACAGTCAGGAGCTCGGGAGAGAAGTGTTTTTCTCATATACAAATGTTTTCGTTTAGATTAAAAGGATATTGGGAAAAAAAGGGGGGCAGGCTTCTCAAAAAGGACTTCAAACATCTGGCCTTTTAAGCCGGTTACTCCAACGTAGCACCAGGGGATTCAGGCTAAAGGATCAGAAAACTCGGGGCTCCGACTTCCCCATTCTTTCCTTAATAAAATACTTGCCTGTCACAGAGTTTCGGATAAGGCCTGGCTTTGGGACTGTAATAGCCTTGAATGGCGTGAAATCGTCAATAGTTTGCCCTGCTGGTTAGGCTACGACCCAGGTGGCCATTGTAACATTTTCTCAGCCTTAAGTGCTCACATATTTTTGGCTTTCCTTCTGCACTTCACACTACATTTTGTGTAGAAGAGGATGGTGGGAGGGTTAAATATTAGCACCAACCTAACCTCACAGCTGGAAAAAAGAGGGGACTTTTCCGTGGTAGCCCCCCAGCTTCCTGCACAACACTGTCCAGTTTTCAGCATCTGCTTTTGAAATGTAGTTCCCTCCTAATGTTGTCTTCCTGTTCCTATTCTTGCTCTGGATATACCTGCCTGAAGGGGAACTTATGCTGGCATAGTGGTAAGACAAGTCTGGGTCCAGATGGATGCTGCACTCACCTGCTGCACCAAATGTGCCATGAGAAACTGGGTTGGGCATCTCTTGGCCCCTTATGGTCCATTCACAGCCCCATAAGGACAAATGCTGCCTTAGTGAGATGAGAAGGTCACACAAAGGACATCTCTATAAAAGACTTCCCAAACCCATTACCATTATCTTCATTTAGTCCACCAGTTGAAATCTTACCTGGATCGGGATAACTTGACCACAGCGACCCATGCTCTGGTAACCACGAAATTAGACTACTTCAATGTGCTCTGCATGGGGCTGTCCTTGAAAACGGTTCAGAAGCTGGAACTCGTGCAGAATGCAGCAGCAGGAATTTCTGTCTGGACCCATATCAGGCCAGTCTTAAAGAATCTTCATTGGTTACCTGTTCACTGCTGAGCCCAATTCTAGGTGCTGACACTAACATTTAAAGCCCTAAACAGCTTGGGCCCTGGGTATCTGAAGGAGCGCCTTCTCCCATATAGACCTGCCCTTCTTGTATATAGAGGGCCTTCTTGTAGTTCCTTCTTTTACAGAGTTTTGAGGCACAGGGAAATACAAGGGGGGCTTTTCTGTGGTGGCCCCTAGAGACTGGAACAGCCTCCCTCTTGAGGCTTGCCAGGTGCTTATGCTGTATAGTTTTGGGTGCCTGGTGAAAACATATCTTTTCACCCAGGCTTTTGCCATTTAAATAGATTCCTCGTGGTGCTGTCCTCTAAGGGAGGGACCATGGGTGGGTGGGACGGAGGGAGAGGGTTATATTTTTAATTATGTTTTAATATTTGATATGTTTATTCTTATTGTAAGCCGCCCTGGGGCCATTTTGTGAAGGGTGTGATATAAAATCCTTAAACAAACAAACAAAAGGGCATCATGGATGCTTTTCCAGTCGAAGACCCAGTGTGCATATTGGCTTAGAAGATGAATGTTGCTGACATACATATTGGACACCTACAGACCAAAGTCTGTGCATCTTATCTTCCAGATGGTGCTAATTATCAGACTCCAGAACGACTAATCTCATGCTGCCTGCTCATTTTTGTTCCCAAGGGCATGGCCAGATGCATCTTGCAGAGGTAGACATTCCTTGGCTTTGCGTCTCTGATCATTCTGAGTGCACCTCTCCACTGATGACAGTTCTTATCACAGCTGACTCATCACTGGCATCTCCTGGTCAAGGTCTGGGGTGGGGGGAGAACTGGGGCTCCCACTGAAAGGACCCATTGAGCCTTGTGCTTAATGGCTGAGTCAGTACATAGGCAGCGTTCAGGAGTGGCACAGGGCTGCCATCCTTGCTCAGGGCCAGTTATATGTTATTCAGACGTGGAGTCCACCCTTCTCAGGTGTGCGATTCCCTCCCCATCCAATATTTAGGTAACCTGATCCCAGTTACACAACCCAAGAGAGGCCATAAACAAAGGGCCCTGTGTATCACCCCAGTCACATGACAGCTTTAGCCTTCCTGCACACAAAGCCTGATCGTTTTTGCACGCCTGGTTCTGTGACAGAACCACAGGGCAAGATGGCAGCTAAATTGCTCCTGGATGAGTGATGCAAAGCTGGGAAGAAGCCTTCCCTATCACAAGTGCTGCTGACATATGACCATCAAGTCCCACCCAACTCTCCTTTTTTGGCGTGCTCTGATTTCAGCCACTCTTGCAAATGGGAGCTGGAAAGGAGGTAACAAAAGATGTACTACTACCAGAAGAGGTGGTGACAGCAGCCAGCTGGATAGCTTTGTGGAAGCACATGAGTTAATGGCGGTTGGTTCTTTGAAGATGCCCTTAAGCCAGTCAGAAATCCAGGACAGAACCTGCCCTTTTATTCCATGGCTGGTGAGTTTACTCAGTAGCCTTTGATGTGGAACTTTGTCAAAAGCCTTCTGGAAGTCCAGATAGACAATGTCTACTGGTTCGCCTTTATCCACATGTTTATTCACACTGTCAAAAAATTCCAACAAGTTTGTGAGGCATGATTGACCTTTGCAAAAGCTGCAAGCCCTGCATCAACCAAACAGCAGCCAAGTAAATTTAAGAGGCCCAGAAATAGCAGATAAATATATATTCGGATACAAATAAATACGTTATATCTGATATGTTTCCCCAGTTTAATGAATGTTTGAACTATTTGTCCAAATGTCCAGAAACATTTGTATTCATTCGGATGTTAGCATAAGAATATCGTAACATTCGATTTGAGTTTGGGTGTCCAGATTCGGCCAAATTTGGCTGAATTTTTAATGTTATGAATATTCATGCGCATCCCTCATGTGCGCACAAACATTCTAGCCATAGGTTCACTCTAGAGGTGCTGTGCAAGGGAAGGGCCCAGGAGTGACCGACGTTTTCCCCTTCCAAGTGAGCACAGTTTCTCTTGAAGATGAATATTTCACCGGAATCCTACCTTAACTTTTATTAATATTATTTGCGGTCTGGCTAGGCCCAGGCCTTTATACAAGCATTCTTCAGGTTTTGTGTCTGAACTCTGATGAAATGTGGTTTTCATTCCTCTGCCTTCAAACTTGGAACAGGCCACGTACTGCAGAGCAATAAGCAATTTTCCCCCTGTCAAACAAGCCTGCTCCTCAAGCTATGAATCATATTTTTCTGGCACTAAGCCCTTAAGGTTATACTTTTTGTTTTTTTGCTCTAGCATCCCCTCAGAACACCATCCTCCGGTTAGAGATCACGATTCCCTTCTTTATAGCCCTCACACTACTCTGTTAACCCTCCAGGACAGAGCTAGAATCAGCCCACGTCTCCACTTAGCCAGTGAGGCAGCTTATGACGAGGTGCGCAGGAGACATGCCCACAGCAGGCACAGGGAAATATGCCATTGAGGACGCACTGATATGGATGATGCATTCATAAGGATCCAAATGTCAATGTACGAATGTCATAACATTCGATTTGTGTACGGAAATCTGAATTCATCTGAATTTGTACGAATAACTAAGGCTACGAATATTCATGCACAAGCGTATCCACGGCATTTCTAGAAGAATATACTCCTCAGATACTCCACATTTCATCTGCCATTGTAAATCCTTACCCACGTTTATGTTTGTTATAAATTGGAGTGAAGAAGTTTGCCTCTCTCTCTCTTTCTTTTTTTTTAAGGAAAACTGAATTAACCCACACATCCTGGATTGATACATGCATAACATGTAACGGTACACTGTTTAATTGTTTAATACACTGACTGATTTGTTCTTTTTTGTAAAAAAAATCTCCAATTGTCATTCAAATTGCCTCTCCAGCTTCACCTACAAAGCACAGCGTCACTGGAAAATGCAAACAACCTTTTCTCACACCTGTTCAAGAGTAACACTAGTGGGTTTAAATCTCTATCCCAAGTGCACTCAGGTAAATTGAATGAGAGTTTACAGGAAAATGAAAAATAATTACCCTTAAAATAGTTTCCACTCTCCCTTTCCATAGAGAACAACTCAGCTTTATATTTTAATACCACCTAAGTTGGCAACAGAGATTAAAAGTGTCTGTAAGTAGCTAGGATGCTGTGAAACTACTTAAGATGGGAATGACACTAAATATTAGATAAGTAGGCATTCTTTGAAGTTAGGAGATCCATAATGGTTCAACCATCTTTATCTCGGTTTATTTTTGCCCAGTTAGAGCTGTAGAGAGGGTTAAAAAAAAAGAAAGAAAAGAAACCAAGATCCTCATTAGCTAAGCACAGTTTGGCAACTATGTACCTAGCACAATTGTGACGGTTTCAGGGTTCAGGCTGCAAACTGTTTTGCATTCTGGCTTTGCAGGCTTCTAGCTAGCTGCAATAGCCAGCCTTGTTGCAAACCCTGGGATTTGGGCTGCAAAAAGAGCGGGAAATCCTGTGCGGGCCCTGTTGCAGTGATTGGCTGGAGTAAGGTTTTGGAGGGAAAAGCTGTCCGGGGATCTGAGTGCTGGAGGGGCTAGAGAAGGAGTTCCCACCAATCAGGCTGGAGGGACAGCAACCTCTGTTAGGAGTTTCCAGCAGCATTTTATTGCGGTTACAGCCAATCAGGGTCAGGGATGTGTGTATAAAGGAACTGAGAACACAGCAGACTAAGTCTTCATGCTGGGACAAGAGCTGAAAGGAAAAGAGCTGAATCCTGAGGGAGCTGGAACCAGTAGATGACCATTGGGCTGTTGGCTGAGCGATTTCTGAAGGGGACAATCAAGGAAGATTGGGGCGCCGAGGGAGACTTTGCTAGCAACTGACCAGGCTGGATGATTGGACAAGCAAGGACGGACTGGGCCTTGTGATCATCTAGGGCCACGTTCTGGTACACTGGCTTGGCTTGAGCTGTGGCAAAGCAAGTCAGAGGGGGAGGGACGTGTGGAGGCTTGTCTTTTAAAAGGGGAACTATTTTCCTTTGGAGAAAGGGGTAGCTCCTAGCCTTAAGAGACTTGCAGATTTAAACTAACAACTACCTGAACCTTATTATCTTTTTAGTATTGCTTGTGTATAATAATAAACTTGTTTTTGTTTACTGTTGAAATGTTTGCTACCAGTGTTTTGTGTCCACACTGTAGTATTCACTTGGCCGTTGCACGAACCCAGCATCCAAACAGGGCCAAGCTACTCCCAGAGAGGGCAGGCACTAACTGGAACCCTGGGCATCGTGACAACAATCATGGAGCCAACATCTCTTTTACAGTTCTAGAACATGGATGATCCTGCTCATCAAATTATTAATAAAGGGAATATCCTGTTTTCAGCTGTTTCGAAACCCAGACATCAAGGCAGAAAAATTACGCTTATGGAAGCCTATTTTTCACCTTAGCAATTCTTGGCAATGTTGTAACAAGAGACTGATTATCTCTCTTAAGGGGAAGGAAGGCCAGATCCTCCAAGCAAGACCCTTCAACCAGTGACCAACATCACGAAGAAGGAGAAGCAACTCAAGGCATTGTAGAATGGATGGGTTCAAATGGATGACTCTTGTCCCTGTCATCTTTTATAATCTAAAAAGTTGAAAAAAGCACAAGAACGTTAGATATTGATAAATGATAGAGAGTCACCAAATAGATGCTGGCTGGGTGGCTGGCTGGCTGGGTGGCTGGGTGGCTGGCTGGCTGGCTGGCTGGCTGGACGGACGGACGGATGGACGGATGGATGGATGGATGGGCGGGCGGGCGGGTTTGGGTGGGTTTGGGTGGATCTGTCCATAGATATAGATTGCAAAGACATGACCCTAATAATGTGGAAGATATTGTGCCATAACTTTCTTTGGGTCTCTAGTCATGGTCAGAGTTCCTCCACTGTTTGTTTTCCATCAAATCAAGCTGTTTCATTTAGAAAGAAATGTTGCTGGGCAAAACCCAGAGCCATCTCTCCAGTTCAGGGTGGAGATAAGAATCCTGTAAATCTTGCATTTTTTAATTATATTTTGCTTGTGCCTAGCCAAAATTGTAGCTGTTGCTTTCTCTGAACTTCAAGTCCAAAATAAAAATTATGTTCTCTTAACATGGCAGGCGGTGCCTTCCTCCCTGAGAAAAATCTCAGAAAGGGCGGAGGAAACCATTTTGGGTATGGGAACAAGCAAATCCACATGCACAATCATTTGTGGAACAAAGACTTAGGCATCTCTGTGGAAGTTCAGTTATGCCAAGTTCAGAAAGGAACAGAAGGAAACATATTTTTTCACACATGGTGTATATGTGATATTGAAGTGAAGTACCAGAGGACACAGAATGCAAATGTGTTCTGCACACATGTTGAAATGGGCTGGCCTCACTTTCAGGCCCAGATTTACACTTGAGAATCCTACTATTGGCCTGAGTATATACATCGTTGAATTTTGTGATTCAATTTTAAAGGAAAAACAGTCACACCCTGAATAGTATCTTACAGGAAAACGTGTAAAAGTTGTGGTTTAGAGACTTCAAAAACTGTTATTTTAAGCATGGCCAGAATGACTACAATCAGAATACAATATTCAAGAACATGTATAAATTGACTTCAAAAGCTAACGCAATATTCTTATTAGATTGACATACTTGTACAATCCAGCTTTACTAAATCCAATTTTTCTTTTCTTTTCTTTTTTTTTACCTTGGGAGCTAAAGAAATATGGAATAAACTATGTTTCTACAAGTCCCAGGGACTGGGTTCCATGCTGTCCAGGTATTCTGTAACAGGGACATACAAAAACACCAGAACAGCTCAAAGGTTTGAATTTTTGGCCAGGGAGATGGAGCCAGGTAGGAAATGGTTGCTGCACTTTTTCCTGCTCACATTGTAAGGGGACAAGGGGGTCGTACGAATGTTGCTTCAAGAAAAAGAAGAAACATACCACAATTATTTGCTTCAGCTTACCCTCATCTGAGACCCAATATCTAGAATTCCTGAAACCGTTAATAATAGGGATGTTCACAGATATTCAAAATATCATTATTCAGGCAAATTGATGAGTTCGGACGTTCATTTGTTTTTTAGTTACTGTGAGTTATTTGTACAAATAATTTGGACATTCATATGTGTATCTGTATGCATATGTACAGATATGTACAGGATGAAAATGGAATTTGTACGGGGATAAAAACGAATACGGAGCCATATGAAATTCATATCATTGGATATGTATCGAATATTTGAACAAATAGATACGAGCGTATTCGTATCGGTTCAAATATTTCTTGATATTCAAATATTCAATTTGAATCGAGCTGAATGTCAAAAAGAACTGCATCTAACCTTCCTGCAGCCCAGAGATGGAGCAGGCTAGGAGGTCTAGGCTACCCTCTTCATTAGAAGACTTCCAGCCCATCCTAGGTGGGCTACAATTACTCAACAACATTATCTTTGCAGTTCCACAACATTTCGAGCTGCCAAGAAGCGATGGCTGGGGTCAGAATGTTCCGTTCCACCTGCAGCGTATGGCATGGTCTATATCAGAACTTGGCAAACCTTTAAGAGAAATATATTATCTGAAGGGTGAAACTATTTCACAGATATCAATGTTTCTTCTCTGCATGCTGGTGTTTCTACTCTGAAGGCAGAGAAAGTCAAGGGCAAGATTCACACAGCAGCAAAGCAAAACTCCAAACAAGATAAATTAAACAACAAGAAAATCTAACAACGCAAGAGATTTATTTTTTTAAAAAAAGAGAGAGTAACGGGGGGTACTCGGAAAAAAACCCCATCAACAGCCCACAGAGATTTTCTTGTGCTGCGCTATCCAGCCTGCCTGGGCCTGGCAAAATCTTCCCCAACCAGCACAAGGAGCATATAAGAATGTAAGAGGAGCCCTTGGCTGGATCAGACCACAATCCATCTAGTCCAGCATTCCATCTCACACGGCGGTCCACCAGTTGGTCCTGGGCTAGGAATCTGCATGAATGGGTTTTGGGGCATTTGATTCATAATCCATCAAATGTTACAAAATTTGTATTCATTCGAATAGATCCCCTTCGAATGTGGTAGGATTCTATTCAATACAAATGTATTTGTATGAATTCACATGAATATCCCATACAAGTACACATGGATCCTGCATACAGATCCTACACAAACACATATATGAACGTATTCGATACGTATCCCGGATTTAACAAATGTACGAACTATTTGTACGAATGTTCCAGAACATTCATATTAGTACAAATGTTAATGTACGAATGTCGTAACGTTAAATTCACGTATGAACATCCGAATCTGTACCAAGTCATACGAATAACACATGTTAAGAGTATTCTGCACATCCCTGTTCTGGGCATCACAAGTAGAAAACAAAGATGAAACCTTCACCTGCTCTCCAGTCCCTGAAAATGGTCTTCAGAGGCATCGTGTCTTTCTCTCCAACCTGGAAATGGTACCTAGGCATCCATTCTAGTAGCCATTGATGCATCCATCTTCCATGAATTTATCTAACTCTTTTTTACAGCTATCAAAAAAAAACCTACCTCTTCTGGTAGTAAATTCCCTCTGGTTGAAAAGCTATGGCTGGAAATGGTTGACCTCTGTGGCCACTTCCTGTGTTCCCCAAGAAGACCTCAGGTGGAAGCAGAGAACTGGGGGACAGGGTTTCCTTTGCCTAAAGCAAAGCAGCCGTGGGAATAACAGTGCTGTAAACAAAGATTAGGGAAAGAGCCATCTCACTTTAGAGGGCAGGTTCCATCTCTGTGTGGGGCCTGCTGACTAAGTTCAGTAATCTATTACTACTGCTTTTGTGATTCCTGAGGTTTGGCTAAGGCTCCAAGGACTTCAAATGAATCCCACAGACTAATGCTCAGCCACGGGAGAAACTTCTACCTGCATTCGCCTCTACCTGCCACTACTGTTTTAAACTGCATACACTTAATTTGCACACATTGCATTTCAATATGGCATTGTGCATTCCATTTAAATCTTTTCATGTGTCTTTTTTCTATACAATAGGAGTTTTAGGTGCATATTTACACAGCTGTCAGCGCACAGGACGAGGCGGTGAAATCTCATCCAAACTATCACTGCCAAAATGAACTTCCATAGACTAGAATGTTTCCAGTGCTGTAATTATTATGGGCTTCGCATCACAAGTTCTCCATTCTTACAAACCTCTAAGTTATAAATCACCCTGTGCTGTTGGGACATCTTGTGGTTGTTGTTTTTACTGGAGTTTGTTGATTTACAGGGTAACGGTGGTGATCTTGGGGTGTTTCCACACTGGCCGCTAAAACCCCATTAAGCATACAATATGGACAGATATGGGACACATGTGCAAGGTACCTTCGGCACAGTGGAACAGATTATGGCCCCTTTGAGGACGCTGCTTCTGCACAGCCTCGCGCGAGATCCGTCACTAATGGGGTCTAGGCGCCACTAAATCTGGTTTCCAGGAAGACCGGATTCTTATAATGGAGTTTTGCACTAGAATGGTAGATCAGAGCAGCGCAAAATGGCAGGGAGTGAGGCAAAAGGGGCTGATCGCAGAACAGAAGGAAGGAGGGAGGGAGGGAGCAGGCAGACTTTTACACAAAGCCAACACACTTTGCAACCCCACAACAGAAGCTGCTCAAGTCTGATCAGTGCTGGCGAGTGAACTTTTCAACTCCTTACCCTCCCCTTTCAGCCAGTGGTAGATTTCCTTAGTCCGCAGTGAAGAACCTGGGGAAGAGGGGGCTAGGGCAGGGGAAATCATGGCTTCTCATTGGGTCAAGGGAAACTGAGGAGAATGCCCCTAAAGCATGGTTCCCTTCCCCGCAAAAACTGCTTGCATTCCCATTTTGCTAAATAAAGTGAGCCAGTTTGGTCTAGTGGTTAGGGAGCCAGACTCTTATCTGGGAATATCAGGTTCAATTCCGCCCTCCTCCACAAAGCCAGCTGGGTGACCTTGGGCTAGTCACAGCTCTCTTCTAAGCTCTCACAGCCCTACCTACCACACAGAGTGTCTGTGGTGGGGAGAAGAATAGAAAGCTTTGTCAGCCACTTTGAGTCCCTTCAAATGGGTGAGAAAAGCGGGTTAGAAAAGCTAACTCTTCTTCTATTTCTAAATCTAGCAGCGAGTCCTCTTTTGATCCGAATATAAATAATCCATGTTTCACGACTGTTAATCCTCAGAAACTGCAGATTCTTTTAAAACTTTGGGAACAGTGAGGGCTCAGAATGGTCTCAAAGCTCATTATAATCTATTTTGGGACTTTCGCTGCCTCCTCCTACGTTGCGAGTTTGTTGTGAGAATAAAATGGAGGAGTAAAAATGGCATGTGATACACTTATCTCTTTCTTTAAATAAATAAATAAATAAATAAATAAATAACACCCTTTGATAAGCCAATGTTACTAACAGTATCAAACCTGTGAGTTAACATATAATACTTACATGTACATTACTTTCCAAGAACTCCATTCCTATACTGAATAAAAGCCCATGGAGATTTGGGTATTAAAAATGTCAGCATGCCCAAAAAAACAACTGGAAGGTTTCAGTTCCAAAGGTGCAGATTTTAATTCAAGTCTGCCATCTGCTGGACTTCAAGTCTTCATTAGCTATAGACAACTGTCTGAATTTTTGTCCCACCCTGAAGCTGGAGAGCAAAGGCCAAGCCACATGAATGAAAGCTGAACACATAATGTTTACTAGTGTGGTCAGAGCCATAAATGCTGAGATTTAGCAAGGCTTTCCTTGTGCAAAGAGACCAGGAAAAAATCTGATCAGAATGATCTCTTCCGGGGGAGAAACAAGAGAACAGAAGTACGGCTGGGGATTTGGAAATGGGGTCATTGGTGACATGGATGTTTATAGTGAAATAGCTTTGGTAACTTAGTGGGGAAATATGGCGGCGTTGGCTGAAAAGAGACAGGTTGACTTTTTCTTAGATTTCTTTCCACTAAAATTCCAGACAGATAAGGAAAATCCAGCAGAGAGAGAATGTATGTGTCAGGATCCTGTTTATCCCAGAATAAGCCATCTTGGAATTGCTCATTTTCTGCGGCTGTGCAGTAATACGCCACATCTCTGACCACTATGGCAAGGTGGACAGTCCTGGGTGGAACTATCCACACTTCACTGAGACCCAGCAGTTCAGGGTGAAGTTTGGGACAAGATGGCGGCTGGGGGCTGTGGCAGCCTCCTCCAAGTGTGGACGCCCTTCCCCAGATGTTCCCTAATCATGCACTACAGGCCGAAGTGCAAACAGGTCCATGTTCTCCCATTCTGAAGCTGGACTGAAGCTGGATTGAACCTTAGGTGTGACCACAGCCCAGGATGTTATAACTAAAATGTTATTTTTTTTCCTACAAGGTTATTTTTTTCTACTGGAGTTGTTTTATTCACCGTAAAGGATTCTAGATTGAAAAAGTCTTATCTAGATGAGACATGCAATGTTGAAATACCAGATTTAATATTTGCAACCATCGTTTTGTTTCACAGTGATCATAACAATGCAAGAGTCATCTGTATTTTTATCTTGCTTTCTTGGACTGTTCTTTGAAATGGCCACTAGACTGGCTGATAAAATTTATCTCGTACAATCTTGGCAGTGTAGGATGGTAGTAGGAAGAACCATTCAATGGAGACACAAGAACTAATGGACCTTCCAGACTCAGAGACTTCCAGAGTCAGAGACTGCAGTGTGACCTTCGTTGATCTTTCTTCTCCCTTGAGCTCCAAGACATTCCTACCTGGGACAGGTAGTGAGGGCCCTGAGTTCCCACAATGAATTTACACAGTGATGTGTTTTAATGACAGCTACTTAAAATAGTCCTCCCCAAGGAATAAATTTCACTTTTATCTGGTTGACTTTTGATGCACCTGAGCTATCTCAGAAGCTGCCCCTGTTTTCGGAAATAATGGCAAATAAAATACACAAGATTCTGACTTTTGCTTTCCTTCTTGTCTTCTGCTTGGCAGCCAAACGTAAGTCTTTGTCACTGGTTCAAGGGGGTTTAGGTAAAAATAGTTGCAAGTAGTCCTCAGGTGCGTCCAGGCTCATTCATACTGTGCGGTGGAATGCGCAGTCGCGGTGGAGCTATCACACACCACGATCAAGAGACCGTAGTGGCAACGCATTATTCCATCGCTACTGCACATTTATTGTAGTGCAGGATGAAGAACGTTTGCATTAGCATTCAGACAAAAAATCCCTATCCTGAGATATAGTCCAGAATAGATCCCATATGAATCCAACACAAATGCATACAAATTCCGTATGAATCCATATTCAAAACATTAGATTTGAATCTGAATATCAATCTTTGTATGCACCAACATTCAATTTGAATACAACTGTTCAAATTCGTCCAAATTGCTACAAATTTTGAATGTTACGAATATTGGTACATGTCCCTGAGAACAAGCAAAGCTAATCCTTCCCATGATCCTGGAATCTGCTTGTGGTGGGGAGGAAGAAGAAGAGGAGGAGGAGGAGGAGTTGGCTTTTCTACCCCATTTTTCGCACTCAAAGCAACTGACAAAGCTTTCTGTTCTTCTCCCCACAAGGGAACACCCTGTGAGGCAGGTGGGGCTGTGAGAGCTCAGAAGAGAGCTGTGACTAGCCCAAGGTCACCCAGCTGGCTTCTTGGGGGAGTGCGGAATAGAACCTAGTATTCCCAGATACGAGTCCGGCACCCTAACCACTAGACCAAACTGGTCAAGGAATCCCCTGATGTCATTATATAACTTCTAACCATTCTTTTTCACACACTTCAGAAAAATTGCCTGAAGAGGAAGCTTTGTCTTGTGTTTCCTGCGCTAACGTTCACCCATACAACATCTGCTTAGAAAAATCAAACATCTGTGTTGCCAAAATGACGGATTACTGCTACAATCGGCTTGTCAGCAAAGGTGGGTCCTAAGGAGAGGGGGGCTCGGCCTGCAGGTGATGGAGACCCTTGCGCTGGGACACATTTTGCAGTTGCCCCATCCGTCCTGATGCTCCTGACCTTGCATTCGGATCAAAAGCAACTCAGTCAATCCATGCACAGAAAACATGTATTGTATGTGGGAAAGCATCAGAGTAGTACATATTCAGGACTTTAGGGGCCTTTCCGCACAGGGTCTAAAAACGGAATTAGAGCCAGATGCGGGAAGGATTAGGACGTGGTTTCCGCATAGGGAACCCAATTAGGGTCACTTTGAGGACGCCATGTCTGCACATCGGCGCGCAAAACCGGTTGCTTAAACCAGTTTTGCCGCCGAATCCTACCCAGAAGTAAGACCTGAAAAAATCAGGTCTTACATCTGGCTTTTCCCCTTAAACCGGTTTGGAAGCAAACGCTTCTGCACCGGGGGAGAAAAAGCCGGATTGCCGGCGCATGCGCAGTTGTCAAACAGGGAGAGCACATGTTCCCTGTTTGACAGCTGGCCATGGCACAGCTGGCTGCCGCCTTTCCTGGCTTTCCCCTGGCAAGAGAAAGGGCCACGGCTTTCCTCGTGAGGCTCATGAGGCTTCCTGGGAAGCCTCGTGAGGCTTCCTGGGAAATGTAGGCTCCAGCGCGCCTAGGCTCAATGGACGCCAGCCCTGCTGTTCTCACAGTTGCCCCACCAGCGACCAGGTAAGCATCCCAAACACGACCACGTGGGCATGGGCGGGGTGGCAGCTGCAGCTTTCCCTGGCAAGAGAAGGGGCCATGGCCCTTTCTCTTGCGAGGGGAAAGCCAGGGAAGGCCCCAATCGGGCCCGTGAAACCCTGGGCGGGGGCGGGGGCTTTCTGCTTCAGCTTCCCTGGCAAAGAGAAGGGGCCATGGCTCCTTCTCTTGCCAGGGGAAAGCCAGGGAAGGCAGCAGCCGGCCGTGCCATGGGAGCTCCTGAAAGAGCCAATGGCGCAAGCTGGTGGGCGGCACAGCTGTCAAACGGAGAGCATGCGCTCTCCGTGTTTGATAGCTGGGCATGCGCTGGCAGGGCCAGTTTGGGATGGGTGCTGGTTCATTCGCACAGCACCCACCCCAATCCATTTTCCCATCCGGCCCTGCTGCCGCCACCCCACGCGTGTGAGACAGATTCTTTTTTAGAACCGTTCCGCCAGAAAACGGATCTTTTAGATCCGTTTTCAGCGGCATGTGCAGAAAGGCCCTAGAATACATGTAATACATTTATATTTGTAAAATCTAACAAATGATTGTAATACACAGGGTCAGAGGTCACCTGTTGCAGTTTTTTGTTTGACATGGCCCACCTTGGCATTGGTCACACCTATATGAGGCAGGACGTCTTATTCATAATTAGAACTAAGGCCGTACCAGTTCTGTCCACACCTAGATCCTTATAGGTTGTCCTTGCTCTGTGATTGACCTGAGCCTGGAAAAGGGGACTCCAGTTAAAATGGTCTAACAGGGGTAGGCCAGCTTGGGAAACAAATCGAATGAAAGTAATGTGAGTAACGCGACCTGAAGATGACCTGAAGCCACCCTAAACTAAAGGTATGACCCTTGGCTCATCAGCAGTGAAGGTCACAGGAAGGCCAATAGATGGAGGCACCTCTCACCCCAAGCCCTTGTAGTAGCGCATAAGTCATGAGCGTTTGAGATCTATTCTCCGCAAGCACCTGGACGCTTAAGGCTCATCCCTCTCCACTTCCTTCCTTTTGATGTTTTCAGATGGTGAAGTGCTTTTTGTGGACCGCGGCTGCATTTCGAACTGCATGCATGTGCAACGAGATTCCCACTTCAGGAACCTTACATGGTGCTGCAAAACAAGCTTGTGCAATAGATTTAACATCTGGCCTCATAACTCCCCACCACAACCAATCAGCAGAAGCTCGGCATTGGGGATCTGGTGATGCGGTCAACGCATCACCCTCTTGCCCCAGCATTACCTATGTTATTATTTGCAAGTTCTAATAAAGATGCTTACGGCTGCATCCCATGCAACTTCCTTTCAGTCCCTAGGGCAGTGGTGGGAAGCTGTATCTTATGTCTGGGATACCAAGACTTTGTGTTTGACTCTCACAGAGTATACCCAAAAGCTGATGGGTAAAGCCCGGGTTTTGCTGTGGTCCAGTTGTATAAAAGATGGGAAAGTGGGAGACGTGATTGTATCCTTATTTTCATGTTCCCAGTTGTACCTGCTCTCTTCTCATTACACTCCTCTGTTCGTTGTAGGAACCTCTAAAATCAAATTGTAATAGAAGGGAGGGAGGGAGGAACAGGATGCAGGGAGGAAAAAATGGATCACAGATTAACTCAGAAATAAAATGAACAAAATTACAAATGAACACAAATGAGTATTGGCAGTGCTTATAAAGGAGACAGAAGACGCTGGAGAGTACAAACATGAGCCGTAGCATTTGATGACCTGAAGCCAGAGTACCAAGGTAGTACCATCTGCCCACATTAATTTTTTCGGGTACATGAGAAACCTGCCAAATCCATTTTGCTGTGTGAGTTTGTTCCACACCCTCACTGAGATGCTAATCAGAATCTGGGCCTCAGGTTGCAAAAAAGAATCACCTATACTCCCCTTAAAGTTGTGTTTTCCCGCTGACCAGTTTTATTTAACTTTGAAGTCATTTGCTTCTCTTCTTCCTATGTTTTGAAAGACTAAAGATGAACAACGTCCTAGTTATAGCTTTCTCAGCCCTGTTTTACTTTGTAGCAGGTAAGTCACAAAGGCAAGTAGAATAATCTCTTAAGTGGGAATGATTGTGGACAAAGGGTATTGGGGTACAGATGGGTTAGCATAGGCCATTCAGTCCTGGGAGTTAGAAAACAGCAACAAAAAAATAGAATTGGGCAAACAGGTACCTTAAATTAACAGTTTGTAGCAGAAAGGTGAGCAGTCCCAGGTAAAAAAGAAACACCAAGTTTAGTTAAGAATAGTTAAAGCAATGATCTTTCCCATAGTAACATATGTGTGTGGAAGTCGGATGCTGTGAAAGAATGAAAGAAGATGGATGCCTTTGAATTGTGATTCAAAAGTTGATTCTTCTACAAGCCTTGGTAATGAAAGTACCTGTGAGCCAGTTTGGTCTAGTGGTTAGGGAGTCGGACTCTTATCTGGGAATACTGGGTTTGATTCCGCCCTCCCCGACGGAGCCAGCTGGGTGACCTTGGGCTAGTCACAGCTCTCTTCTGAGCTCTCACAGCCCCACCCATCCCACAAGGTGTTCTGTTGTGGGGAGAAGAATAGAAGCTTTGTCAGCCACATTGAGTCCCCTTTATTGTATGAAAAAAAGTGGGATAGAAAGGCCAACTCTTAATATTCCTGATTACCCCCAAATCTTTCTGTTAATGCTTGTTCAGATAGGCCTTTGGACCTATGCGCTTCTACATTTTTGTTTGTTCACCAACAACTTTTTAAGTCTGAGTGCTTTCAGCCTAATTTTCATGGTCTTCTAAATTGTTGTCGCTTTGAAGGATGGTGCTCCTTAGCCGGAATGTGTCATTTTTCAAATGCATATAGTCCTTATGGAATCTGGCCTCTGGAACCATTCTCTGACTACCCATTCATTTGCCGTTGTTTCCTCCCCCTCCTCTCCACCTAACGCAGTTATGGCCGTCAGGTGCCTCAAGTGTCCAAATGTGGCATATGATAACTCATGCGAATACCCTGAAAAACTCTGCCAGTCGGGACTGTGGAAGTTTTGCTACACACGGCTGGTTACTAAAGGTAAGTATAGGGTGCGCTTGCTCCCCGTGGGCAGCGCAAAATGCTCAGTCTGAATTTGCAGAGTCAGGCTGTTGGCATGGCACACCAACAACGGTGGCTTCTAGGGCTGCACAACCCTGGACTGGCAGACGTGCATGCATCCGCAACATGATGGACCGAGGACAACCTGTGCCACTCTGTGGTCCCCTCAGTTCCCTTCTGTGGCACTGACTTAAGGCCTCCGTAACCCTATTGGAACAAGCAACCTTAGGTGCTTCCTCATTGGCCACTGAAAAACAGATCTAAAAAGATCCATTTTTCAGCGATCTGTCTTCCCCCTGATCCGTCACAAATAGTGACAGATCCGAAGGGTCGTCAGGCATCCGCACAGGTGCAGGGAGGCTGGATTCTGGAGGACGGAAAGTCCTCTGGCTCGTGCGCCGGCACCTCTGAAGCCATGGGACTGGAGCATGCAGATGCCATTGCCGTGTGTTTCCGGTGACGCCTGGCACGCAGGCGAAGGGCTTCAGAAGCAGGCAGTCCTGCTTCCACCCTTCCCAACATGGCAGCCAGAGGGAATCCATCCCTTCGCCTGGCCATGTGCAGAAGTGTCCTGCTTCTGCACACATCCAGGTGAGGAGACGGATGTAAGACTTGATTTTTCAGGTCTTACATTTAATCTGGGGGTGCTTCTGCACAGGCCCTTTAACACACATTAAGCACGGATTGGGAAATGCACGTCCGCATTTATGTGCCTATTTGGCACACTTCCAGCCACGTGTGTCCGCATTGCGGGTCCCTTTCTAATACGGACTTCGGCGGCAAAACCGCTTTGGTGCCGCTGCGTCCGCATTAGAGGGGGCAATTAAGCACACTTCCAGTAGGTGCGTCCACACCTATCCGTGCTTAATGTGTGACTAAAGGGTGTTAGTTACACACCACATTTCAAGTGGTTTTGCGCCGTGAAAACGCATCCATTTAGGATGCGTCCGCACGGCGCAAGTGTAACTAACGGGGGCCCTCCCCCCCGTCCGCCATGATTGGCTCGATGGAGCCAAGCATGGCGAGCCGGGGGCTCCTACCTATCGCCTCGCCCTGGCCCCAGAAGCGGCAGATCACCACTTCTGGGACCAGGGCGAGCTTGCCAAAAGCCCACCCTAGCCCACCCCGCTGGGAGCGTGGATGATCCCCTCCTTACCTCGTCAGCGTGGTCATCTTTCTGAGGGTTTTCACCCAGGATGCAGCACGCCTGTGTCCTGCGCTGCTCCTGAGTGGCTGGGGCTGCTACTGGCAGCCCCTGCCCTCAGGAGCATTCTGAGCAGGCACCTTGGTGGCCACTGTTTGGGACAGGGTGCTGGACTAGATGGGCTGCGGTCTGATTCAGCAGGGCTCCTCTGTTTTGTTTTGTTCTTGCTTCCAGGAAGTGCTATGATAGGTGTGGACCGGGGTTGCATTCGTGTGTGCCGTCAAGTAAGAAGAACCTACAAAGATTATGAATCCAAAATGATGTGCTGTGTGACAGATCTCTGCAATTCCCATAACTTCTGGACCAATCAATAAATGATGAGCAAAGTGGCCATTCTTATCTCTCCAGTGGACTTGATTCCTCCTCGGTTTTAATAGGGTGTGGGTGTGTGTGAGAGAGAGTTTTGAAAGGTACATTTCCATTAGAATAATTTGTTTGTTGTTCCTAATGGCAACATCTGCAAGGACTGAAAAGGTTCCCAGAGACAGCCAGCACAACACCTTATTATCACAAGATCCCTGGATCTGCTCCTGAGAGTTCTCACCTGAAAGAGAGTGGATTTCCTTCTCTCGTTGTTGGACTCATAGGTGTACAGAAAGCCTGGAAAAAGATTTCTATTTCTTTTGTGTGTGTGTGTATGTGTGAGAGATAAAACATAAGAATATTGACCATTTATTTTGTGGGTTGTGTAATGGGTAGATGTAATCACGTCCTACTAGGGGTGTGCAGAGATTCAATTTTTGACATTCGATTTGATTCAAATCGAATATTTGAATGTCCAAATTCGGTCAAATTCAATCGAATAATGAATATTTCGAATAGTTTCCCACATCCCTACATCCTATCACCTAATGCATTTTGTGTTCCTAGGAGTTACCACTGGGAAGGCACAGATATTTTAAGCTTCCCATATTGTCCACAACAGTCAAAATTCTCAAAACCTCTCAAATTTCATTCTGCTGTGAACAGTTAGTTTTCCTAATGTTCGGCCGTCACAGTTTAGCCATTTGCCTTTTATTCCACTCTCAGCAAAAAGCCAAAATAAAATAAAACAAAAAATGTGAGAATATTTTTCCTGCACATTTCCATTACATTATCTGTGGCCCTTCCCAAAACATCCTGCGGAGTTTGATTCCTTTGTCCTTTCTGCGTGCTTTACTTTTGCTATGGCCCTAACGGATCACTGATCAGTGGAAATACTACTTCTGTTATCATTAAATCAGCAGGAAGGGAAGAGTTGATCCTCCAGTTATCTTCAGTAGAGCCTAGACCTCATTAATGTTTGATCATAAGAGCTGGGGGGGGGGGATGCACCTTCCTACTCATAATGCTGGAGGACAGGTGATTTGGTTCCTGCTGGAACTTCAAAGTTAGTCCAAAGGTGTTCCAAACGCACAATCTGAAACATCAGTTCCTTTATCTAAACCACACACAAGTTAATTAAATTAATGGGAGACATTCACCCACAGACATTTGTTCCTCCTGAAGAACATAACAGACCTCTCAGAAATGCACCTCTAATCATTCCTCACCTCCGCTGCCAACAGGACTGCAAGCAGAGACACAGCAGGTCCTAGAGTGCAGAATGAAAACCACCCAGACACCTTCTCTCATCCTAGTGTAAAGGTTCTCCTGAAATGTGCGCCGTGTTCCTGTGTGTGGGGCACATATTTCTCCTCAGTATCTCGTTGGTGGAAGGAGCTGTAAGATGGTGCAAATCCTTGTAACAGGCTTCTTGGCCTTCCTCTGCTTTGAGACAGGTAAGTCCCAGAGGCAAGAAGACTTTTGGCCATTGTGGTTCTTTGCAATGGAATAAGACAACAATTTAATTTTTAATGTAATTATTTGCTTCTGATAAGATAAGCATCTGTTCATGGGCCTATTTGCACGACAGCCCATAGTGCATGATTAGGGAACTTCTGGGGAAGAGCATCCACACCTTGAGGAGGCTCTTACAGCCACCAGGTGCCCCCTGCCTGCCCAAAGGTTCTCTAGTCATGCACTAGGGGCCTTTCTGCACTTGGCCTTATTCTGGAATATATCTCAGAATAGGAACCTGCTATCTGCATGCTAGTGCCAACTATGGAAGACCCCAGGTGATGCCTGCCATAGTCTGCATTAGCTGGTGGCCTTCAGATGGTCATCCCAAGTTATATTCCAGAATAAGGCCAAGTGCAGGAAGGGCTCAGGTGTGGAGCGCAAAATCATGCTCCAGACCTTTACCAACCCTTGCCCCCACTTACCTGATCGTGTCCAACCGGGGAGCATTCAGTCTTCAGCTGGACAGGGAGGTCAACAGAGATGCCGTGCAAGTGTGCTGGCAGCTCTGCTGTCCTCATGGAGCAGCTTCAAGTGCGCAGAGCATCGGCGTCATCATGGCTACGGCACTAACACATGCACAGTCAAGATGGCAGCACTCTGGAGAGGACTGACCCTGGGATCGGTCACAGGCGACTGACCGATCGTGCGGAGTGTGGGCTGTAGTTGCCTAGTGCTCATAAGTGTGAGGCTATTTAACGTTGGGTGATTACGCTCCTTTCCTGTCCAGCAGATGGGAAGGGAAGCGCAAAACTGCCCATGTGTGTTCATGTGGCAGTCATCTATTAGCAAAGCACAGGATCTCACGAGCCATTCATATAATATGTGTTCTTTTCTCCTAGTTGTCACAATCAGATGCCACGAATGTCACGATGTTGCTAAAGATAACACCTGTGCCAGAGGATCCAAGACCTGTGAGATAGCATTCATGAGCTTTTGCTATTCTCGGCTTTATAGCAAAGGTGAGTCTAGGAGACCGTTAGGTGAGTCTAGAGGAGGTCCTCACCACTGCCATGCAAGCGCCCTGGTACCTCCGATGACCCCCTGACGTGAGTGCGACTGCAGCGCCAAGAAGAGGAGCATCCCAGCCATCAGACAGATGAGTGTTCAATCACGCATGCGGTGGGCCGTTAGTGACTAGCGCTCACAAGTAGGGATGCGCATGAATATTTGTAACATTCAATATTTGTATGAATTCATACGAATGCAGACATTCGTATAATGTTTGGATATTCTATTAGAATGCAGATGCAAAAAAAACCCCCCATTCTTGCACATCTTTACTGAAAAGTCAAGATAAATCAATGGTTTTTAAAGCCGATCATGCTTACTTTTTCTAGGAAGCGTCTTGGAGCGTGTGGACCGGGGATGCACCTTTCTCTGCAAGAGCTATAAGAAAGGTGCCTATGAAGAAAAAATGCTGTGCTGTGTCACAGACTTCTGCAACACCCACAACTACTGGACCAACAATTAATAAACCCTCACAGTGCAAAATATGGATTTGTTTCCCTTTTCTCCGTATTACAAACATTCCTGCTAATAAAAACAACAACAGTGTCTCAGGCTTTTTCCCCTCCTGGAGAGAATTTGACCAAAATATGCTAGAAATTTTTTTTAAAAAAACAGGTGGCTCCAGTAACAGAGGGAGCAAAACATTTTAAATCCTGTTCAGCTTGCAGGGCTTTCCTAGCTTGGCATCTCCATATTTTGATCCTTGTTTGGAAAATGCCAAGACTTTGGTGAACAAATAGGGAGGAAGAAACAGAAGGACAGAAAGCCTGGGACCTTTCCAAGATGGGTAGCCGCTACATGCTACTTCCAGGCTGGAATCCACTGGTACATGATCAAGGAGCACTATGAAAAGCAAGGAGTTACTCTGTTTCAATGGCACAGATTAAAATAGAATGGCCACGATAAATAATTGTGCCCTTTGTAAGTATGCACACATAATGACAGCTTTGAAGGTTTGAAAACTGAATAATAGGAATAAGAGTTGGCTTCTCTGCCCTCCTTTTCCCACCCATTTAAGGGGACTCAACATGGCTGAAGAGCCTTCTGTTCTTCTCCCCACAGCAGAACACCCTGTGAAGTAGGTGGGGCTGCGAGAGCTCAGAACAGAGCCGTGACTCGTCCAAGGTCATCCAGCTGGCTTCATGAAGGAGTGTGGAATCAAACCTGGTATTCCCAGATAAGAGTCCAGCTCCCTAACCACTAGACCAAATTCTACCTTCCTTTCATGTCTCCATTCCCTTCCTCTTGGTCTTACAGCAGCAACCTCTGAGCCCCTAATGGAAGACCAGCAGCAGCGCAGTGCAGATTGCATTTTTAGCCTTTCTTTTTCTCAAAGGTGTTAAGAGAATTCTTCCTTGAGTAATAATCCAATGAGACAGGGTGAGCTTGAGAGGCATTGTTCTCCTGGTCCACAAATAAGTTTCGCTGGTCCTTACTCCACTCGTCCTTATTCCAGATTATATCTCAGGAGAGGGACCTGCCGTCCACATGCTAGTGCAGCCTAGGACAGGCTCCAGAGCCTGCCAGAGTCTGCAGTAGCACGTGGATAGCAGGCCCCAATTCTGAGATAAAAGACCCAGTACAGAAAGGCTCACTAGTGGTCTCTTCCTAAGCCTAATCTAAACTCAGGTTTATGACTGCTATGCCTAGGATAGTCCTAGAAGTCAAAAGAAGGGCCAAAGTGGCAGAATGTTGACAGAAAGAAACATTTTCATAGTATTAGACTTTTGAGTTCTGGGTCATAAATATCTGAGATCTGCTTAGAAGAAGAAGAAGATGATGATGATGATGATGATGATGATGAGTTGGCTTTTCTACCCCATTTTAATCACCCATTTAAGGGGACTCAAAGCGACTGACAAACCTTCTGTTCTTCTCCTCACAACAGAACACCCTGTGAGGTAGGTGAGGCTGTGAGAGCTCAGAAGAGAGCTAGGACTTGCCCAAGGTCACCCAGGTGGCTTCATGGAGGAGGGCGGAACCAAACCCAGTATTCCCAGATAAGAGACCGGCTGCCTAACTGCTAGACCAAACTGGCTCACTAGGGCCAGTTAGGGCCCATCTTCTGTTATCCACCCAGTGACCCCGGACATTGGTCCATTCCATTTCTCATCCGCTACAACCATCATTTTCAATGGTCCAGTGTGAACCCAGGTATGAGATATCCCTTTTCTGGAGAGGAAGGACAGCTGTTTTATTAATTAAGCAACAGGAAGTGTTCTGCTGGTCTGTCATAGTTGTATGCACATGGGTTGGAGACAGTACCCAAACCAATCTTTTGTGAGCATGTGATATGTAATTCTGAACACAAACTTGGACCTTTTTCTGCATTTCTGGAACATAAATTGTGTTATTATTTTAATATTAGGAATCAAATGGGCCTAAGAAACATCCGTTTACAGCATACAATGGGGTCTAATTGTAAATAAATGTATTAATAATTAGCTTGTACATTTCTAAACTCTGAGGATATGGTTCTTTCTTGGAACTCATGAAGATTTTGATCATGGAAATTCATGAATGGCTGGGTGAGCCCCTCCCTCCTTGTATATACATAACTAATAACTAAAAACCTTGTGGGTTTCAAAGGACCACCATACATGATAGTATCTGATAAGTATACATTATATACAATTGCATGCCCTAGAGTTGACCAAACAGATGTTTGATCATAAAGCATTAAAAGGCATTGGGATTATTCCCAACTGTGGTTGCTGGGCCAGTTGAAGCCATTTTTTGGACAGAGATGACTTGACCACAGTTATCCATGCTCGGGTAACCTCCAGACTAGACAACTGAAATGTGTTCAACTTGGGGGCTGCCCTTGAAGACGGTTCAGAAGCTGCAGCTAGTGCAGAATGCAGCAGCTAGTTTGCTGACCAGGACAGCTGGTCTTAAAAGAGTTGCTGATTCGCTACTCAGCCCAATTCGAGGTGTTTATTTTAACTTATAAGGCCCTAAATGACTTGGGACCAAAATATCTGCCAAAACTGTTCTTCTTCCACAAAGCAAACAAGTCAAGGATGAAAAACTGAAAGCTGCACACTTTGTCCTGCACAGCATGAGCTCAGAGGAGGCGGCCTTCCCACATCGTCTGCTCCCCAGCTCCAACCCCTTTCTCTTCATTCTGTGGCTGGCCGGAAGAAAGCTAAAGATGAACAAAGGTCTGGCTGTGGGAATCTTTGCCCTGCTGCACCTGGGTTTAGGTAGGTTCCAGAGAAAGGAAGAACAATTTTTAGGCAGAGCTGCATCTTCCGTGATCCGTGCTGCGGAACTGGCTATAGAAGTGAGAAGCTGTGAGCAGCAGGACCTGAAGATGGACTGAGGAAGGTTTAAGGGAAGGGGCGACCGTGCCCTTTATATACTTTGGGATGCCACCTGGAGAACCTTCCTAAGTAGTCTTGAACTGGGCTCTAAATTGTGTTCTCTTCATTTTTAAAAACTGTTTACATGAGCTTTAGTGTAAGAGAGATAGAGGGAGGGAGGGAGGGAGGGAGAGACAAACAGAAGTGGGGCAGGGGGGAGAGACAGATGGATGGATGGGGAGGGACAGACAGATGGACAGATGGATGGACAGATGGGTAGAAAGACAGATAGATGCAGCCCATTCTGTTCCGAAGGCCAACATGCTCAAACCCGCCATTGATTCCTTTCCCTGCCCCACCTGTTCTTAACCACCTTCTCTAGCTGAAGCCTTCATGTGCCTTCACTGTGCATACGTTGAGATGGATAACAACTGTCGCCACCCCCAAAAGATCTGTAATGCAAGAGATGATCAGTTCTGCTACACTAGAGTGATCATTTCAAGTAAGTCCTCTAGTAGAAATAGCTGTTTTTCTGGGGGAGAAAATCCAGCACAGATCCTGTCGTTCATACATACATGCATACATGCTATTCTTATGGGACTCGTCATGCACCAGTAATAGTTGCCAGTAGCTATCAGAACAAAATTCAAAAAATTATCTTTTTTAAAAATATTTTTTATTGACAATTTTTAAATAATATTACCTCCCTCCCTTGTTCCTTTGGTGACTTCCTCTGTTTTTCCAGCATCTTCTCTTCATATTTCTTCTTCTTTTGCTCCCCTGAATGTCTCTTTTTCCTTCTCAGCTGACACCACTGGAAGTGCTTTTTTGGCCTCCGAATAGTGCCGAAAGAGGCCCTGCGACACCACTGCAGCCTCCTGTTCCATCCCAGCATGCTCCCTTACCTTTGTGGAGGCTCTGGTGGCAACTCCTGGCCTAATTTGGTGCTCTTCGGAAGCCAAAAAAGCACTTCCCGTTTTGCACATGCAGCTCCCATCTGGGGATCACGCCATGCCATGGGAGCTATACATGCAGAACCGGATAGCCTAGAAGAAAAGCATGCAGCAGCAATGGTTGCAAGAGCAGGTGGGTGGGAAGGGAGGGGCGTGGGTTTCACTTCATTTCACGCACAAATATTTGTACGACTATTTGTGCACAGATATGAAGCCCCCACATTTGTGCGGGGGATTCTGGTAAAGCCAAATATTGGAAATTGGCTTCATGCAAACCCCTATGGCCAACCCTTCCCTAATCCACCTTTTCTAGCATAGAATGTTCCGGGGAGGGGAAAGGGAATACTGGGGTGTGAACAATCCCACCTTGAAGCTATCTCTGAGACAGCACAGGGGTGCCTTTTCTGCCATGTCTGATCACAGCCTTACTCACTGCTGGACTGCTTCTGTGGTACCACCAACTCTTTGAAATACTCTTTTCTGGGACAATTCCAGGGACCCATCCTCAGATATCTTAAGATGTACCTTTTCATCCTATTGAAAGAGTAAATGCTTTCCTCCCTCCACCCCCTGTGCCTTTCCATAATGTGGTTATTATTCCAAAACTAGCGGACATTATGATATGATTTTCTCCTTCTTGCTGTCTCACTCCAGGAGGCCGTACAATTAAGGTATCCCGAGGGTGCAGCCCTGTATGCCACAACCAGAGGGACAGGGTAGGAAAATTTGAAGATCACATGCTGTGCTGTGAAGCAGAATTTTGCAACACTCACATCATATGGACCTTGTGAGATGGAGAAGAGGCACCACAAGCATTGCAACAATCCGTGACCAAGGAAAGCTAAATAAAGAAAAAGGCCTTAGGGTCCATCTAAACCGTGTCCAGAATTCAGTGCTGGTATTATTATTCTTTTTAAAGAACATTTTCACATTTGTCACTAGGAAAGTGCACAAATATTTGTAACATTTTATATTTGTACGAATTCAGACATTTGTATATGAATAGAATGTTACGACGTTCATACACTGACATTCGTAATTGTACAAATGCTTAGGAACATTAGTGAACTGGAAAGGGGGGGAAGGGGCTGCGCCAGTTCCATCTGCAACAGATCCAGAGTGCATTCTATATGGTTTGGGAGTGGATTTGAAGTGGATTCAGGACCGATTTGATGCTTTCTGAGCAGATATGTTACAGGATACTTATCAGATACATATCAGATACCTATGAGTTCATCTTGGATATTCGTATGAATTCTACCATATTTGTAGGGGATCTATTTGTACAAATATGGGGGGGGGGGGTGTTTCCACTAGCACTAAGGACCCACTAAGGACCCATTTAGGACCCACTAGGCACCTGTTTGGTACCATTCAGGAAGACCTCATTCCCACTTGGGACCCCATTAGGACTCAATGTATTCCTGGTTGAATGGGGTCTTCAGCCCCTGAAATCCAGTCTTCCTGTGGACCCTTTGAAAGGGGTCCTCAGTCCGATCTTCAGGCATGAAAACCATATTAGAAGGTGTGTGTTTGCACTGCGATTCGGTCCAGGGGGTCCTGGAGTGGGCTCCTGGGGCAGCACCCTTAATGGGGTATGGGCAACCTGAAATCCAAATCTATGAAGCAGGTGGCCATTCTCCAAACAGAGCTTCAAAGATGAGCACAGCATAGTCGTCATCCGGAATGGGAGGCCAGGGAAAGACCCCATCAAGCATCTGACCACCTGATGACTCAAATGTCTTTTTTGAAGCTTTGGAAATCCTGTTGCTTCTCAAACATGGAACACCAAGATGCAAGGTAAATGCTCACACCACATCTCACCTTGCTCCTGCCCTGCCCCTCCTGGACTTTCTGCTCATAATGCTGGAGGACAGGTGATTTGGGTCCTGCTGGGACTTCAAAGCTAGTCCTTTATGTAGACCACACACAAGTTAATTAAATTAATGGGAGACATTCACCCACAGACATTTGTTCCTCCTGAAGAACATAACAGACCTCTCAGAAATGCACCTCTAATCATTCCTCACCTCCGCTGCCAACAGGACTGCAAACAGAGACACAGCAGGTCCTAGAGTGCAAAATGAAAACCACCCAGACGCCTTCTCTCATCCTTGTGTAAAGGTTCTCCTGAAATGTGCGCCGTGTTCCTATGTGTGGGGCACATATTTCTCCTCAGTATCTCGTTGGTGGAAGGAGCTGTAAGATGGTGCAAATCCTTGTAACAGGCTTCTTGGCCTTCCTCTGCTTTGAGACAGGTAAGTCCCAGAGGCAAGAAGACTTTTGGCCATTGTGGTTCTTTGCAATGGAATAAGACAACAATTTAATTTTTAATGTAATTCCTTATTTGCTTTTGATAAGATGAGCAGCATCTGTTCATGAGCCTATTTGCACTACAGCCCATAGTGCACGATTCCACTCCTTTCCCGTGCAGCAGATGGGAAGGGAAGTGCAAAAGCTCCCATGTCTGTTCACGTGGCAGTCATCTGTTAGCAAAGTACAGGATCTCAGGAGCCATTCATATAATATGTGTCTTTTTCTCCTAGTTGTCGCAATCAGATGTCATGAATGTCACAACGTCGATAAAGATAACAAATGTCCAAGGGGATCCAGGATCTGTGAGAGAGTATTGTTAAGCTTTTGCTATTCTCGGCTTTATATGAAAGGTGAGTCTAGGAGACCGTTCATAGCTTCCAAGAGCCCAGTTTCCCCCGTTGTTCTGTTCCCTGCATTGAGTTACCAAAGGCACATTGCTAAGGTTGCCTGGACTCTTGAAAATGGCAATTCGGGGCCTTTGGTTGACACACACAGTGACAACTGGTAGCACAAGGAGCAGCAAAAGGGCTAAAGAAATAGGGCCGAATTTGCACTTCAGCCCATAGTCTGCAATAAGGCAACATCTGGGCAGGTGTATCTGCACTGTCAGGAGGCTTTTACAGCCAAGAAATGACCCCCATCTGCCCCAAGGTTGACTAATTACTTGCTAGCTGTAGAGCATGAAATTGTGCTCTACAAGCATCCTAACCTTTCCCGAAGACTTACCTGAAGCATCCAGTTGGCAAGCATTCGCACCTCCGCTGGTTGCTGAAGGTCATTGGCACTGCCATGCAAGCGCCCTGGTACCTCCAATGACCCCCTGACGTGAGTGCGACTGCAGCGCCAAGAAGAGGAGCATCCTGGCAGTCAAACAGATGAGTGTTCAATCGCACGTGCGGTGGGCCGTTAGTGACTAGCGCTCACAAGTAGGGATGCGCACGAATATTCGTTAACATTCAATATTTGTACAAATTCATACGAATTCCAACGTTCGTGTACAAATCAAATGTTACGACATTTGTACATTGACATTCATGTTTGCATGAATGTTTCAGAACATCCGTGACCCGGGGAGATGGGAAACCGGCTGCGCCAGCCACATCTGCAACAGATTGAGACTGCATTCAACATGGGTTGAGAGCAGATTCAAAGTGGATTCAGGGTGGATTTGACACTTTCAGGGCAGATACGTTATTGGATACGTATCCGTTACATATGGCAACATATCAGATATGTACGTAGCCGTAAGTATCCGATACGTATGCCATAACCTATACAGTGTATCGGATACATATCCAAATCATATACGTATGCATTCATATCAGATATTTGTATGAATTTGTATGAATAAATTTGCATCCAGTAGAATCTTACCACATTCAAAGGGGATCCAATTTGAACGAGTGCAAATTTTCATGCCCATCCATCCCTACTCACAAGTGGAATGCTAGCCAAGGCAAGTTGCTTGCACACCTTTCCATCCACAAGACGGGAAGGGAAGTGCAAAGAGCCTCCTCTTGTCCTTTCTCTTTTAATAAAGCGCTCCAGCCCTGCAGTGCTGAACCACTTTATTCTACTACTACAGGTGGGAGGGAGAAATGCGCAGCTCAGTGGTGGGGATGCGCATGAATATTCTAAATTTGATCAAATTTGATAGAATGTGGACATTCAAATTTGAGTAGAATGTCTTCACATTCTAGTTTAAACATTCGAATGTACAGGTACGTACATTCCCTAGTGAAAAGTAAAGATGATCAATGGTTTTTAAAGCCAACCATGCTCACCTTTTCTAGGGAACGTCTTGGAGCGTGTGGACCGGGGATGTACCTATCAGTGCAGGAACTATAAGAAAGGGCGCTATGAAGAAAAAATGCTGTGCTGTATCACACACTTCTGCAACACCCACAACTTCTGGACCAACAATTAATAAATGCTCACAGTGTGAAATGTGGATTTGTTTCCCTTTTCTCCAGATTGCAAACGTTCCTGCTAATAAAAACAAAAAACAGTGTCTCAGGTTTTTTCCCCCTCCTGGAGAGAATTTGACCAAAATATGCTAGAAAACATTTTTTTTTAAATCACATGGCTCCAGTAAAAGAGGAAGCAAAACATTTTAAATCCTGTTCACATAATGACAGCAATGAAGGTAACATGGTTCTATAGGCTGAAAACGGAACATTAAGAATAAATGTTGCCTTTTCTGTCCTGCTTTTCTCACCCATTTAAGGGGACTCAAAGCAGTTGACACACCTTCTGTTCTTCTCCCCTCAACACACAGCCTGTGAGGTGTGTGGGGCTGTGAGAGCGCAGAAGAGAGCTGTGACTAGCCCAAGGCCACCCAGCTGGCTTCGTGGAGGAGTGTGGAATCAAACCTGGTGATCCCCAAGTAAGAGTCCGGCTCCCTAACCACTAGACCAAACTGGCTCACTAGGGCCAGTTAGGGCCCATCTTCTGTTATCCACCCAGTGACCCTGGTCATTGGTCCATTCCATGTCTCGTCCCCTACAACCATCATTTTCGATGGTCCAATGTGAAACCAGGTGTTAGATATCCCTTTTCTGGAGTAGTAGGACAGCTGGGTTTTTTTGTTTGTTTTTAATTAAGCAACAGGAAGTGCTGGTCTGTCATAGTTGTATGCACGTGGGTGGGAGACAGTACCCCACCCAATCTTTTGTGAGCATGTGAGGTGTAATTCTTGACATAAACTTGGACCTTTTTCTCTTCATATTTATATCTGCATTTCTGGAACATAAATGGTGTTGTTTTTTAATGGATACACAAAAGTGTGAGTGGATGGACTACTGTTTGTTCACACGCAACTGAAGCATCTGTTTACAGCATAGAACGAGGTCTAAATGTAAATAAATGTATTAATCATTAGTGTGTACATTTATAAACTCTGAGGATATGGTTCTTTCTTGGAACACATGAAGATTTTGTTCATAGAAACTCATGAATGGCTGGGTTAGCCCCTCCCCCCTGACTAAAAACCTTGTGGGTTTCAAAGGGCCACCATACATGATAGTATCTGATAAGTATACAGTACATGCATTAGCATGACCTAGAGGTGGATGTGACCAGACCCCCCTGGTTGTCCCACAACCTTCAGAAACAAAAGTGGTGGCCACTAGGGAGAGGGCCTTCTCAATGATGGCCTCTAGGCTGTGGAATGGTCTCCCCTTGGGCTGCGTCCATCACCTTCGCTGTATATGTTTAGGAAGAAAGAGAAGACGGATGGAATAAAACCATCCTTCTGCTCTACCTACGTGATTTTTCTTCAGGCACAACCCAGACCTGCCAAAAACACAAAACATCCCCATTCTCCACCTCCACTGCCAAAAATGTTCTTCTTCCACAAAGCAAACCAGCACAGTTTGTCCTGCACAGCATGAGCTCAGAGGAGGCGGCCTTCCCACATCGTCTGCTCCCCAGCTCCAACCCCTTTCTCTTCATTCTGTGGCTGGCCAGAAGAAAGCTAAAGATGAACAAAGGTCTGGCAGTGGGAATCTTTGCCCTGCTGCACCTGGGCTTAGGTAGGTTCCAGAGAAAGGAAGAACAATTTTTAGGCAGAGCTGCATCTTCCGTGATCTGTGCTGCGGAACTGGCTATAGAAGTGAAAAGCTGTGAGCAGCAGGACCTGAAGATGGACTGAGGAAGGTTTAAGGGAAGGGGCAACCGTGCCCTTTATATATTTTGGGATGCCACCTGGAGAACCTTCCTAAGTAGTCTTGAACTGGGCTCTAAATTGTGTTCTCTTCATTTTTAAAAACTGTTTACCGAACGTTTTCTTTGCTTTGCACTTTATTGAAGTATATGAGCTTCAGTGTGAGATAGATAGATGGAAGGAGGGAGGGAGGAACAGATGGAGGAATGGACGGACAGATGAACAGACAGGTGGGAGGAGGAATGGATGGGGGATGGATGGACGGACAGGCAGACAGACAGACAGATAGATGCAGCCCATTCTGTTCCAAAGGCCAAGATGCTCAAACCCGCCATGTGATCCCTTTCCCTGCCCCACCTGTTCTTAACCACCTTCTCTAGCTGAAGCCTTCATGTGCCTTCACTGTGCGTCCGTTGAGATGGATAACAGCTGCCGCCACCCCCAAAAGATCTGTAATGCAAGAGATTATCAGTACTGCTACACTAGAGTGATCGCTTCAAGTAAGTCCAGTTTTGTGTGTGCAGCTACCACCATATCAAATGACCCCTGGATGGAGAGTTGTGCACGCAAACCTGGAAGTGCTTTTTTGGCCTCCGAATAGTGCCGAAAGAGGCCCTGAGACACCACTGCAGCCTCCTGTTCCATCCCAGCACACTCCCTTACCTTTGTGGAGGCTGCGGTGACATCTCCGGGCCTAATTTGGTCCTCTTGGGAGGCCAAAAAAGAACTTCCAGTTTTGCACATGCGGTTCCCCATCTGGGGATCGCACAACGCCATGGGAGCTATAGGTGCAGACCCAAAAGGCCTAGAAGAAAAGTGTGCAGCAGAGATGGCTGCGAGGGCAGGTGAGTGGGGAGGGAGGGGTGTGGGTTTAAATTCATTTCATGCACAAATATTTGTATGAATATTCGTGCACAAATATGAAACCCCCACATTGGCGTGGGTGATTCTGCCAGTGCCGAATATTCCTGGATTTGAATAATATTGAATCCAGTGTCGGAAACTGGCTTGTTGCAAACCTCTATTCCCAACCCTTCCCTAATCCACCTGTGGTTATTATTCCAAAACTAGCGGACATTATGATATGAGTTTCTCCTTCTCGCTGTCTCGCTCCAGGAGGCCGTACAGTAAAGGTATCCCGAGGGTGCAGCCCTGTATGCCACAACCAGAGGGACAGGATAGGAAAATTTGAAGATCACATGCTATGCTGTGAAGCAGAATTTTGCAACACTCACAACATATGGAACATCTGAGATGGAGAAGAGGCACTCCACAAGCATTGCAACAATCCGTGACCAAGGAAAGCTAAATAAAGAAAAAGGCCTTAGGGCCCATCTAAACTGTGCCCAGAATTCAGTGCTGGTATTATTATTCTTTTTAAAGAACATTTTCACATTTGTCGCTAGGAAAGTGCACAAATATTTGTAACATTTGGATTTGGGCATTTGTATATGAATAGAATGTTACGATGTTCATACATTGACGTTTGTATTTGTATAAATGCTTTGGAACATTAGTGAACTGGGAAGGTGGGAAAGGGGCTGTACCAGTCCTACCTGCAATGGATCCAGAGCACATTCTATATGGTTTGGTACCGACCCGGAAGACCCCATTCCCACTTCAGACCCCATTAGGACTCAGTGCATTCACACCTGTTCAAGGGAAGTCTGGATTGAATGGGGTCTTCAGACCCTGAAATATGGTCTTCCCGTTGACCCCTTTAAAGGGGTCTTCAGTCTGGTCTTCAGCTGTGAAAACCAGATTAGAAGGTGTGCATTCACATGGCGATTAGGCCCAAGGGGTCCTGTGGACACCTGGAAATCCAAATCTACAAAGCAGGTGACCATTCTCCGAAGAGAGCTTCAAAGATGAGCACAGACTGTGCTCATTCCATCACCCAGAATTCTTCAAAGATGAAACCATCTGCGCAACAGTCAATCAGGCGCCCTCGTACAACGTGGCCACCACGCAGGCAATGCTCTAGAGAGCGTCGGGGGCCCCGTGTCCTTGCCATCCGTGCAGAGGGGGACGTAGGAGAAAGGGACAGAGCAGCGGTTTGCAGCCATTCCGTAACTAGGCTACAAAGATGTGTTGTGGAGCTTGGGGCAGGTTCCGAAGATGCTCCATAGCAGCTTCAGAGGTTCCCCCACCCCCCAAAAAAATCACCCATCGTCCCCCAGAAATTTTGCTTGATTGACATGCGCACCAGCCAACCATTCCACCCCACCTTTGCGTCTTCCGCTCGGGGACCGACAGATGCTCCACATGGGTGCACTGGTGTTCCCGCTGCGATCAAGACCAGCACCCATTGCTGTTGGGTGATACAATGCCCGTGGAGAAGCATCGGGTCCTTGCCAGTATCCGGATCTTCTAGGATTGGATTTGCTGCACACCCCATTTCTTAGATCCGGATCTTCCTAGATTGGGATTAAGGGAGGTAAGTGGAAACCTCCCTCCAAATTCTCCTCCATTCGATTCAATACGTATTGAATGCAAAAACAAAAAAATTTGTGCAATTTCCCTGCAGAAAATCCACACTGATGCAGCCCCAGCGCCAAATCTTGCTATAGTAACCATGTTAGTTCCATCTGCTTTGGAAAATTCAATAGAGAGTGTAGAAATAGTTAAAGAGCTTTATGTGATGTCTTTGTATAACACTGCTATTAAATATACAATTATAAAATCAAAAAGAGGTCATATAATAATAACAACCAGTAGGGGGCATATGCAGATTAGAACATTTATACATCCAAAATATGACCTTTTCGTTTCTGTCCATTTTATTTGTGGACTTTCCACCCTCCATTTGAAAAAACCCAGATAGAAATGAAAAGATGTAAACAGTCAGACCTGAAGATGGACTGAAGAAGGTTTAAAGTGAAGGTGCGACCATGGCCTGAGATGTTGTTTTGCACTATACTGTGTCGGAATCTTCTCTGAGAGTCTCCTGGTTCAAGACCACACTCCTCCATGAAGCCAGCTGGGTGACCTTGGGCAAGTCACAGTTCTCTGTCTGAGCTCTTACAGCCCCTCCTGCCTCACATGGTGTTTCTTGTGAGGAGAAGAACAGAAGGTTTGTCAGCTGCCTTGAGACTCCTTAGGGGTGAGAAAAGCTGGATATAAAAGCCAGGTCTCCTCTTCTTCTTCCTACACAAAGCCAGCTGGGTGACCTTGGGCAACTCACAGTTCTCTTTCTCAGCTCTCACAACCCCACCTACCTCATAGGGTGTCTGTGGTGCGGAGAAGAACGGAAGGTTTGTCAGCTGTCTTGAGTCCCCTGAAAAGGGTGAGAAAAACAAGGTATTAAAGGTGCATGAAGTTCATCCATTTTCAATGCAATAAAAAGAGCATAATAGTTTCCCTGGATTTACTTTTAGACTCTTTTCCAGGAGGAGTGCCATAGCTTCTATTAGATTCTTTAAAAGGTTGACAGTGTATGAAAGGTTAAGAACGTCTACTTTAGAAAGAGAAAAAGAATAGTCACCAGAGGCCAGTAAGACATTAATTTCTTTGCCTTGACAACATCAACAGATGGACATTTGGAGCAGGAGGAAAAAAGGCAAGATGCTGAGAACCGCCCCCAAGGTGACATTTATCACAGTATTCTCTCCCAGCCACCTGCAAGACTTGGCGAAAGTTCACACGTTTTCAAATGCACCACGCCTTCCTTCTAATGCCAAACTCAGTGGGCTACAAGCCACAGTGGCAGGATTAGCCCACTCTGTTTCCCATCTGCTGGGCTGGAAAGTCTGATTTCCACCTGCTCTGCTCCTTCCACCTGAGTCTCTTTGCTTGGTTGCTCCACTTCTCCGGGAGGTTTGAAAGAGAAGCGCACAAGATGAACACAGTTCTGGCTATAGGTTTCCTGGTGCTGTTCTGCCTTCATACAGGTAAGCCCCAGAAAAAGAAGAATGAAATGGGACTTAGAGGACCTATCATGGAGGAGCTTAGTTAATATAGATGGCTGGTCCTAAAATGATCTACAAATCAGCTGAAAATAGAAATGAAATGTTAATAGTGCATCATAAAAAAAACTTAGCTATTTTTTGAGAATTAATATAGTTTGCCATCGATGAATCGCAGCTCAGAATGCAATGGCAGTTTAGCTGGAAGTGGGCCTGGAGGAAATAGCTTATTCCAAGCCATTTCGATGTGGCTTCAAGTCAGCTTTTAGCATTGCCACAGTCTTAGTCATCTTCATCGCAAGATTAACAGGACAGTGTGACTGTCAGTTCTCCTGGGCTGTGGTCACACCTAAGGTTTAATCCAGCTTCAGAGCGAGAGCACACATCAGCAAAATGATTGATGATTTCCTTTCCACATCATCTATCCGAAACATAGATTGTCTGAGTTACTTAATACTGAAAGAAAACAGCTTATCTCTTTGCTGATGTATTCCCTCACTCTGAAAGTGGACTGAAGCTAGATAAGTGTGACCATAGCCCTTGCCCATTCAATGGGCAAAGGGTGGTTGTGGCTAGAAATATCCAGTAAGGATGTGCACAAATATGTTCTTGGCGTTCGATTAGTAATGAATCAGATGTTAGAGCATGTGTATTCGTACGAAGAGTCCCTTTCGAATACGGTAAAATTCTATTTGATACTAATGTATTTGTATGAATATTTGATATGAACAAATACATACTGGATGCAAACAAATATGTATCGGATATGAACGAATATGTATCCAGTACATACCCTGTAACAAATCTGCTCAGAAAGCATCAGATCCGACCTGAATCCACTTTGAATCTGCTCTCAATCCATGTCGATTGCATTCTAGATCTGTTGCAGATGTGACCAGTGCAGCCGCTTTCCCACCTCCCCAGTTCACAAATGTTCCAAGATGCATGTACAAATTCATACGAATAACGAAAGTTACAAATATTTGTGCAAATCCTTAATAGCAAGATCTACAGCCACCACTGTGGGCCCTCGTGTGAGATGGGATGCTGGACTGGGTGGGCTGTGGCCTCATCCAGTAGGGCTCTTCTTATGTTCTTATGATCTAACAGTAATGTTCTCTCCTGGAGTTTACTAGGGTTGCTTTTGGGCAGCACAGGGAAATGCCAGTTCTTGAAAGAATCCTGTCATTTGCCAAAAAATGTGAGCTTCCAGACCAGCAGGGTCTCCTTTGGCTCAGCCCCTGTTTAACGTTAATCTTTCTCTGTCAATTTTGCCTTAGTTGGATCTTTCCGGTGCCATTACTGTCGAAATGTTCTTGCTGATAACAAATGTAAACACACTCCAAAATATTGCAGTTCCGGGAAAAATAAATTCTGCTATACTCGGATGGTTGTTAAAGGTGAGTCCAAAATTGTGAGACAGCCAAAAAAGGGTGTTATGTCCACATTTTCTCAAGAGAGGGCAAAGGAGGCAATGGCGGCCATACACACCCCACACCGACTGACCCAATGGCGCGATCACAGGCTCTCAGCATGGAGGTGGCCCTTTCAGGGGCCATGAAGATGACACCTCAGTTGCTTTGTGTTGTGCTAGCTCATTCCTCCACCTACAAAAACTAGCAGGGGCTCCCCAGAGTTTATTGGGATGGAATATAGCTGAGATTCTTCACCATTAAACCACACATGGACTGAGAAGCCTAATGCAATGCCATACACGGCATAAGAAAAACACATTGTAAGGCTACCAGGGAAATGCAGCTGCCACAACAGGTTCCAATGACCACCATCTCTGGTGGCGTTCATAGGATATCATCTCACTTGGGGACTTTCAGGAGGGAGCAGGCACTTGGTTGGCTCCTGAAAGCGCTCAGCAGGACAACTTTGTATGCACTTTTCCAGACACAAAGGTCAGCAGATCTGTACTGGGTTCTGCCACCTGTATCTGGTGGGCCTGAGGAAGAAGTCATCATGAGACCTTTTTTGGATTCCATGCTACTTCTTCCCCTCTGAAGCTGTCACTGCCTTGCAACAGGGCGGCATTTGTTGCTTCTTACTTAAAAAGGTATTCCTGATGCTTATTTTGGTGGAAATTATCATCAGAAAGCAAATGTCTTGTTAACAAAACTCAGAGGAACCTCTGAACACCTGAGTCTTCTCCTTGCCTTCTCCTTCCAGGAGGCAATCTGCAACGTGTGGAGAAAGGCTGCAGCGTCAAGTGCCGAACCATGAGGTTCAGGAGTCGCCGTAAACTGGAAGAGTACATGCTCTGCTGTGACACCGAGCGCTGCAACCAGCATAAAGTCTGGAGAGTGGAAGCGAAAGGCTAAGATGGGCTCCATGCAGTACGTGAAGGAGAAGCAGCAGAACTATCGCCATCTGCACAGCCAGCAGATGGATCACATAGTCTTTATTCAGCCTTATTACTTGAGTGCTTTCCATTATTTATTCTCTTGCCATCCACAGCGCCTCTTAGCATCTGCAGTCTCACAGCGTCTACACAGGAGCACCCAGGAGCTATGGCATCCAAATACCCAGGCACATGGTGCGACCCCTGAGACAGGCTGAACGCCCAATGGGTGTGCCAACATCCGACCGCCACGCCCTCTCGGCATTCTGCGACCACCCATTTCAGGGCCTGCAGATATGATGTAGTAGGAATAAATAAATAAATAAATAAATAAATAAATAAATAAATATAGATGACAATGATGACACTACAGAAAATTTATTGAAGCTTTCTTGAGAAAAGAGTAAATACAAAAGCACTCAAGCAGAGTAGGGAAGGTTCTGCACTTTGGTTCTGCCTTGCTGATGGAAAATTAACTGGGCATAAACAGGGCCCAGAAGTCTTTTCTTTTTCCTTTTCCAAACGGCCCATTAAAGATCGGCCCTGCAAGTCCTTTCGCCACTCATCACAGCTCAGAGCTGTGCTCCTGCTCCGCCAGTCCTTCAGCTGAGTTGGCAAGAGCAAGAGAGGGAATGAATATGCGTAGCAAAGCCCATCTTGTTCGGTTCTCCCTGCTTCTCTGCTGCCTTGCCCTGGGTGAGTATGAAACTGAGCCACAGAAGTCCATGCTGCTTCTAGGCGCGAGGAGCCCCAGCTCCAAAATGTGCCATTTCTTTGGCCTTCCTAGTGACGCTTTTTGGAGGAACTGCAGACAGGTACGGGAAAGTTCTCCTCTTCAAACCATCTTTATGGCTGCATTCACAGGTAGCAAAAAAGTGACTCAGAGGCATCTTTAGCTTAGGACAACCTCAGGTTGTCTTTAGGTTGTGTTTCTCACTTTATTTTTATTCAATTCGTTTTCCAAGCCATCTTATGCCCGCCAGAGCATTCTAACCAGAGTCGTCTTTTCCAGAGGACTCAGCCCACCCTGGTATCCCAGGCCGTATTCACTTCCTCAATGTGAGCAGGGGACAGGCTCAATGAGGCTCAAATGTGCTGGGGGGGGGGGGTCCAGTCTTTCCTTTTGGCCAGTGTCTAGGGGAGGGTGGCATGTGATGAGTTTGTGATGTACCGCTCCTCAATGTATGTGTATGATTCCTCTATCTAGCATTTTTACACAAATGTATTGTTTTTTTAAATAAAAAAATTAACTGGACAGAGAAGAAAAGCACATAAAAAAGGAAGCAGGCATGTGGGGGGGGGGGAGCAGGCTTAAAAAGGGAACCGCAAACACCCCCCTCGCCTCCCATCCAATTGGAAAGGAGATAGATTTGATGTAGCAAAAGGTGTGGAGACCCAAGAGTTCCATGGAAGAGGCTCAGGTGGATCACGGAGAAAGCTGTGACCGATGCAGCCCACAGTGAGGACGGCCTGAGGACGACCTGTAATGATCTACGTGTGAATAGAACTGGCACGACCTCAGTTCGAATTACGTATAGGACATATAGGTGACACTGGAATCTAACACAGTCCCGTCTTCTGCTGTGCATCCATGAAACACGTAAAGGGTTTTAACCTTTCTGATGAGTTTTTACACTCACTAGCTATCCCTTTCCCCCAACAACACACAAACACACATAACATGCGCTTTCTTGCAGCGGAAGCTCTCAAATGCCACGTCTGCAAAAACTTCCATTCCAGCAAAGGGTGTCTTGAAGGCAAGGGAACGTGCGTTGCTCGTCCTGGACAGAAGTGCATTTATCTGAGAAGCTTTTACAGTAAGTGTGAGCAAAGGTCAGCATCAACGTGGTTTTAATTGGCATTCAAACCTGTTACAAGAACTGTATAAGAATATAAAGCTAGCTAGTTAGGTGAGAGAAGGTCCGAATTCCATTGCCGCGACTTCAAAATGAGAACCTCAGATGGGTCGCAGGTCATTTCAATGGAGGTGAGGGAAACGTCTCTCTGCTCCATTTTAGGGATGTGGATGAATGAGGGGTTTTTTGCATTCTATTCAACTTGAATATTTCAAATCCAAATGCAACAAAATCCGATTCGAATTGAATACATTCAAATCTATTCATTTGAATGTTAGATGCGAACCCGAAGATACGAATGTTAATAACATCTGTATGTGTTATACGTATCTGTATGCATTTCGTACGCATCCCATTTTCGTCCCATACTATCAGCTCAAATGTGTACAGATACATATGAGATCTCTACTCCATTCTTTCATAATTAGCCGACGCTCCTTAGACCACGAGGTTACTTAAAAAGAGCAAAACTAGAACTGGATGTTCAAAATGGCTTATATAAACTACAGGATTATGTCAAGTGACAGAAACCAATGTGTACCACCTGTTCCACAATGGGTTCTCCTAATTCATGAACATTAGGTGTATCAACGGCGACTGGAACAGATGCCCAGATATCACCTCCAGGTTGGAGACACAGGCAGGGGGCCTCTAAAGGCCAATTTGCAGAGAGTCAAGAGCGTGTTGGAGTTTTGCCCTTGTCTTCTGCTTGTGGCGTCCAGAAGCAACTGCTGGGCCACTATGTGAGACAGGATGCTGAATTAGATGGGCTGCGGCCTGATCCAGCAGGGTTCCTCTTATGTTCTTAGAGAGAGTGGTAGACCCCAGATGAGACCTCTCATAGTCTGCATTAGAATGTGGACAATAGACCCCTATCTGGAATAAGGGCCAAGTGTGGAATGGGGCCTGGGCTTGGATCTCCAGCAGCAAAATTGAGACAGACGTAATCCCTCCAAAACAGAAACTGCATTCACACCTAAGTTTTAACCCACTTTCAGTCTACTTTCAGAGTGAGAGAACACATCAACAAAACGACTAGCCATTTTCTTTCCACTTTATCTAGCCCAAGGGTCAAATACGTATCGTATATGAATACATACATTTTGATATGCATCCCAGTTTAATGAACTATCTGTACAAATGATACAAAACGTTCATAGTCATATGAATGTTAATGTAAGAATGTCATGACATTTGATTAGTGTATGAATATCTGAATTCTTACGAATTTCTATGAATAACGAATATTAACGAATATTCACCCACATCCCTAAGCTTGATGCTTAAAATGTAGGTGTGAACACAGCCTTAGTGAAGTAAGGGATGGCAGAGCGTTCAACTGTTTACATATCACTGCTTCAGATTTCTTTTCCTTCTTTATCTTTCCCAAAGAAAACAGGAAGACGCTTTTTCAAAGAAGATGCTCCAAGCCAGGTGATGTGTGCAATAAGATTGTGACGAAAGATAGCGTCATTACGACAACTACTTGCTGTGATTATGCTGACTTCTGCATGTACCAGGTTGTGCAACCTAGATAATTTTAGGAGAACCAAGCACAGGCCAGACAGCAGCATCTCCCCATCTGCCCTACCACAATCCAGCAAGAGAAATGGGGCACTTGCTTTAAAGAAGGACAAATCTTTTCCGTTTCAATGTTTATAGGTTTCTCCATTTTCTTGAGTAAATTGAATATGTTCCATTTCTGTGTCAGCTGGCACAACCCAAATATGTCTTGTTTGCATGGAATTTCACCATTTTCTCCTCTAAAGCTAAGGCCCTTTGACTGCAACTATTATTCCTTTATACAATTGTTCTGCACCTCTGATTTGTGACAACTCTATAGCATTAGAAGTATCTAGTATCTTAGTGAAGAGAGACAGACCTCAGATGGACCAGGGTGCAGAAGGTGTCGGGACCAATGATGCTGTGATCAGTGGGACCTGGGTTATTGCTGCAATGTTTATGCAAGGACTAGCTCTTGAGGATCAGAAAGATTATTCCCTCCCTTCCTCCCTCCCTCCCTCTATTCAAGAGGATCTCAAGAGAAAATGGTGCCAGTAAATCTCACCTCTCCTTCTATCCCCAAGGAAGGGCAAATTATGCCACCTTCTCCACCTGGGCTGTGATCACACCCATAGTTCAAGACGTCCTCCGTCTGTCTTTTCTTCACGTTGCTCACATTTCCCCCCTAGGGTCATCTTGGGTATGGACTGTGGTTCCTCAAGCCAGCTTCTCTGGACTCCGCTTTTACACAGGACTCAATCCTTCTTGGGGGGGGGGGGCAATCCATTTTCATTTGTCTTGTGTGAGCAGAGAACCGGGCTAGGGGGGCTGAGCAATGCTGGGATGGATGGATCCAGCCTTCCCTCCTGCCCAAAGCCTGAGAGTGGGTGGGTGGCACGCATGAAATTCTTCTGCACACTTCCCCCTTCATTGCATCCCTTTGCACTTCTGCTGAACTCCCAGGAGGTTCATGTTTGTGAAGGAGATGAAGCTTGGCAGAAAGTTGTGACCACACCGGTACTTTGCTTGTCACCATTCCTAGGATGGTTCCTCTCCCATCCTGCCCCCCATTCCCCTTTGTTCTGATCGCAAGGTTGCAGAGTCTGTCCATCATTTTTTTAAAAATATAAGTCTATTTTGTGAATGTGAATGGCCAGAAAAGCACTGTTGGGAGGGGAAGAGTGGAGCAAGAATATCAGTGATACAATTCTAAGGACAATGGATCTTCCGTTTTCCTTCAACAATCTGAAAGGGAGACAATGTTTTGTTTCAGTAAAAAGTAAAATCCGGACTTTTCCTGAGAAGTGAAAGTGCTTTAGCATCTTTAGGGTGAATGGCAGGTTACAGCGTCTAATTTTTCTACGGGAATGGCTGCAGAGGTGGAGATGCATGCCGGTTGCGATATGCCACAGCTGCATCTTTTGCGGGGCACAGTCCCCTCACCCCAACAGTACCCTGTGGTAGCAACAAGATTACCCTCAACACTACACAACTCCAAAGACACCCCATTGCCACTGTTGATTGACAGAACTTTATCCTATTGGAATGCAGGTTGTGTTGATGCAGTCAAGAGGGGCGGAGAACTAAAGAGTAGCATAAAGGAGACTGGGGAGATAACATAAAAGGAGTGAGCATAGCAGCCCGAATTGAGGACCATCTGAGAACTGATTACCAGGAACTGGATGTGAACAGTTCAGTTTCTTAACAGGAGGGACTATTTCAGCAAGGTGTGATCACGGCCCAAGTAGTGTTTCCCGGCATACAGTGGGCACTAACCCAAGGGTCCTGCCTGGAAGTGGGTAAATTTGGATGGTCCATTTCTGGACCACTGGAGGGGAGCCCTTCCAGCCACATGGACAGAGTCTGAGTAGCATCTGCAAACATTTTTTACTATTCTTAGTGAGATCCACTGCAAGCTTTGAGAGGAGTGGAGTTTGCTTGTCTTCAGTCTTCACGTTCATCCAAGCAGAGACTGTCCTTACTGGTTCGTGCTTAAGTCTCACTCTTGCATGGCACTTCAGGCTTTGCATCAGCCCAGGACATATGACTGTGGTATTTTTTTTTCTGCTTTACCCCTGCTGTATACTTTCTGTTGCACAAATGATGCTCCATGCAGCCTAATAAAGCAAAAAGCTGTTCAACTACCTAGTACACAGTGTGTCGTTCCAGCTTCAGTTTAATAGAATGTTTAACAGCATAGATCTGGGGTGTTTTGCACTTCCCTTCCTGTCTGCTGGATCGGAAAAGAGCATGATGAACCAGCATCGACTAGCACTCACCCTTGGAGTGCTAGTCAACTTTAGCCATCCCCCCTCCCTTACCTTATTCGATCCCTGGGCCAGTCATCTTCTGGGCACGACCATGTTGGCTAAGGCACCCTCCAGGACTGTGCATGCATCAGTGCCATTGCCTTGACAACACTGACGCTCTGCACATGCACAGTCAAGTCTATGGTTGTCTAAGGTGTCAGCAGACAAACAACCCCGGAGCACTGGCAATAGCGAATGTTCGTGCTACTGGATGCTTGAGGTAAGGTTTTGGCAAACATTGGTTCAGTTGTGAAGCGCAATTTCATGCTCCACACCTAATCAACCATTAGTGAATTTCTGGGGAGGCAGGGGGCGCTCTACTTGCAGACGCTCTTCACCAGAAGCTTACTAATTCAATTCTTTTTTACTCACTGCACACTACATCTCACTCACCAATTCATCCGATCTCTTGTTAGTTAGTGGAGGCCCTTCACTCTTCACTTCCTTCCCCCACCTCCCTTTCGGCCAGCCTGATCTCCTTAGCATGTAATGGCAGACAGCCCAGGTAAAAGGGGACAAGGGCAGAGGAAACCACAGATTATCACTGGATATAAGGAAACTGAGGAGAATGCCCCTAAACCAAGGTTCCCTCCCCACAAAACCCACTTGCCTTCCCATTTGCTAAACAGTGTGGAGTATTAGCAACGAGCCGAACAGAGATTCTTTGCATTTCAAGACCTTTAATCAGCAGAAAGAGGGGATCTCTTGCAAACTGTCAGAACGGGGGGAGCTTGAGCCGACGTCAATCTTGGTTATATCCTGTGTCGGAACGCAACCCAAGGTGCTCATTGGTATGTGGAATTTACTTCATCAGACTCTATAGCATTAATTTCTTTGCCTTGACAACATCAACAGATGGACATTTGGAGCAGGAGGAAAAAAGGCAAGATGCTGAGAACCGCCCCCGAGGTGACATTTATCACAGTATTCTCTCCCAGCCACCTGCAAGACTTGGCGAAAGTTCACACGTTTTCAAATGCACCACGCCTTCCTTCTAATGCCAAACTCAGTGGGCTACAAGCCACAGTGGCAGGATTAGCCCACTCTGTTTCCCATCTGCTGGGCTGGAAAGTCTGATTTCCACCTGCTCTGCTCCTTCCACCTGAGTCTCTTTGCTTGGTTGCTCCACTTCTCCGGGAGGTTTGAAAGAGCAGCACACAAGATGAACACAGTTCTGGCTGTAGGTTTCCTGATGCTGTTCTGCATTCATACAGGTAAGCCCCAGAAAAAGAAGAATGAAATGGGACCTAGAGGACCTATCGTGGAGGAGCTTAGTCAATAAGGTGACAGGTCCTCCTGAATGATCTAGAATATGGATCTGCATGAATACCTGTAACATCTGGTGTTACGACATTCGTACCTTGACATTCATACGAATGCTTTGGAACATTTGTGAAACTGGGGAGTTGGGAAAGCGGCTGCACCAGTCACATCTGCAATGGATCCGGGGCAGCTTCAAAGTGGATTCAAGGCGGATTTGATATCTTCAGAGAAGATACGTTATGGGATACATAACGGACACATATTGGATACATATGGATACATGTTGGATATGTATCGGATACTTATTAGATGTGTATGCATTCATATTGGATATTTGTATGAATTTGTAAGAATACCTTTATATCAGACAGAATCCTACCACATTCGAAAGCCTTGAAAGCAATCTGAAAAGAGAAATGAAACATTCATGGTGCATTATTGAAAAACTTTGCCATATTTTGAGAATAATATGGTTTGCAATCGCCCAATTGTGCCCATTCCCTTTGGGGTCAAGGTGCTCAGAAGAACCTGGTGGTGCTTTAGCTGGAGGCATGTTTGGAGGACACAGCTTGTCCTTGTTGCCTTTTGCTTCCAGGGAGCCCCTTGCAACAGGTGGACTGAGGCTGCAGCATCAGGAGTCATTGCAAATCAGAAGAGTTCATGCTCTGCTGTGACCCTGAGCGCTGCAACCAGCACAACGACTGGAGTGGGGAAGCGAAAGGCTAAGATGGACTCCATGTAGTACCTGGAGGAGTAGCAGAACTATCAGCATCTGCACAGCCAGAAGATAGATCACATAGTCTTCATTCAGCCTTATTGCTTGAGTGCTTTCCATTATTTATTCTCTTGCCATCCACAGCCTCTCTTAGCAGCTACATTCTCACAGCATCTACATTTTCTAACAAAACCCCTATGTTTCTGGCTGAATTCAAATCAAATGTTGGCTTGTTCAAAGATTAACGTCCAAATTCAAATAGAATGTTTTGATACATTCGTATGAAGCTTTGTGTGGGATTTGCACGCACCCATATGGGATTGAACATTCACATCAGATTAGAATCCTCCCACATCAAAGGGAATCTATTCTAACAAATATTAACTGTCTTGCATTCAAATGAATACGAATTGCATTAAAAAAACAACAACATTCATTCACATCCCTATCCAGGAGCCATGGAATCCAAATATCCAGGCACATGGTGTGATCCCGGAGACAACCTGCAGGCCTGATGAGTATTAGGAATAAATAAATAAATAAATAAATAAATAAATAAATAAATAAATAAATAAATAAATAAATAAATAAATAAATAAATTAAATAAATAAATAAATAAATAAATAAATAAATAAATAAATAAATAAATAAATAAATAAATATGACGATGATGACACCACAGAAAATTTATTGAAGCTTTCTTTGAAAAAAGAGTACATACAAAAGCACTCAAGCAGCGTACGGAATGTTCTGCACTTCGATTCTGCCTTGCTGATGGGTCATAAATAGGGCCCAGAAGTCTTTTCTTTTTCCTTTTTTTAACGGCCCATTAAAGATCGGCTCTGTAAGACCCTTCGCTGCTCCTCACAGCTCAGAGCTGTGCTCCTGCTCCGCCGGTCCTTCAGCTGATCTGGCAAGAGCAAGAGAGGGAATGAATTTGGGTCAAATTTCTTAGCCAGGGATGCTGTCTAGGAACCCAAAATGGGCCAAGAAGTCCGGCTGCACATTCTGCAGGCAGCCCAGAACTTACATGCAGTGTGGATCTGATGGCAAGATCCATCCATTACGCTCATGATGAGTCCCCTGATGGGGGCAACCTTAATATTGTTTTGGTTATTTTTCAGAAACTCTTTCTCTCTACCCACCCACTGATACAAGCTTTAAATCTTCCTAAACGTATTCTGCCAGTTGGGTCATGGTCACACCTTCTTCAGTCCATCCTCTGATCACAACGCTCACATCCTTTCATTTCTATCCATTGTATTTTTGGACTTTCCACCCTCCATTCGGACTTTGCTGAATGGTGCACTCTGTAAGGAACCACCTTTTTGACTAGTTGCTCTTTTAGATTGAACTGGCAGTTTTGACTCACAAGTAGCCAAAAAGGGGGCTTTAAAGCAATCCAGAGACAATTCTGTCTGTCTTTGATGTCCTCTTTCAGTATCTAACCCACCTTTCCTAGCCTGAAATATCCATGGGAGGGGCAGTCTGGCATTGGACATATTCCACCTGCAAACTGTTTTGTTTTCGGTCATGGATTTTTACATTCACTAACTATCCCTTTCCCCAACGACACACAAACACACATATCATGCTTTTTTTTTTTCAGTGGAAGCTCTCAGATGCCATGTCTGCAAGAAGTACGTTAACGGCAGGGGATGCATTGAAGGTGCAGGAACATGTACTGCGCGCCCTGGACAGAAGTGCATTTATCTGAGGAACTTTTTCAGTAAGTTTGAACACAATGACCAGCCTTAACATCATTTTAATTCAGCTGGAACAAATCTGTTAGAAGAATTGTAGAAGGATATAAAACTGCGGAGCTATGTGGCACACTGCCCAAATGCCATTGGCTAGCTTTCAAAATGGCGGCCACAAGCCCTCCTTTCTCTCATGGCCTCTTTGAGAGCCTCAAGTGGGTCACAGGTTGAAATGCCATGCTGGGCATCCATTTTTCTAGCCTACATTTCAAGGTCAATTCAATGGAGCTGAGGGGTGTTCACAGACAGGGTTTGGGGGCATTCAGTTTGGAATGAATCGAATGTTAGAAAGTTCATTTTCATTTGAATAGGTCCCCTTTGAATGCAGTCAGATTCTATTCAACACGAATGTATTTGTACAAACTTGAATTCAAATTCAATTCAAATTCAAATGGCAATCTCTGAATGTGCCAACATTCACTTCAAATTTGGATGTCCAAATTTGGATAAGTTGGTATGAATTTTGGATGTTACAAATACTCATGCACATCCCTAGATTATATATTTTTGCTTTTGTTGTTGTTGTTTTTATCCTTCCTGCAGAAAATAAGTCGACTCATTTTGAAAGAAGATGCTCCAGGCCAGGTGATGTGTGCAATAGGCTTGTTAAAAAATCGGGAGTCATTACCACAACCACTTGCTGTAATTTTGCAGACTTATGCATGTATCAGGTTCCACAATCTAGAGAAGCCAAGGAAAACAGGCACAAGCAACACTGAGGATCTTCCCATCTGTCCTACCACAATCCAGCAGGAGAAATGGGGCACTTGCTTTAAGGAAAGACAAGTCTTTTCGTTTTCAATATTTATAGGTTTCTCCATTTGCAAGACTAAACTGAATATATTCCACTTCTATGTCAGCTAGCAACAAACCAAATATGTCTTGTTTGCATGGAATTCCGCCATTTTCTCCTCTAAATCTAAGGCACTTTGATTGTAAGTATAACTACTTTTATACAGTTTTTCTGCACCTCTGATTTGTGTCAAAGGCAAAAGAGAACTAGAGCTAGAAATGGCCAGAGATGGAAACAAAGAGTGTTTTTCCACTGTCACTAGAAGTACCCAGTAAGTACCCATTAATGGGTACAAAAATGCAATTTCGTACCCATTAATGGGTACTTAATGGGTACTTCTAGTGACAGTGGAAAAACACTCAAATTTAACCATTTGTTGAATTACATTGAGAAAAGACCTGTTAATAATGATGATGATAATGATAATAAATATTTCATAAAAACAAATAAGGGGTGCTTTCCAACACGGAAAACAATTGGAATTTGTCTTAAGCTTCCTCCATACCAACAATAATTTGTGCTTCTGTATCTTTTGTGGATCAAAGTGCTAAATTCCAAGCTAAACTGTGGTCAGATTAAATAAGATCTCAATCCAGTTCAGAGCGGTGGTCTGTTTCATTCTGGAAAGTGATGATGGTGAAGCAGTCTGTCTTGGGAGGGAACTGGGACTCCCTTGAGTGACACAATGGCATCCAATCAGAAAGGAGGTACATTTAATGCAGCAAAAGGGGTGGAGAGCCAAAGGTTCCATGGAGGAGGCTCAGGTTGATCGTGGAGAAAGGTGTGAGCGATGCAGCCCAGAGTGAGGACAGCTGAGGATGACCTATAATGATCCAGGTGTGACCAGGACTGGTACGGCCTCAGTTCAAATTAATAGACAGTCCCATCTTAGACTTGTGTGACCAGGGACCAGGACGTGATGAGGAATGTGAGCAAAATCTTCCTACCACCTCTTGTGGTCTACTTTTAGATATGTGCTGCGAACCTCCAACTTACTAGCACCTCTGGCAAGATAAAGAACAGAATCGCCTGACTCATCCAGCGGCACCCTCATGTGGTATTAAAACTGCTATCTGGAAACTGAGTCTTCTCAAAGATTCCAGAGCCTACTATTTGTCTTTAAAGAGGCTTTAAAACCTCTGCAAAACAATATCAATGCAAATCAATGCAATAATTTTAAAAGGATCTAGAAACAAAACAGAGAAGAAACATCTGTTTATTAGGGTTTGTCTGTTCTTTGCATCCATAACTACTCATTGCAGAAATCTTTATCATCACAACACTCTATAACCAGTCTTCGAGATTTTGAGTAGTTTATAGTTGTACTGCATGGATATGGATATCTGCATCCTTGTTTATAACGATTTCCTTTACCTTCTGTAAAAAGGAAGAAAAACAATGAAAAGATATATCTTTAAGTTGGAAACTAGATTCCGTTCATGCTAGCCATTTTAGTGATTTTATGTTAGAAAGGCTTGCGATATCATTTTCTGCACTAATGTCCATCACATGCTGCTTGAAAATCTCTATAACTACCTGGCTGGTGTGCCCTAACATTTTCAAGGAGAGACCACAGTGAGAGATCATGCCATGTAGCTGATGGACCCAAGAGTAGGTGCTCTCATTCCTAGATTGTTCTTCAGGGCACATTCTTGGAAATCTAACCAGGAGTTAAATATTTTGATATCGAATGAGTGAATTGTATTTACAGTCACAGACCAAAATCAGAAAGTAAAGATACGTTATCATTATTTCAGTTCAGCACATAAAAATATCTTTTAAAAAGTTTAACAATGGGAGTGTTAAAATAAGAAAAGTTTTTTTAAAAATTAAAATAATTAAAAGTATTATTTAAAATAACATGTTTCTTGTTTTTCTACAGTCCTGTCCCCTGTCAACAATTGCTCTTGTATTTAGTTTGGCTACTGTCAAGTAGAACTTTGCCACAATCCATGAGTTCTGGTTGACTGCTGCTCTCACAGCAGGGGCTGGGACAGGTTTGTTGACACCCAGTGTCCATCTTAAGAAATGAGTCTGAGTGTGTTCCAACTGAGAAATATTTGAGAAACCCAAGGCTTCTGCCCCATCATTTGGCATTGGAATAGGTTTGGCTCTGTATGTTGTGAGAACAGGGAGCAGAGATCCTGGATGCCTGTAGATAAACATATCTGTACGCATTGCAATACAGATAATTCCCATTTATTATATTATTTGGCTTTTATAAATCCATACTCCTAGATATTTCATTGTCTTTATTCCCCATTTCATTCCTGCTATCCTCTTCAGTTCCAGTTGCTCTGCCGGTGGTGCATTTAGACGTATAACTTCTGATTTTTTAATATTTACACATAATCCAGATTGTAATTCAAGTTTCTGGAATATTAATGTAATTTCTCTAATGGATGGCTAGAAATTAATAATGCATCATCAGCAAATAGGTTCTATTTAATTTGTTCATTTCCAGCTGAGAAGCTGCCCACCTTTGGATATCCCTTATGTCATTTGCTAGAACCTCAATCACTAATATAAATAAAATTGGGGAGAGTGGGCAGCCTTATCTAGTACCATTATAAATGTTTATATAGTCTGATTTTCCATTGTTTACTCTAACTCTTGCATTCCAATTAGTACACAATCTCTTCACAGTTTTACAAAAAAATTGCCCCATATTTAACTCTCTACATAATTTCAACAGATATTTATTATTCACTTTATCAAAAGTTTTAAAAACATCTAACATCAAAATTCCTATCTTATTTTTATTCTGATAAGCATGATTCAGTACCGCAATAATATTTTTAATTGGGTCACCTATTTTCCTCCCCTTTAAAAATCCATAACAGGCCAAGGGACAAGCTTTCCTGGTGTCAAAATTCTGTGCAGGGACATTTTTCCAAGCACCGTAAATGTCTACAAAGGGCAGCCCATTTTGGTGCATCGCAATATTCTGCTGGCCTCTGGCTGGAGACTTGGGGGGGGAAACCTAACCGATATGGGGGAAGGAAGATTCATTGTTCTCTCAGAACCCCTTGGGTGCACAGAAAGTCACTGAATCTCAGAACCCCTTGGGTGCACAGAAAGTCACTGAATCTCAGAACCCCTTGGGTGCACAGAAAGTCACAGAAAGTCACTGAATCTATCCACCAACTATCCACACCTGGATCTATCCACCAACTCTCACTAATCTTCATGCACTCAAGGTTGATGTCTGTGTATGGCGTCTCTCCCTATGTGTAATAATATAAACACATACAAGTGAACAAATATAAATATATGTTGATACAAATTTCACATCCATTTTATCCAAATTCGTTGGTTTTAAGGGAGAAGATGGACTGTATGGGGACACCCTTCCAGGAAAATCAAGCGCAAGGAAATTAGCATGGCCAGGAACTCATTTGGGAACAAACATACCATAAAAGGTTCTAATTCGCTGACATGGTTGTCCTGGTTGAGGTGTGCAAGTCCCTTTTCCACTAACACAGCCTTCCCCGATTTTATATACATGGCATAAATGGCACTTGAGAGCTTCACCTGATGCAAAGAGAGACAGAAAGAGTTTTACACCTACTGTAACCCTAAAATAAGCATTTTGCTCAGGGATGGGCATGAATGAGTATTCTTTGCATTCAAATCAGATCAAATCAAATGTAAGAAAATTCATATTTGTTTGAATAGAACCCCTTACAATCTGGTACAATTATATTATATACCAATGTATTTGTATCGGTTTGTACAAATATCCAATATGAATCAATATGTATCCCATCGGTATCCAACACATATCTGATACTTATTTCATAACATATCCACTTTGAATCCATTCTCAATCCATGTTGAATGTATTCTGGGTCAGTTACAGATATGACTGCTGCATCCCCTTCCCCACCTCGCCTTTTCACAAGTGTTCTGAACCGTTTGTACGAATACGATTGTTGATGTATGAATGCCTATAACATTTGATTCATATAGAAATGTTCAAACTCGTCCAAATTCGTATGAATATTGAATGTTACGAATATTGCTCTGCATCCCTATTATGTTCTTATGAACTCTGCAGCTATCCAAATGTTTCTCAGAAGTTTGGCACAAGTGCAAATTTGAAATATAACATTTCTCAAAGTTTTTCTTGACCTGACTCATGGATATATAATATGACTGCCCAGCAATAGCTACACCAAATGTGCCACCAAACATATATTATACTCACTCAATCCAAAGCAAAGTAGGATGCAGGTGACGGGTAGAAGAAACTTCACCATCTTTGACTCTGTCTTTGAAGACTGAATAGGTTGTCCTGTTAATAGGAACACTGGAGGGGAGAGTGTGGCCTATATTGCTGCCTTGTTCTCTTAGGAGGAGCAGTGGGACATCGAGTCAAATAGGACGGAATAAATAGAATTGGACTCCACAGGCAATATGTTCTCCCCCATTAAGTCAGAGGTGGGATCAGAACTTTATTGGACAAGAAATGAATTATTTAAGACAAACGTATTCTAAGACTTCCGGTAGTCACATGCTATCTTAGCATGATGTTACCAGGCAAGGTCTGAGTGTCCCAGATCTTTCTGAACATTTGGTAGTCAAATTAATGAACCTCCCTTAATGTCCCACAGATTAAAGATCAATGGGATGGAACCGAGGAGGAACAGGGAAAATGGTATTCAAGCATTTTGAGGAAGATGGGCCAAGACATGGCCTGTACTGTAAGCAGACTGTGGTCCAACATGAACCTTCCTCAATGATCTAAAAGAAGGGGTACATAGCACAATAGCAAAGTTTGCAGATAATACTGAATTATTCAGGGTAATAAAAAACAAAAGAGTTTGCAAAGAGCTCCAGAGGGATCTCTTAGCATTGGGTGACCGGGCAACCAAGTGGCAAATGTGATTTAATCTTAATAAGTGCAAAGTAATGCACATCAGGGCCAAAAAAATCCAAATTATGTTTATAAACCTATTGGGGGCTGAGCTTTCGGCAACACACCAGGAAGGGATCTTGGGGGTCAGGGGAACAGCCCAATGAAGGTATCAGCCCAGAGTGCAGCAGCTTCAAAAAGAGAAGCAAATTCAGTGCTGCAAATAATTAGGAAGGGAACGGAAAACAAGTCAGCAAGTGTCATTTTGCCTCTTTATAAATCTATGGTGAGGCCACATTTGGAATATTGTGTATAATTCTGGTCACCACACCTCAAAAAGGATATTGTGGAACTGGAAAAGGTGCAGAAATGGACAACCAGAACGATTAAGGGGATGGAATAAAATCCCTTACGAAACCAGGCTGCAACGTCTAGGCCTCTTCAGACTGCAACATCTAGCCCTCTGCAAAACAATATCAATTCAAACCAATGCAATAATTTTTAAAGGATCTAGAAACGAAACAGAGAAGAAACATCTGTTTATTAGGGTATGTTTGCTTGTTCTTTGCATCCGTAACTACTCATTGCAGAAATCTTTATTATCACAACACTCCAGAATCATTCTTCCAAATTTTGGGTCGTTTATAGTTGCACCACATCGATATCGATACCTGCATCCTTGTCTATAGCTCTTTCCTTTGCGCCCTGTAAAAAGGAAGGAAAACAATGAAAAGATATATATTCAGGTTGGAAACTAGATTCCATTTGTGCTGGCCATTTTAGTGATTTTAGTGACTGGGGGAAACCTAGCCCATATGGTGGAAGGAGGATTCATTGTTCTCTCAGAACCCTTGGGGTGCACGGTAAGGTAAGGTGCAGTCACCAAATGCTGGGAGTAGCTGCGAGGTTGAAAGGGACCACATGGAAATCGGCCTGGAACTATCCACCGACTCTCACTAATCTTTTTCCTGCAGTTGACTAGGACTGATTTTAAAACCGCGTATCTTAAAATGCACTCAGGATTGATGTGTGTGTGTGGTGTCTATGTGTAAATATATAAACACATACAAGTGAATAAATATAAATATATGTTGATACAAATTTCACATCCATTTTATCCAAATTCGTTGGTTTTAAAGGAGAAGATGGACAGTATGGGGAAAATCACGCGCAAGGAAATTAGCATGGCCAGGAACACATTTGGGAACAAACATACCAAGGGTTCTAATTCGCTGGCATGGTCGTCCTGGTTGAGGCGTGCAAGTCCCTTTTCCACTAGCACATCCTTTCCCAACTTTATTTACATGGCAAAAATTGCACTTGAGAGCTTCACCTGATGCAAAGAGAGACAGAAAGAGTTTTACACCTACTGTAACCCTAAAATAAGCATTTTGCTCAGGGATGGGCATGAATGAGTATTCTTTCCATTCAAATCGGATCAAATCAAATGTAAGAAAATTCTTATTTGTTTGAATAGGACCCCTTTCAATCTGGTATGATTCCGTTATATACCAATGCATTTGTATCAATTTCTACAAATGTCCAATATGAATAAATATGCATCCCATCGGTATCCAACACATATCTGATACTTATTCCATAACATATCCACTCTGAAAGCATCTGCCCTGAATCCACTTTGAATCCATTCTCAATCCATGTTGAATATACTCTGGACCAGTTACAGATATGACTGGTGCATCTGCTTCCCCACCTCCCCTATTCACAAACGTTCCGAACCATTTTTACGAATACAATTGTTGATGTATGAATACTGAATGTTACGAATATAGCTCCGCATCCCTATTATGTTGTTATGAACTCTGCAGCTATCCAAATGTTTCCCAGAAGTTTGGCACAAGTGCAAATCTGAAAAATAACATTTCTCAAAGTTTTTCTTGACTTGACTCCCTGATGTAAACGGTCCTTATCAGAATCATGGATATATAATATGACTGCCCAGGAATGTCTACACCAAATGTGCCACCCAACGTATATTATACTCACACAATACAAAGCAAAGCAGGATGCAGGTGATGGGCAGGAGAAGTTTCACCATCTTTGTCTTTGTCTTTGAGGACCAAACAGGTTGTCTTGTTAGGAACACTGGAGTGGAGGGTGTGGCCAGTATTGCTGCCTTGTTCTCCTAGAAAGAGCAGTTGGATATGGAGTCAGAAAGGAGGGAATAAATAGAATTTTCTCCCATGTTAAGTCAGAGGTGGAATCAAAACTTTATTGGACAAAAAATGAATTAAGACAAAGTATTCTAAGACTTCTGGGAGTCATGTGGCATCTTCTAAATCTTAGCAGGATGTGACCAGTTAAGGTCTGAGTGTCCCAGGCCTTCCTGAACCTTTGGTAGTCAAATTAATGAACCTCCCTTAATGTCCCAGAGATTAACGATCAATGGGATGGAACCAAAGAGGAATAGGAAAAATGTTATTCAAGCGTTTTGAGGAAGATGAGCCAAGACCTAAATTCATCCAGACATGGCCTGTAAGCAGGCTGTGGTCCAACGTGAACCTTCCTCAATGATCTAAAAGAAGGGGTACATAGCAAAAAAAGCAACGTTTGCGGATAATGGTAAATTATTCAAGATAATAGAAATCTGAAAGAGATTGTGAAGAGCTCCAGAGGGATCTCTTGGTATTGGGTGACTGGGCAACCAAGCGGCAAATTTGCTTAATAAGTGCAAAGTAATGCACATCGGGGCCAAAAATCCAAATTATGTTTATAAACCAGTGGGGGATGAGCTTCCTGCAACACACCAGGAAAGGGATCTCAAGGTTCAGGTGGACAGCTCAATGAAGGTGTCAGCAAGTGTCATTTTGCCTCTTTATCAATCTATGGTGAGGCCGCATTTGGAATACTGTGTATAATTCTGGCCACCACACCTCAAAAAGGAGATTGGGGAACTGGAAAAGGTGCAGAAAAGGGCAACCAGAACGATTAAGGGGATGGAACACCTCCCTTACGAAATCAGACTGCAACATCTAGGCTTCTTCGGCCTAGAAAGACGGCGTTTAAGAGAGGACCTGATTGAAGTATATAGAATCTTTCATGGTATAGAAAAGGTGGGCAGAGAAGATTTCTTTTCTCTATCACACAACCCTAGAGCCAGGGCTCATCTATGAAGCTGATGGGTAAGAGAGTCAGATCAGACAAGGGGAAACATTTCTTCATCCAGAGGGTCATCAGTCTACGGAATTTGCTTCCAGAAGTGGTGGTAACAGCAATGAGCCTAGATGGCTTTAAGGAAGGGTTAGACAAATTTATGGATGACAAATGTCTCAATGGCTCCTAGAATGGATGCCTCAATACATCTTTCAGGCTGAGGGGACAAGCAGGATGCCTCTAATGCCATTTGCTGGTATTCAGGAGCAGGAGAAGGTTTGTCCTTGTCTCTGCTTGAGATGCCCATGGGCACTTGGTGGGCCACTGTATGGGACAGGATGCTGGAGTAGATGGGCTGTGGCCTCATCCAGCAGAGCTCCTCTTATGTTCTTATGTACCAGGGATGAAAGCAGCAAATCCCCCTGCTTCTTCATGTGACACCCTGATGAACTGTAAATGGTCCAAGTTTCCCTCTAAAGCTTATGGGGTAATTAAGGAGCTGAAACTGATGCTGTGTCTCCATTTCATAACAGAGGACCTTAAGTGAGACCAGCTGCCATTCCTCTCAATGGAGACCTAACCGCTTCCAGAATTTTTCCATTCTATTTATCATGGCTCGCAGTCGGGCCTCCTTAGTGGTAGCACCTTCCTTATGGAATGCCCTCAGAGGCACCTGTTCTTACAGCTTTTAGGTTCCTATTACTCCACGCTCCCTTTGTGAATGTTCGTCCCTTTCCTAATTCACCCATTCTTTAATGTGCCAGTAGTAGGGGTGTGTGCAAAGAATCATAACATTCAAAATTCATACAAATCGAATTTAAAAAACACATTTGTGTACATCCATAACCAGTCGTTATCGACTTCTGACTTTGAACTTTTACCCTTGAATTTAATCTTTGTCAACTGCTTCAAAAGTTTTTAATCTGAAGCAGAAGGAAGAGAGGGAGAGAGGGAGGGAGTAACATGTAATTAGGGGTGTACAGAAATACTCGTAACATTCATTATTTGTACAAATTTGTATGAATTCGGACATTCGTACAAGAATCAAATGTTACAACATTTGTACATTAACATTCATACGAACACAAATGTTTCAGACATTTGTACTTTTGGAGAGCAGTTTAAAAGTGGATTCAGGTCAGCAGAAATGGGATATGTATCGGATACATATGCATTCATGTTCAATATATATCAGATAAGCTTTCATTTGTAATGAATTTTTGGACAAATTCATACAAATACATTCATATAGAATAGAATCCTACCACATTTGAAGGGGATCCATTCGAACAAATGCACATTTTTTGATGTTCAATTCGTTATGAACCAAATGCCAAAAAACCATTCATGCACGTCATTAATGTCCAATGCTCTGATCTGCACCTCTCTGGTTGGCACATTATGCCTCCCACATTATCCAGCTGTTTCACACCGCTCTTTCTATAAGCGCGAACACAGTCAGTGCCACTTTCCCCACAGTGCCATAGATGGCATCACAATGATACATGTGAGCATTTTTCACTCACACACACACACACACACACACGTTTATGCTGTACCCAGTACACAATACAAAGATACAAATTGACTGATGGATTGACAGATTGATTTTATTTACTTCATTGATAGGAAATGCATCAATACCCATTTTAAAGCAGGACACAAAAAGAAGCCAGAACTAGGAGAAAGAAAAGAATGCAAGATCAGTTAACAAAGAGCTGAACTAGATCTACCTGCTTGCATCAGCCAAGGCAGTCCACAAATGAAGACCATGAGAGCAAGGCTCTAACTAGGAAGCCTCCTTTCACCTTCCCACACCATAAGCTCTGGGGCCACCCACAGTTATATTAAGATTCTGTTAGGAAGAATTGCTGCTCTATCACCTTTCTTCCATCCATGTGGGTTTGAGTAAATAAACAAGCTAGAGACAAAGGAATTTCTTTCCTTCTTTATTGCAACAAAGAGGAGCTGACCTTTGGACATAAGCCCTCAGGACCAACTTAAGGTCTCTAGATACAGCGAAACCTTTAACCCTATCCCAGCTGAATGTTTCCCTCCCAGAGTTTCTCCATTAGTTTAAAAGAAACTCCAGGCCTAGGTGCCTTCGCATGGCCTTTGAAGCTAATTGGCATCTAATTTATTCATAATGGAGAGGAGATTTTACTATGAGTCATTAAGCATGTGCATATAAAGCAAAAATCACCACAGTGGAAACAGGGTTAGTGAACCAAGAAGAACCGGCTGTGTCCTTTGAATTAGTAGCCCTGATAAACACTGTCTACTAGTTATCATACTCTTGCAAGGAAAAGCTCTGCTGGCACCCACATGGTATTATGATACCGATCCAGAAACTGAGCCTTCACAAGGATTCCAGAGCCTATTCCTTGACCCCAAAGAAGCTTTAAAACCTCTTCTAAACAATAATGATTCAAATCAATGCCATAATTTTAAACAGATCTAGAAATGAAAAGGAAAAGAAATATCCATTTATTAGGATGTTGTTGTTTTTTGCATCCATAACTACACATTGCAGAAATCTTTATCACTACAACACTCTATAATCAAATCTCCAGCTGTTTGCTCACAATCATATGGATAGAAGCATCCTTGTCTGTGAAGCGTTGCTTTACCCTCTGTTAAAAGGAAGAAAAACAATGAAAATGTTTGTGTTTCACTCCCAAGGCAATATCTGCACAGACTCCCTAGGAGAGATGGAGAGGAATTTTCCTGGAACATCATTGTCTCTGCCCCAGGATCTCTGGCCATCCCCTTGTGAACTTCACCTCAGTGCCAAGGGACAAAGCTTTCCCAGGGACATTTTACCAAGCGCCGTAATTGGCTCTAGAGAAGGCAGCCTATTTTGGTCCCTTGCAAGATTCTGCTGAGCATTGGCTGGAGACATCGGGGGGAAACCTAACCCATATGGCAGAAGGAGTATTCGTTGTTCTCTCAGAACACTTTGGTGTGTGGTAGGGTGCAGTCACCGAGTGCAGGGTGTCCCTGCAAGGTCAAAAGGGACCGCCTGAAAATTGTTCTGCATCTACTCACCAAACTCACTGTTTTTCATGCAGCTAATTAAGGTTGATTTTAAAAGAGCAAAGCCTAAAATGCATTGAACATTGATGGGTGTACGCAGGGGGTTGAGTGTGAACACACACAAAGAGACAGACTTAATAAAAATATGTGTTGATACCAGTTTCAGATCCCTTTTACCCAAATGGATTAGTTTTAAGGGAGAAGATGGACTGTGTGAGCATCCTTGCAATAGGAAGGATGCTGAACCTCTTCCTGCCATTTCCTTCTAGGAAAATCGAGCACAAGCAAATTAGAATGGCCAGGAACTCATTTAGGAACAAACGTACTGGAAACGGCTTTAATCCTCTGGCACGGATTTCCTGGTGGAGGTATACAGTATGCTTTCCCACGGACACAGCCTTGCCCGACTTTATATAAGTGGCATAAATAGCACCTGAGAGCTTCACCTGATGGGAAGAGAGGCAGAAAGAATTTTGCACATCCTGTAATTCTAAAAGAAGCATTCTTATTCCTGCAACATCTCTACATACTTGGTATGTCCATCAGCCATAACACTGTGAACGGCCATGGTCCAGCACAGGTGAGAGCCGGTTCCACCATAGGAACTCCATTGTGACCTTGCTTCATCTGGATTCGGTGATTCGGCATGTGTCACTTTGAAGCAAAGTGTCCCACCCCGAGAAAGCCAAGCATGGCACTGAATGCTATGGTCACACCTTCACTTCAAACCTCCTTTGGTCCACCTTCAGGTCACACTGCCCACTCTTTTTCATTTCTATCCGGTTTATTTGCAGACTTTCCATTCAGGAAAGTCCAAAATGAGGGTGGAAAGTCCACAAATGAATTGGACAGAAATGAGGTCTGAGCAGTTAGACCTGAAGATGGACTGAAGAAGGTTTAATGTGAAGATGTGACCACAGCCCAGGTACCTCCAGGGAAGGACCCAAAGATCCCAACGCCATTTGGAAAACCCTGGTGGTTTCCCTTCTCCATCAAAAGGCTTTCTGGTGAAACTTCAGTCTAAGGATGAGCATGAATATTTTTTAGCATTTGATTCTAAATGAATTGAATATTTGAAACTCCGTATTCGTATGAATGATAAAATTCTATTTGATACAAATCTATTCGTACATATTTATATGGACATTTAATACATGTCTGATATGTTTTCCCAGCTTAACTAATGTCCAAACTATTTGTACAAATGTCCAGAAACAATTGTATTCATTTGAATGTTAGCATACAAATAACATAACATTCAACTAGAGTTCAAATGTCCAAATTCGGCTGAATCCAGCCAAATTTTTAATGTTACGAATAGTGTGCATATCCCTACTTCAGCCCTCACAATGAATTGCATTCATTCGCCCAGTATAACCCCAAAGTTCCCTTTCAAAGAAGTACTTGGGTGAATGTAAAAAAACCTCTCCCAAGTTTATTTAATGCATATTAGAAGGAACAGGTGCATCAATGCCCACTAGAATGGTCACCTAAGTACATCTTTCAGATCAGGGGGACAAGCAGGATGCCTCTAAGTCCTTTTGCTGGGATTTGAGAGCAGGTGAAGGTTTTGCCTTCATCTTCTGCTTGAGATGCCCTTTGGAAATAGATGGGCCCCTGAGAGACAGGATGCTGGATGAGATGGACTGTGGCCTGATCCAGCAGGGCTCTTCTTTTGTTCTTATATTCCTCTGAACACTGCAGCAGCTACCCAAACATTGCTCAGAAGTTTGACACATGTGCAAATTTGAGAAATTACAATATGCAAAATTTTGCTTGACTTGACGTCCTATTGTAGACAGTCCCTATCAGAAACATGGGAATATAATATGATCACCCCAGCAATAGCTACACCAAGTGTGATACCGTATGTATATTATGCTCACCCAGTCCAAAACAAAGCAGGAGGCAGGTGATGGGCAGAAGAAGCTTCAACATCGTTGACTTTGTCTTTGAGGACCAAACAGGTTGTCTTCCTAATAGCAACACTGGAGGGGAGAGTGTGGCCTATGTTGCTGCCTTGTTCTCTTAGCAAGAGCAGTGGGACATCAAGTCAAAAAGGAGGGAGTAAATAGAATTGGACTCCACAGGCAATATGTTCTCCTGAGTTAAGTCAGAGATGGAATCAAAACTTGGTTGGACAAAAAGTGAATTATTTGAGACCAACATGTTCTAAGACTTCCGGGAGTCATGTGCTATCATCCAAATCTTAGCAGGATGTGACCAGGCAAGGTTTGACTGTCCCAGGTCTTCCTGAACTTTTGGTAGTCAAATTAATGAACCTCCATTAATGTCCCAGAGATTAACCATCAATGGGATGGAACCAAGGCGGAACAGGAAAAATGGTATTCAAGTGTTTTGAGGAAGATGGTGCCAGGACTTAACTTCATCCAGACATGGCCTGCAAGCAGGTTGTGGTCCAACATGAACCTTCCTTTGCCTACCTGGGATGAAGGTAGCACATCCCTCTGTTTCTCTATGTGACGCCCTGATAAACTATAAATGGTCCAAGTTTCCCTCTAAACCGCATGAGGCAATTAAGGAGCTGAAGCTGATGCTGTGTCTCCATTTCATAACAGACAACCTTATGTGAGACCAGCTTCCATTCCTCTCAATGGAGACCTAACCCCTTCCAAAGTTTTCCCATTCCACTGATCATGCCCCGTAGTTGGGCCTTCTTAGTGGTAGCACCTTCCTTATGAAATGCCCTCAGAGGCGCCTGCTCTTACAGCTTTTCCTATTACTCCATGTTCTCTTTGTGAATGTTTGTCCCTTTCATAATTCACCCAGGGATGTGCACAAAGAATTGCAGCATTCAAAATTCGTATGAATCAAATTAAAAAAGAACATTGGTTCACATCCCTAGTGAGTAGTTATCCACTTCTGTTTGTGTAGTTTAAACCTTGTGTTTAATCTTTCTTGTAAACTCCTACAAGATTTTTCTTGTAAACTCCTTCAAGATTTTTTAATCTGAAGCAGAAGGGGGAGAGGGGGGAGAGAGTGAGAGTAAGAAAGAAAGAAAGAAAGAAGCATTTTTAGATCCTTCTCAAGCATCCAGATATGTTAAAAAACATCATAGAAGTGAAAAGCTGGCACAGTTCACGTTGACCTGATTTCCCATGACAAGAGTTTCAGAATGCAGCCTTGATATCCCAGAAATGCCCAGAGAATGCCATAGGTCTAGGGGCACCCTCAGTTATATTAAGATTGCTGCTCTATCACCTTTCTTCCATCCATGTGGGTTTGAGTAAATAAACAAGCTAGAGACAAAGGAATTTCCCTTGCTTCTTTATTGTAACAAGGAGAAGCCGACCTTTGAACAAAAGCCCTCAGGACCAACTCAAGATCTCTAGCTACAGCAAAGCTTTTAACCCTATCCCAGCTGAATGTTTCCCTCCCAGGGCTTTTCCATTGCTTTAAAAGAAACTCCATGTTACAGCCTTCCCAAGGCACCTCCTCATGGCCTTCAAGCTAATTGACACCAAATTTATTCATATTGGGGAGGAAATTTTACTATGAGATTAGTCATTAAGCATGCCCACATACAGCAAAAATCACCACAGTTGAAACAGGGTTCAGTAAACCAGAAAGAACAGGGACCTAGTCACACTACAGCCTCTAGTGAACAATTAGTGGACCTCTGGTGAAGAGTATCTCCATGCCGAGTAGGCTGTTACAGGCTCCAAACATGTCCACCCTCACCAGACGTTCACTAATTGTGCTCCACACATTAACCAATGTTTACCAGACACTTACTTTAGGCATCTGGGCAGCGACCATTTACTCTTCTTCCAGTGCTCTGGGGTTGTTTGAGGTGCCACACAGACATGCCAGCATCTCAGATGATCATATATATGACTGCATGTGTGCAGAACATCTGTGTCACCAAGGCAATGGGGCTGATGCATGCACAGTTGCAGAGGATGCCATAGCCAAAATGGCAGCACCCAGAGAAGGACTAGGTCTGTGACAGAATCAGGTATTCAATGGTGGCCAAAGCTAACTAGTGCTCCAAGTGCAAGCACTAGTCAGTATTGGTTAATCGCGCTTCTTCCCCGTTCCCTGGACAGGAAGGGATGTGTGAAAACTCCCCCAGACATGTCCTTTCAATTAGTAGGCCTAATAAGTACTGTCTCCTGGTTATCAGGATTTTACAAGCACAATTTTTCTCCCTTAAATTCTTTACAATACCTATCCAGAAAGCAAGTCTTCAGAAGGATTCCAGAGCCCATTCTCCAAAGAGGGTTTAAATCAATGCAATAATTTTAAAAAGGTCTAGAAATGAAAAGGAGAAGAAATATCTTTTTGGGGTAGTTGTTGTTGTTGTTGCATCCATAGCTACTCATTGCAGAAATCTTTATCGTCACAGCACTCTGTAATCAATGTTCCCAGCTTTGGATGAAATACAGTTGAACCACATTCATGTGGATACTTGCATCCTTGTTGATACTGTTTTTTTATATCATCTGTAAAAAGGAAGAAAAACAATGAAAAGATTTGTGTTTCACTCTCAACAAGGCAATATCTGCAGAGACTCCCAAGGAGACATGGAGAGGAATTTTCCTGGCCCAATACCATCCCTGCCTGAGGGTCTCTGGCCGTCCCCTTGTCTACTTCGTCCAGCCTGTGCTAATCTCAATGCCAAGGGACAAAGCTTTCTCAGTGTCAAAATTCTGTGCAGGGACATTTTGCCAAGAGCCATAAACACTAACAGAAGGCAGTAGAGATGTGCGGAAATGGAGTTTTTGACATTCAATTTGTAATGAACCGAATGTAAGAAAATTTGTATTCGTTCGGATGTGGCGCCGTTGGGCAGCAGACAGGGGGGAGGGAAAAGGAAGGAAGGAAGGAAGGCATGCAGACTGCCAGCCGCCGCCGCCTCCTAACATCTGCGGCTGCCTTCCTTCCTCCCTTTTCCCTCCCCCTGGCTCAACAGAGGGAAAGAAAGGGCTGGCTCAGTTTAAAGCCGAGCGAAGGAGGACAACTGGCGACCGGGCCACACTTACCCAGAAGGAAGGCAGCCAAGGACGTCAGGAGGAGGAGGAGGAGGCTGGCAGCAGCCACAGGTGCATTTGTGCGCACCTGAAGGTTCTGTTTGGGAACAGCCTGATGTGCGCTTAGTGCTGTTACCGGCCTCCAAGTGTAACCCGGAGAAGAACCCGGATTACTCTGGATCAGAGTAATCCAGGTTTGCTCTGGATTCATGTTAGGTGGGAACGCAGCCATAGATGTATATAACAATGAATAAGTTTAAAATATTTCACATCCATTTTCTCCAAACCGGTAGAGCAGGGACTTGTTTGGGCAAACAGGTAGTGGGTGGGATGCGGACCCTCTTCCCTTTGCTCAGAAATGGGATGGAATCCACTCCTACACTTTCCTCCTAGAACTATTAAGCACAAGCAAATAAGCATGGCCAGGAACTCATTTGGGAGCAAGCTTACCTTGAAAGGTCCTAATACGATAGCATGGGTGTCCTGGTGGGGGTGTGCAAGTCCCTCCCTTCCTTACACAGCCGACGCCGATTTTATATTTGGGGCATGAATGGCACTTGAGGGCTTCACCTGATGCAAAACGAGGCAGAAAGAGTTTTACTCATGATGCAACGCCTACAAAAAAGCCTTTTGCCATCAGCCATACTATCAAAAAGTTGGAAAGTGTCTGTCAACGGCCGTGGCCCAAAACAGGTAAGAGCAGGCTCATTTAGCAGGGGCATCCACACTTAAATAAGGCTTCCTCCGTCCCCAATGTGCTTCCTCATGCATAGGGGACTCCTAGCATACATCTGCCTCCCTCCAGAGATCGTGGAAATTGGCCATAGAGCTGGAAGGGACCTCTAGGACCATCAAGTCCAACTCCCTGCTCAATCCAGGATTCCCTAAACCATTCCACATGTAGGTCCAGCCTCTCTTTGAAGACCTCCAGCAAAGGAGAGCTCACTACCTTCCATGGCCACTGAATGATTGCCCCCACTGTCAGGAAGTTTCTCCCAATATCTAATCTGTATTGACTCCCTTGAAGTTTCATCCCACTGTTTCTATTCCTCCCATCTTGTGCAAGTGAGAATAGGGATGGTCCCTCTGCACTGTGACGGCCTTTCAGAGGCTTGAAGACCATGACCCTGTCTCCTCACATTTCTTCCTCTGTCACGTTTTTCCACTCTGCTTTCTGGTTGTCTTTCAGCGATCACAGTGAATTGCAGTCATTCACTCAATATAATTCTAAAGTTTCCTCTCAAATAAATACTTTGCCGGATGTTTAAAAATCTCTTCCCCGCCTATTTGATGCATATTAAGAAGGAACTATTTTGCAAGGTTTTGCTTGACTTGACTCCCTGTTGTAGACGGTCCCTATCAGAAACATGGGAATATAATATGACTGCCCCAGCAATAACTACACCAAGTGTGACACCACATGTATATTATGGTCACTCACCCAATCCAAAGCAAAGTAGGATGCAGGTGATGGGCAGAAGAAGCTTCAACATCTTTGACTTTGTCTTTGAGGACCAAATAGGTTGCCTTGTTAAAAGGAACACTGGAGGGGAGAGTGTGGCCTATATTGCTGCCTTGTTCTCTTAGGAAGAGCAGTGGGACACTGAGTAAAAAAGGAGGGAGTAAATAGAATTGGACTCCACAGACAATATGTTCTCCTCTGTTAAGTCAGAGGTGGAATCAAAACTTTATTGGACAAGAAATGAATTATTTAAGACAAACGTATTCTGAGACTTCCGGGAGTCACGTGATATCTTCCAAATCTTAGCAGGATGTGACCAGGCAAGGTCTGAGTGTCCCAGATCTTTCTGAACATTTGGTAGTCAAATTAATGAACCTCCATTAATGTCCCACAGATTAAAGATCAATGGGATGGAACCAAGGAGGAATAGGAAAAAAAGGTACCAAGACCTAAATTCATCCAGACATGGCCTGTAAGCAGGCTGTGGTCCAGCACAAATCCCCCTCTGCTTACCTAGGAGAAGGGGGTTAAGGAATATTAAATATCTGAGCATACATCAAAAATGTACGTCAAAAAGGAATACATTAACCACAATGGATTCGTTCAACAGCGGATCATGATTGGAAGAACCCAGCGTGTCACACAGCAAAAGAGTGAATTAGCAGACAAATAGATCACATGAAGGCGATAGGTCCTTTCACTCCATGTGTTTTCCTGCCATGCTCCATTTATACCTCAGTTAGCATCTACATATGTGCACAAATAGTCTGGAAATCAGTAAGATGGTCCTTCCATCTTACTCATGTAAGCACCACCAGAAATCTCCTCCCGTCCTTTGGAAGACCATTTGTTCCTTTGAAGTCCACTCAGTACAGCAAATCCTCCTCAAAATGGAATAGACCAAAGGTGGATTTGTAGGCGTCACATGGGGGTTGTTTTCACACTTCTCGTCCCATCCCATGGACGGGAAAAGAGTGCAATCACCTAACGCTGACTAGTACTCTCACTTGTGAGTGCTGGACATTAACAGCCTACACCCCCTGTGGTCGATCCCAGGGCCAGTCCTCTTCTGGGCACCTCCATCTCATGCGTGTTTACCTCCACAATGGCATGTGCGTCAGCACCATCACTATGAAGATGCTGATGCTCTGTGCAGTCACATCAGGAGGCCAATAGAGCTTCCAGAGCTGCAGCTCCAATGACCTTCTTGTCCAGCAGAGGTGCAAATGATCGCCGACTGGATACTACCAATTTCGTGCTCCACACCTAGTCAGCCATTAGGCAACTTCTGGGAAGGCAGGGGGCATTTCTAGCCTGCAAACGCCTCCTGCAAGTCCAGATCCACCTGCCCAAACATTGCCTAATTGTTGACTACAGACCAAAGTGCAAGTTGGCCTATGGACTTCAAAGGAAGTTCATGCAACAGCTCTCAGCTGGATTGTGGGCGCTTCCAGCTTTCATCTCCCTTATAAAATTTGGCTAGATATGGGGGGAATAGACTGAATTGTCTAAAATGTTCATTGCAACCCTGAGATTCTCCCCACCATTGAAGTTTCAGCAATGTGCCACAGGACAATTACCTGTAGGAAAAGGAACACCAATGCTAACGCATGCAGCAAAGCATACATTTATTATTATTCTTTATTCAGTGATGAAATCTTCCTTGATAGCTCATTAATTTGATTGTCTAACATTCGAAGAAGCATGTTGCGTTCTACTGCTTGCTGATAAAATATTCCTGCATTCTGAAAAAAACTCCCATGGTTCTTCCCGCCCCACCCCTGTATCCTCCTGAGCCACAGTGCTTAAAAACCTTCTGCAGTGTGATCTAGAAACAAGGTGTGTGAGGAGGAACAACCACCTGCCTGCCAAGCCCACAAAACCCTTGTCCTCTGTCAGAACCATAGAGGAACTGAAGATGAACATCATCCTGATCCTGAGTGTCTCTGTTTTGCTTTGTTCCAACCTTGGTGAGTAACAGAAAATATATCTTGAGGACTTCAGAGGAAGCTGTCAGCAGGAGTGGAGGCAGGACATCTGGCTGCTCAGGCCAACACCGGCATCCACTGCTGGGAAGGATTTGGGACCCCTTTGATAGTTTTTCTCCAGGGGCTCAGGATGCAAAGTAAACAACTTTCTGGAGCATTCCCTTTGGGATTGTTTAGCTTTGCGTCCAGTGGTGTGGGCTTCATCCACACAACACATCTGGCAAGGCACTGACACAAAGGAGACCGCACAGACAGGGTTGCAGGGTAGAGATGGGCGCAAATGGGTTTTTTGACATTTAATTCGTAACAAATTGAACATTAGAAAATCCATATTTGTTCTAATAGATCCCCTTCAAATATGGTAGGACTCTATTCGATGCAAATGTCATAACATTCTATTCATGTACGAATGTCCAAATTCAGAAGAATTTCTTTGAATATCAAATATTGTGAATATTTGTGCATATCCCAATTGTAGTATCCCTTTGGGGCCACTGGAACTGTTCCACTGGTGGAACGTTGCATGTGCGGCATAAATCCCTGGCCAGAGCTCCAGCCAAGGAGAACCAGAAGTCTGGCTGCCACAATGTACAGGGGATCTAATTCCAGCAACCACTAATTCCACAATCGGTACTATCTGCCGGGTTCTGTTGGAAAGGGCAGCCCCTGCATGGTTTATCTATCTTTGTCTCCCAGTGAGTTGCCTCCTTCAGCATTGGTTCTATGATTATATAGTCATGACTCCACATGCACTACAACCTAGATGTAGAATTGACTATGGGAGAAGCTGCCAAAGGAAGACATCTTAGGAATATATAGAGCAATCACCTCTGTATTTTCTGACTCTTGGTCCTCCTGTTTGCAGCTGTCAATGCGCTCGAATGCCACAAATGCAGGAAGTACGTCGTGGGGAAGGGCTGCACGACCTCAGAACTAATGACTTGCACGGCTAAGAAAGGGGAAGAGTGCAAAATGATCGTAGCTGAAAAAGGTATGGATCCGGTTTGCCTCCTGATTGTCTTGAAGTACTTTATTCTTTTCTTGTTCCTGAACATTCAACGCTTTGTTTGTCATCTCCATTTCTAGTTCTGGGCTGGAAATACTCTTATCCATCTCCAACCTACCTTATCCTTGCAACAACTCTGTACTCCAAGTTTTCTGTAATTACAGGGGAATTCCTCCTCCCCTCCCTTCTTTTCCTTTCATGCAATGTGCCTGAAAAACATTTTCTGATAGCTTTATTAGAAGTTCATGTTAGGGGTGCACAGAAAGCCAATTTCCCACATTCGATTCGTGCATGAATACTCGTCTGAATATCCGTGCACAAATACAAAGCCCCCCACATTTAATGGAAGAATTTGGCTTGGCGCACTCCCACCCTCACAAATGGAGGTGGTGGTGGTTGCATTTGTGCATGGATATTCAGAAGAGTATTCATGCATGAAACGAAGTGAACCTATCTCCTAAAGGTAAGGGGGCACATGGGAAGCGGTTGGGAGGCAGTGGCGGTGCTCCCAGGGGCTATTTTAGTACTCTACAGATGTTGAGACAGGCTTTCTGGTTGTGCGGGCAGAACTGGAAGGCATAGGACCAAGATTCAGCAGTGCAAGGTCAGTGGGGGATGGGAGGTCTCAGGGGGATGGGAGGCCTTGGGGGGCTCAGGAGGCCATGGCGGGGGAGGCGCAGGAGCATCCAGTATCCATTGAAACCTCGACTGAAGCTTTGACAAATACTGGATAATCTGATTCATGAATGAATATGCCTACAAATGTTTGCCCCATTTGATTCGTCCACGAATCTCCGAATTTTTACCTATTCCTATGAATCTGGGATGTGCCAAATGTTCATGCACACCCCTAGTTCAGGTTGCCCCTGAAACAATAAAACTGTGCCTTTTGAAGCCATGCTGAACGTAGGAGAGGTCACATATGGTGAGATAATGATCTCACAAGACTATCCAAAGCATTAATGACTTGCTGACCAAAATTAGGGCACCATCCACCAGGCAAGGTTGTCTGGTTGACCTCTGGTCTCTCAGGGTGAAGGGTGGGTAAAGCCTGCCATGGCCAACTGATCTCCAAAGCCCAAGAAACCACAGGAGGCTATGTTTTAATCCAGCTTCAGTCCACTTTCAGAGTGGCAGAACACGTCAGCAAAGCATCAAGCTGCTTTCTTTCAGTGTTCTCTAACTCCAAAAATCCACCTATGGGGTAGATAAAGGTGAGAACCCAGTCTCACCTGTGAGCCCAGTTTGCCAGTTGCCTCCCTCCCCCTTCCCCAGGCAACGGAAGACCCAGAATGTTAGGTGATGTAGATTGCCGACGGTCCAGATTCTGGCTCGGTTCCTGGCTGCAGCTTCCACCAGCAGAAGCCTTCCAGCCACCACAGCGAAAGGGGAGAAATCCATGGACATTTGTCCAATGCCCTTTCACCCATATGCCACGGACATTCAGCCCCAAAGAGTCTCAGAGGACATGTGGGAATGGGTCTAGTAAGTGACCGAGCATTGGAAGGACATTTGTTTTATGATTAATCTCCCTTTTCACAGATGGCAAGAAGCTGTTTTACAGACTAGACTGCAAGAAGCCATCTGATGAATGTGAAATCAGGCTGAAAGATGAAAACTATGGTGTTCTGGAGACCATTTGCTGTAAGGACAGAGATATGTGCAACATGCCATAAAATGTCTCATTGTATAGCCACCACAATAGCACCAATTTCTTCGGCCTAAGAAGGCCGGTTGCTATTCTTTTCCCTAAGTGCCTTAAACCTAAAGGCCAAACCAGAAGCAACTCCAAGTGGTTGGCCGCTCAAAATTTGCATAATTCAGCCTTCCAAACAAAAAAGATGAACTAAAATCCAAGATTCTGCCCTACTATTACAATAAAGCTTCCTAAAAAGGGCTTCTTCTTCTTCTTTTTGATGGAAGAGTTGCAGAAAATTGTGTATTTGTGAAAATAGCATGTGGGATCTGTTCACATTAGTTTGCAATAAAGTATACATAGTTTGCATTAGAGCATACGGAGGGCTCCGTGACCCTTTCTGTACTGGGTCAGGTTCCAGATTACATTCGAGAATGGGGGCCTGCTGACACAGCCCATCTAGTCCATACGAACCTAAGAGGAGCCCTGCTGGATCAGGCCACAGCCCATCTAGTCCATAAGAACCTAAGAGGAGCCCTGCTTGACTAGGCCACAGCCCATCTAGTCCATGAGAAGCTAAGAGGAGCCCTGCTGGATCAGGCCACAGCCCATCTAGTCCATGAGAAGCTAAGAGGAGCCCTGCTGGATCAGGCCGCAGCCCATCTAGTCCATGAGAAGCTAAGAGGAGCCCTGCTGGATCAGGCCACAGCCCATCTTGCCCTTAAAAACCTAAGAGGAGCCCTGCTGGATCAGGCCACAGCCCATCTAGTCCATTAGAACCTAAGAGGAGCCCTGCTGGATCAGGCCACAGCCCATCTAGTCCATAAGAACCTAAGAGGAGCCCTGCTTGATTAGGCCGCAGCCCATCTAGTCCATGAGAAGCTAAGAGGAGCCCTGCTGGATCAGGCCACAGCCTATCTAGTCCATGAGAAGCTAAGAGGAGCCCTGCTTGACTAGGCCACAGCCCATCTAGTCCATGAGAACCTAAGAGGAGCCCTGCTGGATCAGGCCACAGTCCATCTAGTCCATAAGAACCTCAGAGCAGCCCTGCTGGATCAGGCCACAGCCCATCTAGTCCATAAGAACCTAAGAGGAGCCCTGCTGGATCAGGCCACAGCCCATCTAATCCATAAGAACCTCAGCAGAGCCCTGCTGGATCAGGCCACAGCCCATCTAGTCCATAAAAACCTAAAAGGAGCCCTGCTGGATCAGGCCACAGCCCATCTAGTCCATTAGAACCTAACCCTGCTGGATCAGGCTCAGCATCTTGTCTCTCCGGGGCCCACCAACTGCCCATGGGCAAAGCAGCTGACAAACCTTCTTCTCCCCACAACAGACACCCTGTGAGGTAGGTGGGACTGTGAGTGCTCAGAAAGAGACCTGTGACTAGCCAAGGTCACCCGACTGGTTTCTTGGAAGAGTGCAGAATCAAACCCATTATTCGCAGATAAGGGTCTGTCTCCCTAACCACTAGACCAAGCTGCCTATCCAATCTGGTTGTGGTCACCACCTCTTCTGGTAGTAAATTCTGGGATGCGGTCTAAATTAAAGCCCAGTGCAGAAATGTTCATAGTCTGTATACACATAAGTGGCTTTTCCAATCAGGAGGACTGCAGGGGGTGAGGATCCAGTTCATGGTCCTGAACTACACTTTGATCCACAGCAAGACCATCCTAATCCATGAGCCAGTGCATTGTGGGCATCTTCTGAAGTCAGAGACAGATACCCCAAGGATACTTATACCTAGCAGAGCAAGCAGGAGGCAAAAAGAAAGGCTCTCAGTCATTTATGTTATTTATACAGGTAACAAGGTAGAGAACTATTTATATCGGAGATCTGCAACATCCCAGGTTGGCGATCCTTCTGGGTACTCGCAGAAATCTTTATAGTTACAGCACGTAGTTGTTGAAAGTAAATCCCCTCGTCTTTCCAAAGAGTTGCATTCGTCCCCTGGCACAGAACAGCCTCTTTCAGCCACATGAGGTGAGTCATCTGCGAGATGAACATATTTGTGCATTTGAGAAGAAAAAGAATCAGCCTGGCACCCCATCTCACTCAGTAGCCCACCAACCGCTTCTGGGCATCTCAAGCAGGAACAAAGGCAAAACCTTCACCTGCTAGGGACGTGTAGGAATGTTTTTTGGGCATTCGATTCAACAATAATGGAATGTTCAAGAATCCGCCTTCATACGAATAGATCACAGTCAAATGTGGTAAAATTCTATTCCATGGAAATCTATTTGTATGTACTCGTGCAAACATTTGATACGTATCTGACACAAACCGATACATATCTGATACAAATAGATACCCATCTGATATGAACAGATACACACCTGATACAAATAGATACGGACAGATACGTATCTGATATGTTCCCCCAGCTTTAGAGGCATCCTGCCCATCTCTCTAACCTGGAGACAGTACTGAGGCGTCGGTTCTAGTAGCCGTCGATACCCATATCCTCTGTGATTTAAGAAGAAGACTATTGGATCAGGACAGATCCCATCTAGTCCAGCGTTGTATCTCACACAGGCCCTGGTGCCACTAGTAGTTTAGGACAACCTCAGATCATCTTCAGGTCTTGTTACTCACATTATTTTCATTTAATTCATTTTCCAAGCCAGCCTACCCCCATTAGATCGTCTTAACCAGAGTCCTCTTTTCCAGAGGATTCAGCCCGTCCTGACATGCCAAGCTCCGTGTGAGCAGGGGGGTGGGCTAAAGAAGGCTGGGGTGGGGTCTAGTTGTTCCTTTGGGCCAATGTCCAAAGAAGCATGGCATGCGCAGAGTTCATGAGGTACCTCCCCTTCTCAGTTTATGTGTATGATTCCTCTACCTAGCATTTTTCTGCAAAATTTATTATTATGATTATTATGATTATAATTGCAGAGAAGAAAAGCGCATAAAAAAGCAAGGGGGACCTGGAGGTGTGGAGCAGGCTTCAAAAAGAACCACAAACACACCCCCTCGCCTCCCTTGAGTGACACAATGGCATCCAGTCAGAAAGGAGGTAGATTTGATGCAATAAAAAGGGTGGAGAGCCAAGAGTTCCACAGAGGAGGCTCAGGTCAATCATGGAGAAAGCTGTGACCGATCCGACAAAGCGAGGACGGCCTGAGGACAACCTATAATGATCTAGATGTGAACAGAACCGGTACGACCTAATGTATAGGACATTCTGTCTTACACCTGTGTGACCAGAGCCACAGTGGCCCACCAATTACTCCTGGCTATCTCAAGCAGGAGACGAAGGCAAAAACCCTGCCCTCAAATCCCTGAAAACAGCCCTTTAGAGGCATCCTGCCTGCCTCTCCAACCTGGAGATGATATCTAGGAATAGATTCTAGTAGCCACTGGCACACCTGCACCTCTATGAATATGTCAAAGAACACAAGTTAGAGGGCCCTTGCTGGATCTGGCCACAGCCTTTGTATTCTTATTTTTCTTGATTTGAATTTTCCTGTGGAACTTATGTGTGAAACCTTGCTGTTTGTTCTTGGTGCAAAAGGCAACAGCCTACCTTCAGTCACATGTTCAGGAAAGAGGGAGGGAGGGAGGGAGGGAGGCTTACCTGTGAAATACCTGATATATTTGCAGTATTGCCCAGGTTCGGCTTCACAGATTCCCGGTCCTTTCAAACAGCCAAGGTCTTGGTGGTAGTGTTCACAGACATGGCATTTGAGACCTTCAGCTGCAAGAAATCCTCAATGAATGCAGAATTCAGAACATGACTGAGATGCCTACAGGCAAAAATAGCAATGCTGCTTGCTTTGAGTTTTGAGCAAAATATATTTGTGGAAATGAATGGCAAGCTAATCAACAGAAGAAGAGGAGAACAGCCTTGCTGGATGAGGCCGGAGACCATCTAGTCCAACAACCCGTTTCACAAAGTGACCCATCAACTGCTTCTGGGCATCTCAAACAGAAGGCAAAGGCAAAACCTTCACCTGTTTTAGACTCCCTGCAAATGGCCTTGAGATGCATCCTGCCCATCTCTCCAACCTAAAGGCTGTATCCAGGTGTCCACTTTAAGCCATTAATACACCTGTCCTCCAAGCTTTCTTTCAGATATAGTTTTTGACTTTCCAATTTGGCCTGCAGCTCTGAAATTTACCAATGGCCTTCCCTTCCAATACTAATCTGGTCCAACAGAGTGTGGAAGTCCAGATGGAAGGCGGGAAGTCCTCAAATTCCTCATGCACGTCCCTAGCCAAGGTGTGAAGATGGACTGAAGAAGGTTTGAGGTGAAGGTGTGACCATGGCCTATGTGCCTGGGTCTGTGTAACCCAAGGGCCTCCCTTCATTATCCCAGTGCATCTGTTTTCTCTTCCCAGTAGAGGGGAAACCCACCCTGTTCTCCATCCTGCTTTCCACTTGAAATTCACCATAATTAAACACCACTCCTGTTACTCACCCAGCGTGCAACTGAGCAAGACTAGAAGGACAGAAAGCATAATCTTATTCAATAACCATTTTCTTCCAGGAGCTGATCAACGAGTGGGAAAGCAAGATCCTTTGAAAGGAAGAGAGAACGCATGGACATAAGAAAGAACTATGCATTTTCTGTTACATCTGTATCCCATTTAAGGAAGGAGCAGTCCTCTGAACCAATGAGGGGGCTGGGATTTGAAAACAGCCCGCCTTCAAAGGGAGGGGCTAGAATTCCAGAGCGGTTGAGAAAAGATAGAAGAAGCCTTAAGAGATTAAGAAAGAGACTATGCAGGGTTCTTGATGGTCTCAAAATGGACTGAGATTCATGGGAAGTGTTTCTAGGCTGCTCCTTCTTATGATATAATCTCACAGAGGTTCACCAAAAAAGCAGATTAAAAAAGATCAGTACATAAAAACATTAAAAATGGCTGGAAAAGGAGAGCAGAGACATGGATAGAAAGATATGGTTTTGTTAGGAACTTAAAAAGTTGAAAAGGAGGTGCCATGTGAATATTGGAGGGAAGAAGAACCCAAAGAGTTGAAGACATCACTGAGAAGACATTCCGTATACTGCAGTGTACTCAGTTTGACTTCCCCTGACTATCTTAGTGGTCTTGCAGATCTGTAACAGCTGTAGCAAGTAACCTGGAGTGATTCTGCAGTGGCCAGTATACTGGATCCGGATTATTTGTCCAAAGGAGGCACCAGGAAGACAGATTCCTAGTAAACTTGCTGGTCTGGCATACAGACCAACGCAGAATAGCCCTTAGTCCCAAGATGTTTAGGACACGTTGTTAGGACTGTCATGTAGGACATAAAATTCCAAGTCAACCTGTATATGAATGTTGAGGTCCTGAAGACCATCACCCTGGGGTTCTCCAACACCACACTGTTTGGTTGTCCCAATGTCAGGTAGCCTTGCAGCCTGCCTCTATTTGGAGAGAGTTCCTTCTGAATAAAATGGAAACAGCAACATCCCTGCCCCATCCTCAACCTGGCCTGGTACCACATTGAAAGAACCAGTGGACAGACCTGGGTCAGCTCTGCTTCAACCACATCACACTCCCGGGTCTCAATAATGTGTGCAAGATCAGCTCACTTACTCATGGCTACCATTGATTTATGAATTGGCAGCAGAGCTACCCAGCATGCAATTATAAGCCATGCTACCAGAGAGGGCAAGGAGACGAAGCTACCAAATGCTTCAGGTAATACCGCTTTGCTTCCTCCTCATTCTACACCACCCCAGAATAACAGCCATTGTCTGGGGAGTGCAACCTCTTTCCATCCTCCTTTCCTTTCACCTATAGAAACTGCCCAATAACAACCATAAAAAAGATAGAAACCCATTCAACATTAGAGTGAATGAATCATAGAATCATAGAGTTGGAAGGTCATTGAGTCCAACCCCTGGTCAATGAAAGATTTCCTAAACCATCCCAGACAGATGTAGGTCCAGCCTCTGTTCGAAGACCTCCAGAGAAGGAGAACTCACAACCTCCCATGGCAACCTGTTCCATTGACTGATTGCCCTCAATGTCAGGAAGTTTTTTCTAATATTTAATTTGTATTGACTCCCTTGAAGTTTCATCCCATTGTTTCTAGTCCTCCCATCTTGTGCAAGTGAGAATAGGGACAATCCCTTCGCACTTTGACAGCCCTTCAGATACTTGAAGACCTTGATCATGTCTCCTCTCAGTCTTCACTTCTGTAGGCTAAACATTCCTTGATCCTTCAACAGTTCCTTGTAGGACATGGTTTCCAGACCACTCACCATTTTGGTAGCCCTCCTTTGACTTGCTCTAGTTTGGCAATGAAATAAAAATAAATATGAAGTGGACACAACTGTGCATCAAACAAAGAGGGGTTTGCCCTCATTGCCTCCAAACTGGAGACTCCCTTACAGTCACTCTTTCCCCTTAGCTTCTGCAGTGGCTGCTGCCTGTTGACTCTTGGAGGAGCTGGTCTCCTGTAGCGCCCCCTCCTCTTCTTCAGCTGTTGCCACCCATTGACAGCAGAGGAGGGCCTGGCCTCTGACAGACCTTCTGGAATGGTAGAAAGATGAGGCAGCAGATGACAGGTTGACTTTGATTGCACCACACTGTGCTTTGGTCAAGAGACAGCTGAGTGTCATCCCAGTGAAGACATCGACCACCATCTCATCCTCCCTCTGCTTGCACCAAGCTCCTGCTTCCTTCACCCCTGAACTTGCAGTGAAATTTCATTCAACATCCAAAAGAGGGTGCTATCTTACAGGATGCCTCAGAAAACATGGCACAGAGCACGCCATGGGGTTAGAATGGCTGTGGCGTTCAAAAAGAGAAAATGGAAGTTTCTACTGTTCCCAGTGAGCAAGACACAGCCCTTACCTGGGCAGATCTGGTCCTCCTTAATGTTCTGGGATCTCTCGGAACCTGGGAAGGTTGGGCCAAGCATGATCATGTCTTGACACATCATCAGGCAGTGACACTCATTTGGAGGTCCGTCAGGAGTCCCACAAAGAACAGGTACTGATAGGAGATCTAACAACATCTGGCTAACCATCTTCTCCTCATCCAAAAATATGAAACTGGTCGCAGCTTGCTAACTCAGTTGAGAGGTCCTGCTGGTCTGAGGTTCACCAACCTTTTCTTATGAAATCAATTAGATTATTGTGTTTTCAGAGTCGAACATTACAAAGATTTTTATTGTGGCAGCATTTTTTGGTTACAGTACCAAAATCTTCAATAAATTCAGTGATGTTACATTTCTCGTCGGTCACCGTACATCCTTTTGTGGTTGCGCTGCTGCCACCTACTGTAAATGGAAGAAGGAGAGAGGAGAATTCAGTGTAGGCATCATTTATGCCCTAGGGATGTCCACAAATACTCATAATTCGTATGAATTTGTCCAAATTCAGACATTTGTTTACGAATCCAATGTTACAACATTTGTACATTAACATAAAAATAGGAATGTTTCTGGACGTTCGTACAAATAGCTCAGAAACTCATTAAACTGGGAAAGTGGGAAAGTGGCTACACCAGGCACATCTGCAATGGATCCTGATTACATTTGATATGGATTGAGATTAAAAGTGGATTCAGGTCAGATCTGGCACTTTTAGAGCGCTGATTTGTTGTTCAGATCGGATGCGTATCGGATAGTCATACTAATTCATAAGAGTACTTTTGTATCAAATAGAATCCTAACAGTTTCGAAGGGGGTCTATTCCAACGAATATAGATTTTCTAATATTCGATTCATTACAAGTCAAATGTCAAAAAATCCATTTGTGTGCATCTCTATTATGCACATATGTTAGAGGGTGTTTTTCTACTGTCACTAAAAGTACCCATTAAGTACCCATAAATGGCTACGTAATGGCATTTTTGTACCCATTAATGGGTACTTAATGGGTACTTTTAGTGACAGTGGAAAAACACCCAGGGATGTACCCAAATGGGGGTTTTGACATTTGAATTGTAATAAATCGCATGGTAGAAAATCCATATTCATTCACGTAGATCTCCTTCAAATGTGGTAGGATTCTATTTGATATGACTGCATTCGTAGGAATCATACAAATATCCGATATGTATCCAATATGAACAAATACATATCCGATATGAATACATACGTATCCGATACGTATCCCTTAACATATCTGAACTCTGAACGCAACAAATCCAACCTGAATCCACTTTTAATCTACTCTCAGTCCATGTCAATTGCAATCTCAGTCCGTTGCAGATGTGTCCAAACTATTTGTACAGATATCCAAACTATTCGTATGAATGTCCAAAATAAAACAAAAACCACTTTTATTTGTACAAAGGTTAATGTACAAAGGTCATAACATTCTATTCATGTACGAATGTCCAAATTTGAATTTGTCCAAATAACAAACGTTACAAATATTCCTGCACATCCCTAACCTGTGTGTATAACAAGAAAATCTAAATAACTAAATTCCTCTTCCTCTTTTTATGACACATGCCACAAGCTACCACAGTTTTTTTCACTATAGTTGTGCTAAGACAAGAAACAAATCTGACCAGGAAAAATGTTTATCAAAGAGTAGGTTGAACATCACCCAGCCTTCTGGCCATCAGTTCGTACATAGATGCACAGAAGCAACTTTTACTCTTGATGCTATTGAGAGATTGCCACCCCTTTAAACTGTTTTGTGAGATCTTTCGATAAATTATTTAAGAGGCAGCTCCAAGAAACAATTATGCAAAATATTTGCACAGAGATTTTATAAAATAGTTGCAAGCAGTGCACTCCTTTACTTGCTCTCCTATGATGATGTTCAAACACAGCTTGGACACAGCGCCACCTAGAGTGGAAAAGAATTTCTTGCCAGGAGGGAAGAAGGAGAAGACACACCTTTCAAAATGTAAGTAACTCGGCACTGTTGCCCAGGTGATGCATAGCAATATCCTGCTCCCTTCACGCAGCCCCAAAGTGGTTTGTGCCTATGGCAGGAGCGACATCGGAGACCCTCAGCACTTCTTCCAACTTCAGGAAGAGGGAAAGAGGGAAAATCCACAAAAGAGGAATGATACACCTGGGGGGGGGGACTAGTGTATAAAACTCTCAAGAAAGGCAATGGTGTGCATAGATCTGGTTTCAGCTGCCAGATTTCCATTTTTAGTACTTAAGGACCTAAGAACCTAAGACGAGCCCTGCCGGATCAGGCCACGGCCCATCTAGTCCAGCATCCCATCTTACACAGTTGCCCACCAATTGCCCATGGACATCTCAAGCAGAGACAAGGACAAACTTTTGCCTGCTCTCAAATCCCAGCAAAGTGGCGTCAGAGGCATCATTCTTGTCTACCCAGGTTGAAAGATGTACTTAGGCATCCATTCTAGTAGCCATTGGTACATCTGTAGCTGGAGGTACCCCATTATAAGTACACAGCCTTCATGAAGGTCATGGTCATCATCAAATGCTCTTCTCATTGAAAGATGAAGTTCCCTCTCCTCAATGAACACACCTCAATTGTCCAGTCAATGCAGTGGATAAGGTGTTCTGCTGAGGTGCCCACCTATAAGCCCACTCCATATTTACATGGAGACATGACCTTATAAGGAAATGGGCAAGAGAACCAATGGGCAATGAGGGATGGATGTGAGACCCCTGTTCATTCCTTCTGGTGGCCACCATCCCATCTGGGATTACTAAAGGGATATTTGCAAACAAACAACCTATGAATCATCCCATAATAAAGGAAATGTGTGCTCAATATGTCCTTTTCTTGCCCTTGTCCAATCTTGTTTTATGCCACTCACACAGGAAAGAACAGCTCAGTGCCAGGCAGCTGAAGAATAGGATCTTCCTCAGCATTTCTTTCCATAAAGCAAACCATCAGTCGCTTTTGCAAAAAGAGCAGGATCCTGCAGCCTTTTGGTATGAAACCAGGCAAGCAGACACCCAACATGGGCTTAAATGCTTTAGCACCAGATGGTAGATTTTGGGAGGAACCTATCAGAACTAAAAGTATGCAGAGGTCCTCAGGTGTTTGCTCAAGGCCTAACTGGGGGCAGGAACACACCATGCCCATCGGCAAAGTACACCAGAGTCCATTGTCCACCTTCTTCTGTAAATCAGCAATTAGATGCAAGCAAAAGAGATTACGAGGCGCATTAGCAAAGCATGCATGTGAACCAGCACATAGACACAAGGGACTAAGTGATCATTAACTAATTATTCATTACATTTATTTCAGGCAATTTCTTCAAAGACCTCCAAGTGGTACAAAGTGTTTTCTTAAACAAGCTTCAAAAACTAAGGTGTTCTAACCCTTCCTGTTACAATACATCAGCCATCCCTCGTTGTTAAGCTGCAGGGTCTGACCCCTGGTTTATTTATAACTGATATTTCTATCCCTCCCTATACCCAAAGGTCTCAGGGCGGCTAACAACCTTTAAAACAAATTACAACCAATATATATTAAAAACAATAATATACATGAAACGGGTGGGCACCCAGGAAAGGGTCTTCTTAGTAATAGCCCCCAGGTTATGGAATAGTCTCCCCCTCAATGTGTGTCACGCCCCTTCTCAGGAAGGCAGTGAAGACACACCTCTTTGCCCTGGCCTTTGGCTGATGTGATTATACTTTCCCCCTACTGCAGATACTATTATTCTAATATTTAGGATATTGTTTTAAATTTGCTGGATTTCTGGGTTTTTTTTATATATTATTGTTTTTAATATATATTGATTTGTAATTTATTGTTTTAAAGGTTGTTACCTACCCCAAGACCTTTGGGTATAGGGCAAAATATAAACATAAACAAACAAACACTAAGATTTTAGCATCTTGGCTTTATTGGACTTTATTTTTTAACTCAATGTCATGATTTTTATGTTCAAGGACGCAAATAAATAATTATCCTTTTCTCGTGATCTCTTTCTCAGTGAAGGTGACTCCGATCCTGGTCATGCTGCCTATTCTCAATGCATGCTCAACACGAACCTTTGGAAGAAAGGTCTCCCCAAGATGGTTCTTGATATCCCTTTGATCTACTGTGTCCATGGTTGTACGGTAAAACCTTTAAAGGTGTTGAAATGGTCCTGGAAGCTTGGGTGCCAAAGACCAGCTTAGTTGAGAAAGTCAGTTCTGGTTGAAGAACTTAAAACGTTTATCACTTCTTATTACAAAGGTTTGTATGACAGCACAAGGTCATCTCAACAACAGTGTCATTTCCACTTGTGTAGCCACACTCTTCCTGTCTATCAGTGCAGCCTTTTCTGATATAAATCATTGCACCAACTGTAAGGAGGATAAAAACAAAGACATTATTAGGAAAGCCGTTCAGGGCCAAATGGGTGACAGGGAGATAAACAGAGCATCATTCAATAGCACACTTCCTGCCCTACTTCTCTCCAGAGGGCACAAAGGAGGAGTATTAGTTCCCCAATGGAGGGATAGAGAGCTCTGAGGGCACCTTCAGGGCATTGAGCAAAATTGGGATGGCATCCCACACCTGTCAGGGTCCGGTTTCAAGGCAGTCCAAGAATCTAGCTGGTATTAAAAATCAATTCAGCATAAGGTTTGCTTTCACAAGCCATTTATTTAATAGCTGCATTTAAAATTTTAAAACACCAGCATTCTTCCTGAAAGAATTGCATCATTTGGGAAGGGAAGAAGAAGAAGAAGAAGGGGTTTTATACCTGGCTTTTCTCACCCTTGACAGGACTCAAAGTGGCTGACAAACTTTCTGTTCTTCTCCCCACACCAGACATGCTGTGAGGCAGGTGGGGCTGAGAGAGCTCAGAACAGAGCTGTGACTAGCCCAAGGTGACCCAGCTGGTTTTATGGAGGAGTGCAGAGTGCAAACCGGGAGACTACCAGATAAGACTCTAACCACATGGTTTCACATGACTGGCACTGGAAAATGGCTGTGGAGAGCGAAGAGAGATACAGACAGAGGGAAGCAGGTAGGAGAAGACTGATGTAGAGAATGCTGAGTTAAATAACTGACTGTCATGCAGTTCCTAATAGAAAATCAAAGAAACACAAAAGGGAGGGAGGAGGAGGAGAAAGAAAGAAAGAAAGAAAGAAAGAAAGAAAGAAAGAAAGAAAGAAAGAAAGAAGCCACCATGCACAAAATATGCAGGTTAAGTGATCTAGTAATCATAAGCATCTACCAGACTATGTGGTGGGGTTGATGATGATGATCTACTACTATTGCTGCTACTGCTGCTGCTACTACTGAAAGCAATGGCAAAGAAAGGTGATGGTTATGTCACTAGTTATTAACATCCTGGGTGCCGCTAAAGTCATAAACATCTGATATTATAATAATGGAAACCACGTTGTTAATGTGATCTCACCTGGTTCCTGGGCCTCCCAGAGCCAACGTACCTCTCTTGACGTACTCCGTTTTGCACATTCTTTCAGCGGCTGGTTCACAGGTTCCCTCTCCCATAAGGCAGCCCAAACCAATCATATGAAATCTGCAGACTTTGCATTTGAAGGCTTCTGCCATATGAGAAGAGAAGGCACTTGAGTGCAGATTAAATTGTGGATAGTGGATTTTTCAAGCCCACCCTAACCCCAAACCTCTCCTCAGGTGCAAAGTGGACATAAGATAAAGTTACAGAAAAAGGTGGAGAATTCCGTGATGGTTTCTTAATGTGGAGAAATCTCAAATCTCTAGAACCCGAAGTTGTTTTGTTTTTTTAAAGTGTGCATTCCATTTCATCTTCTGACTGTTTTCGGGAGCATTTCATATCTGTTCCTTGTGAAGATGAAAAATTTAGGCTGATGCCTCTTTAGCCATGCTCTATCAATGCAAAACCAACATCTTAAAATGACTATTGTCTTCCTTTCCTGTGACCTATAGGTAATGCAGAACTATGCTTTTCAAACCATCTGATGTGGTGGACCACCATTCCCCAATCCCCTACCCCTGCTGCCCCTCTCTGTTCCAGGAACAGGTACAAAATATTTATGTATTTCTGTCCCACCCTAAACTTGAAGGTGTCAGCATAGGACACAGTAAAATCAGTATAAAAATGGAGGCAGTGTCTAGCTTGGGAGGGGGTGTTGTCCCCTGAGCTAAAGGCCAGGACAAAGAGGTGCATTTCTACCTGTCATCTACCTACCCCTCAGACACTCCTTCCAGAAAGAGAAAGAATACTACCTCATGAATTTTGTATTATTTATTTTTCCTGTAATCTCACCATGGACCAACAGCCAGTGGTTTATGGACCAATGCTAGCCCATGGACACCCTTCTTCCATATCGACCTGCTGGTTCCCTAAGATCTGGAGAGCAGCCCCCCCCCCCAGATTGTACCACCACTCAAAGCAGCAAAAGGGGTGGGCACGCAGGATAGGGTCTTTTCAGTGGTGGCTCCCAGACTGTGGAATAGTCTCCCTCCTGAGGTGCATCAGGCACCTTCACTCTATATGTTCAGATGAGCTGTGAAGACGCAACTCTTTATCCTGGCATTTGGCTAAGTAAAGGAACAGCCTTTTCCACCCCACATTCAGACACTGCCATGGTTTTAATGTTATTGGTTTTAATGTGTTCATTTTATATGTTGTAACCTGCCCCAAGACCCTTGGGTATAAGGGTGGGATTAAAATGCAAATAAAATGCAAATAAAATAAAACAATAAATTTGAATAATGTGTAAAATAAACACCCGAAAGAGGCAGCCGGGGTAGGGGGCAACTACATGACCAATACTGGACCATTTGTATCAGATTGCCACACACACAGAGAACACCAGCCCCAGAAAGCAATTCCAAATGCTCTTGCACCCCCTTTAAATTGACCTAAAGGCACATCATAAGCCCCCAATAATGGCAGCAGTGAGCTCAAGATAGTTACAAGAAAACCCACCACCATCTTTGAACTGGCGACATTTCCACACTGGTGGGAAAGCGAAGCTTCATACGAATGTATCAAAACATATGATTTAAATTCGAATATCCGGATTCGGCCAAATTCATATTAATTTTGAATGTTCTGAATATTTGTGCACATCCCCAGTAGGATATGGTTTCACTGGAGCTTAGCACAGAGATCTTGCATTACACAAAAATAACCATCTTATCTCACTCGGTTACTCACCTGGGAAATACCGGAGGGCAACTAAAAGGCAAAGAAGGAGAGTTGTGTTCATGTTTTACCTTTCTACAACAGTTGATGGCAATGCAGAAGAAATCCTGCAAAGCCTTCAAGGATACCAAGCAATTGCCAGAATGAAGGAGGGACCCTGAGATGGGTGCAGAAGTAATCCATATAAAGTCCACAGATCTGTGGGATGAACGTGGAGGAAGTCCACATTGTAGCTCCTAATGACTGGGATGGATTGTTATCATCTTATCTGTAATGTATAGCTGGAGGACAGGACATTCTTGTCTTCTCTATACCATTAAGTGTTACCTTCATAAACAAATCAGAGGCTGAAAATAGAGCACAAGCTATGCTGTTAAGTGGGCGGAAAGGAGCAATGCTCAGAGGATTTAGCTTTGATAAAGATATGTCACGAGGAAAGCTGTGAAGTTATGTTCTAGACATCATTCACCATTTAGGTTTCATCTATGCAGCCCCCAAAAGACCTGTTCAGGGCAGGATCTGGTGAACTTATCAGTGGGGCCAGGGACACGGCCATATAAACACCTGGTGCTCCTAGTTTCATGGACAAGTACTTGGAGGACAGGACTAGAATGGATGTCTAGGCCCTTCCTCCAGGCTGGGGAGACAAGCGAGATGCCTCCAGAGGTCATTTGCTGAGATTCAAGGTGAAGGTTTTGCCCTTGTCTTCTGCTTGATGTGCCCATAAGCAATTGGTGGACCCCTGTGTGGGACAGGATGCTGGATTAGATGGGCTGTGGCTGGGCTTTGGACAATTTGGTGACTCTCCTGAGGGAGCCCGAAGGTGGGCTCTTTGGTGTAGGGAGAAAAATATTTCACCCATACAGCACCCAAAATGGGGGTTGGGAAATGGAGATTTGCCCTATGGGTGACTGAACTGGTTTGCAAATGCCACACAGCTTATTGGAGATCTCAGAAGGTTAGTAGGAGAGGAACCTCTACTAAAAGTAGCAAGGATCCTGCCCAGATTCACTGTGATGGGCTGGGGAGTGGGGCCGGACGTCATCCATTTTTGGTGCTTACTTCAATTATTCTGAGTTGGTTTTAGCCCCCACAGTCAGTTCCTCCTCTACCCCCATCCATCTCCACAGGAGAAGGAGAAGGAGATGGAGAATTGTCTTTCATACCCTGCTTTTCTCACCAATGTAAGGGGACTCAGAGCTGTTCTTCTCCTACAGCAGACACACTTGTGGTAGGGTGGGGCTGTGAGGGCTCAGAAAGAGAGCTGTGACTCACCCAAGGACACCCAGCTGGCTTCATGGAGGAGTGCGGAATCAAATCCAGTGACTACGGCATATGAGCCCGGCACTCTATCCAACAGACCAAACTGGTAGATCTCCTGACAGAATCAGCCTCAGATTTAGGCCAACTGAGTGACCAGTACTGTCCTACAGTGGGCCAGAGAGTGGGACAGCCTGGGCTAGAGTTGGGGCCAGTGGTATAAAGTGTTTATTTACCTAAAATATTTCTATATGGCTTTTCACAAAAATATGTCCAAAAACCACATACATGTACACCTGAAGCAAAGAGAAGGGCCCTCAAGGGATAAATTACTTTCACACAGGAATTTTCACGTGGTTTATTATTATATTATTTACTCCTTTACCTTTTCTCTCAGCCATTTCTTTTCTTCCATGCAAATCCTCTTTCTTTGTGTGTGTTTTGTGAAAGTTTTCCCCTTGTCTTCTGCTTGATGTGCCCATAAGCAATTGGTGTGCATACGAAATTGGGTTTTCTACATTTCTACACCAGAAACATCTCCACTAGGCCAATAGATGAGGAGACTGAACATGAACAGAGGCCAGAACTGGTTTTAAACATTTATTTAAACTCATGTCAGCACAGAAATGATGAAAAATACAGTCTAGGTAAAACAAAGAACAAACAACTCAAAAAAGAAAGAAAGAAAGAAAAAAGGATACTCAGGGCTCACAGTCCATTACATAAATCCTTATCTGCACAGCATTTGTTGACATGGTGGATCAAAACGCCTGTCTTCACCTTCTTGCAATTGCCAACACAGCCTGAAGACGTGTAAAGAACAGTATGTTCTGGAAGAAGAGGGGAAAACAGATTTGAGGCCAACCACTCTTCTACAAGAAGGGGAAACACCCCTTTTGGCTCCTAATTCTTCCTGCTGTATATCCATGAACCAGTAGAATGATCAGAGAAATAGCCGTGTTAGTCTAATTCGAAAAGTCCAGCAAGGTAGTTAGTAGCACTTGGAGACTAAGAGGAGAAGGGTTGGTGGCAAGAGCTTTCGTGGACACGTCTACTTCTTCAGATGCTAGGGGGCCCACTTGGAGACTAAGAGGAGAAGGATTGGTGGCAAGAGCTTTCATGGACACGTCTACTTCTTCAGATGCTAGGGGGCCCACTTGGAGACTAAGAGGAGAAGGGTTGGTGGCAAGAGCTTTCGTGGACACGTCTACTTCTTCAGATGCTAGGGGGCCCACATGGAGACTAAGAGGAGAAGGGTTGGTGGCATGAGCTTTCGTGGACACGTCTACTTCTTCAGATGCTAAGTAGACGGGCCCATTGGGCCCCCTAGCATCGGAACTTGTTGCATTTGGATTCTGAACATTCCAATTGAATTGAACATTTTGACATTCGATTTGAATCGAATTTGAATGCAAAAAAACTATATGTGCACCTCCATACGTTAAAGTTAACACCTTGAATTGGGCTCAGAAACTAACCCTCTGGGAGCTACCTACCAACAAAGAGCTGCTGGCGGAAGCAGGACTCCCCAGTTCTGGCCTCGCAGGGAGGAGCATCAGGGATGCATGTGCCATTTTTAAGTTCCCGGTGACAATTGTAGCATTTGAGAGCCCCACCTGGAGCAGAACAGAGAAAAAGGGTGGAAGGTATGTAAATAGAAACGTATACAAAGTATAGCCCAGGCCAACTCAGATTGTCAGCTTCTCAGCTAACCACTGGAGCCACCACTGAACACAAAAGCAACAAGCTGAAGAAATAAAATCCAGGGTGTTGGGAAAGACAAGGGAGACCTTAGCCCAATAGACACCCCATGGGTTTTCCTCTGGGTCTTCTTTCTGGACATCACAAAATAGATCCAGAGTGCATTCAACATGGTTTGAGAGTGGATTCAAAGCAGATTCAGGCCACATTTGACACTCAGAGCGAATATGTTACAGGACACTTATCGCAGAATCATAGAGTTGGAAGGGACCTCTGTGGTCATCGAGTACAACCGCCTACTCAGTGTGGATGCGTTTGTATCGGCTATTCATACAAATTTGTATGAATGCATTTGTATCGAATACAATCCTCCAACATTTGAAGGGGATCTATTCAAATTAATACAACTTTTCTTACAGTTGATTTGGTACGAATGGAATGCAAAAAAAAACCCATTTGTGCACATCCCTAATGGCTCAGTAAAGTGATGGGAAAGGAAGCCTGGCAAGTGCCTAAAGGTGGTGAGCCTCTTCAGAGCTATTCTGCATTCCCAGGAGGCATTCCTAGCATGGAGATGCCACGTAGATCCTCGCAGGCCTTCAGTGGATGCTCTCTTCCTCATGTGCGGATGCAGCCTAAATCTCCTGTAGAGCCAATAGCTAACATTCAGTGGGAGTGCACTCCTGCCACGGGCCACGAGCCAAAGGGGCCTAGAAGCCACTACAGCTGCCTTCCTAGCCTAGGCATATCCACTTTGGCTCTCTGCTGAGCTCGGAGTTTATTACTAAGCTTTGGATCTCATTTTTTGTTGCATTGGGCACCACCTGCCTTCTTCTCACCAGGGTTCAAGTAGCCCTAGTTATGACACTTGGCTCCTGCACCTTCCATGGTTCCCTAGAAGACATCATTTTGCTTGCCGGAACCCAACATCCCTTTTCTAGCCAACATGGTGATCTGCAATTCATTCTACTGCTAGAACCACAGGAATAGCTGGAGATTATACATCTTATACAGAAGAACTATGGAGAGCCGCCCACCGTATGTCACCATCTACGTGCAGATAGGCTTGGGGTGCCTGAACCTGAATCCCAGATACTGCTGGCTGTTTCCTTAATGATCTAGACAAAGTAGAGAGCAAAGCTCCTTTAAAGGCACTGATAAGGAAAAAGCAGAGTGTCATGTAAGCCAGTTTGGTCTCGTGATTAGGGAGCCGGACTCTTATCTGGGAATACCGGGTTCGATTCTGCACTCCTCCTCAAAGCCAGCCGGGAGACCTTGGGAAAGTCATGGCTCTCCTCTGAGTTCTCACAGCCCCACCCACCTCACAGGGTGTTCTGTAGTGAGGAGAAGAACAGAAAACTTTGTCGGCTGCTTTGAATCCCCTTAAATGGGTGAGAAAAGTGGGGTAGAAAAACCAATTCGTCTTCTTTCCCTTAGAGATGAGCTGGCTGGAGTTCTTTGAACCAAGTCTTCACTCTGTTCCATGTTGGGGCTCAAACCCTGCCCCAGGACGGATGAAATCACAATATATGCCACTAAGCATTCAAAAATGGAATAGGTGCACAAATTTACCTGTTAAAAGAAGGTCCACACTTTTTTGCCAGTTGTGCCACATAAGCTGAGGACCTCTGGTGCCAAGCCTAGAAGATGCTGGAGTTGCCCATCTAGACACTTACCTGCAGCAAAGGAGAGGAGGATCCATAACCCAAGAGACAAAATCTGGCTCATATTGTGGCTTTGTCAAATGGGCAGTGGGAGCCCAGACAAGACACTCAGGAGCAAACTAGGGACAGATGTAGGAGGGGAGACAAAGCTTTAATGTAGGCACATTTGGTCCTTTCCACTCCACCTCCACCTGCTCACACACACACACACACCATGGATCAAGAGACAAGGGAGGCAGGTGGACAGGAAGGCAGGCAGCCCAATTTATTGCCACCCAGTTTAGGCTTCTACTGATTTATGCACAGGGACCAGCACACACACGCACGCACACACACACACGCACACACACAGATGTGCTTAGGTCTTTCCAACCAAGGAGATCTCAAAAGCATCTCCTCCAGAAGCCAATCACTGGCACTTCACATATCTGATATTCAGGGGGCAGCATAAAATCGGATCAGGGCTGCCCAGCGCAGTTGGGTAAAATGATTCTACATCTTATGCTGGGGATCTGGCTCTCGGTCGGAGCTGGTAAGTCTGTCAGCAGGCAGTTTGGGGCTCCCAGGAGGGAGGGAGGGAAAGAGAGAGATAGAAAGGAGAAGGGGAGAAGGAAGGTGGGAAAGGGAGAGAGAGAAGGAGAGAAGGAGAGAAGGAGAGAAAGAGGGAGGGAAAGTGGGAGGGAAAGGGAGGGAGGGAGGTTTATTATTGTTGTTATTTAAGGAATTTATATCCCACCCTTCACCAAATGGCCCCAGATAGGTAGATGGAGGAAGAATGAGGGGGAGAGAGAGAAAGAGGGAAGGAGGGAGGGAGGAATAGAGGAGGAGAGAGAAGGAGAGAGAGAGGGAGAGAGAAAGATAGAGATAGGAAGAGGGAAGGGGAGGGAGGAAAATGGGGAAAGAATGAGATAGAAAGGTGGAAAGAGGGGAGGGAAAAGTAAGAGAAACAGAATACAGAGAGGGAGGGAGAGGGAGGAGAGAAGAGAGAGAGATGATAACAGTAGCATGTAGAATTGTCCTTTGAAGATGGCTTCTCCAGCATTTTGCAGAGGAAATGAATGGCACCATGAGCCAGAAACCAGGCAAGTACCCAGTGCATTCTGAAACATATATACACTTGCTTATTTATTCATTTGTAGAGGCAGAATGTGGTCACGCGTTTTAGAGCTAGACCAGGCTTTGGGCAGATTGTGTCTCTCAGGTCCACTTCTGTCTCCCAGTTTATCTTGTACTCTCTCTTTGAACCCACACCCAGTTGCCAAAATCAAATGCAGGCAGTGCCCCCTTCAGCGCCCAGGGACCGCGTGCCTCCTTCCCAAGAGACCCTGCGTACTGTACATAGGGGAGTCCTGTTTCAAGCAGACCATTTTCTATGGTAAGTGCTGGTGGTCACTTATGACTTTGGGTTCCATGACAGGGAGAAAAAAAAGGCAGGAGACAAGCCAGACCCAAACCACGGCCGTGCAGACCTCGCAAAACTACAGCTCCCATATCCTTTGCCATTAGGAGGACTTACTGGGCCCCATTGACTTCAGCAATCCCTGGAGGGTCAAACTTTTCCTGGCCCTGGTATAGACCGTGCTGCTATGCCTCAGACACACCCCATAGCTATCGCCATTTGATCTTCACATCTTGTAATTGTCATGAACCCACTCCACCATGCCATCCTACGCCTGTTAGAGTACATGACCCTGAACCACAGCGGGGTGGCAGGGGAGCACCATAGGAGGAGAGATCCACAAGATCATTTGGAGCGCAAGAGCAGGAAAACACAATCCATGGAGAGGACAGAAGAAGAAGGTGGGCACAGAGGGAATCTACCCACTCCCAGCCATTGAACCCCTCAGGTTTAACCCCAGACAAGTGCAGTTTAATTGAATGCAGCACTAAATTGCTTTCCCCTTCCAAACAGGCAGGCAGAGACCCAAGTGCCCTAGGAATGGGCATGAATGGGGGTTTTGGCATTTGGTTTAGAAAATGTGTATTTATTTGAATGTGGTAGGATTCTATTCAATATGAATGAATAAGTATCAGATATGTATCCGTTACGAGCAAATATGTATCCTGTAAAAAATCCGCTTTGAAAGCACCAAATCTGACCTGAATCCACTTTTAATCTACTCTCGATCCGTTGCAGATCCGTTGTGACTGGCGCAGCTGCTTTCCCTCCTCCCCAGGTTCATGAACGTTCTGAAGCTTTATACAAATGTTCCAAAACATTCATATTTGAATGAATGTCAATGTACGGATGTCATAACATTGGATCCATGTATGAATGCCCGAATGTGTCCAAATATCGAACATTATAAATATTCATGCATATCCCTAAAGTGCACCCACGAAGGGCAAGGGGGTCACAAGGAGAGACATCTTCTTCTGCCCATCTTGATGCAAGTGAAAGTGCTTCTCCTGGTTGCCCCTGGGAGTCCTGCTCCTGCCTGGTGCAGAGAAGCAGATCTTGGGTGGCCACCTGATATTTCATGATCTCTTCTCTTTCTTTTCCCCTACAGGTCGGACACCTCTTTATACCCAAAGGGGCTGCACCTCACATTGCAAAAACTGGACATTACAGAAGAAGTCCATGCATATCACTGAAGCCTATTTCTGCTGTTCTGGATACAGCTACTGTAATATTTAGGCTGCAGCAATGCTGTATTTGGAGAGCAAGGTTTTCCACTCCCAGGTATGAACAACCCAGACTCATCAAGCAGAGATTGGCTTCTTCCAAGAGGATGCAGAAGAGATCAGCTCTTGGGCCAAGAGCTTGCTTTCGCCCAGGAGCAGAGAAGGGGGCCCAAATGAGAAAAGGCAGATCTATTTCTGAGTGGCATTGGGAGATAGTTAGTCTGGTCAGTCCATCATTTTTATAGTCACCTTTAGATCTAATACCTGCAAAATGTTCAACCTCGATAACACCCACTCCAGGAATGACTGATAGAAGGCAACCTACAAGGTTACATCGGGACCATCAACACCCCCAGTGTGTTCCCAGTTGTACCAATTCATAGTTACACTGAGAAAGATCATCAGATCCCGGAACAGATGTGAGCCACACCTCCTACTCTATCAAAGTAGAACAAGCAACTAGGACACGGTCACATGCTCCCTTTGAGCCTTCTTCAGCCCATCTTAGTTCCAACTGCTCAGACCTTTTCATTCCTATCCATTTCATTGGTGGACTTTCCACCCTCCATTTGGATATTCCCAAATGTTTTTGCCTCCAAAGCTCCAAGAATATCCAGTGTAATGCTTTTAGGGCTGGCAGATAGAATAGCCATACCTTTATCAACAGCAGCTTTGATTCAGATCATCTCTGAATCAGAATGCACCTTCCTAGGTTAGGACTGTTTGGTTTCTCAGCTGATGGAAGGCTTTTTCAGACAGTCTTGTGTTAGGAGAAAACGAAAACTGTCCTGATTCTCTGTGTAGTATTGGCTTGTATTTGACCGAAGCTAGATCTGAATAAAGTCTTCTTCCAGAGTCCCTCATATACCACAAGCCCACAAGGTAGGTGGAGATCAGGAGGAAACCATAACAAAGGAACTCCATTCTTGGTTCCATGTACCCACAAAGCTGTCCAAAGACCGAGACACATTAACTCATCTAAGAGCACCGATCATAAAGATCTGTTTGAAGGTCCTTACCCAAACAACGTTAAAAGGCAGGTCTTGTGGAAAACATCCACTGACTCCCCACACATCTGGTCTTCAGAAGTGGTTATAAATTCAGAATGAAGTTGTACCTTCACCCACTCCTAATTGGATGTAATCAGAGGCAACATGAATGGGTCCTCTATCTCTTGGACCGCTGGTGGTGTTGCTCTCTGTTAGATTGGGCAAGTCCCTGAAAGAGATAAAACAGTCCTGTTTTCAAAGTCTGCAGGGAAGGAAATCTGTCAGAGAAAATGAAAAGCTGTAGGGAAATCATGATGTTTGGCTAAAAAACAGTGTATCTGTTGTATGCTTTCATTATAAATGTGCCACTTCTTCTGTATATCTGACATAGTGGAAAATAATAAAAAGTTCTCTGAGGGAGGTCTAAATGGGGCTGAACTAAAACCAAAAGATAATAATCCTACCTGGTCTTGATACTCCCACTCCAGGGAAAGAAATCATGTGCATGTTTAGATTTTCCCAATGCTCTGGAACATCCCACTGTTGCAGGATCTTCAACCATCTCAGCAATATCAGGCAGATGCAAACAGGATTCTGTTGTATTTGACTTTATAGATGGTTTTGTACATCATTTTCTATATTTCAACAAGGCATACCAAGCAGGGATACTTAAGCCCAATCCGAATGCACTTTGTGGGGATTCCTGCTAGTTCCACAGTTGGAGTTTGATTATTATTTATTTATATTTCTATCCTGCCCTATACTCGAAGTTGAAAACCCTCGCAAGAAAGACTTCCAAAATAAATGATTGCAGCACAAGTGAACGGTCTGGTAGCCTTTTCAGAAGAGCGGCAACGCTTTCCTGCCCCCTGGGTCATGGTCACGCCTTCACTTGAGTCCTTCCCAGGTCCATCTTCAGGGTCGACTTGCTCACACCTTTTCATTTCTATCCTGGACTTTCCACCCTCCATTTGGACTTTTCTGAATAGAAAGCCTACAAAGAAAATGGATAGGATTGAAAAGGAGGGAGCAGTCAGGCCTGAAGATTGACTGAAGAAGGTTTAAAGTGAAGGTGTAATTGCAGCCTGAAGAAACTTAAGAGAGGGACTGAAAGTCATTTCATGGGACAGGAAGATCTCATCTCCATCAGGTCCATTTTGAAGATGTTCTGCACATTTTCTGATTTCTTGTGAATATTCCATCTTTCTTTTTCTATGCAATCCACCAATGATAGGATTAGGTCAGAGGCAACTGTTGGGTTGCAGTCACACCCAAGTCTCAATCCAGCTTCAGTCCACTTTCTGAGTAAGAGAACACATTTTTAAAAAAGCAACTAGTCATTTTCTTTCCACTTTATTTAACCCAGAGGTGGATTTTCTGTGTTAGAGAATGCTGAAAGAAAACAGCATGACACGCCACTGATGTGTTCTCTACTGGGTTTTACTCCCCCCCTTCCTCCTCGGAAGTCTTCTGTCTTTTCCAGCAGTGGTTGCTCCCCAAGATGTGTCTACATCAATGAAGCACCCCAAGAGATGCACTTTAGTCAGTGCGCTAAGCACTGTTCTCATCGCAATTTCTGCAGTCTGTGATCAGCAAAGCACAGGTGGCCAAGGTGTGATAGGTATCAACTTACTTCTGTCTGAAGACTGAAGTAATGGAAGCTGCACCAGGCCTTTGTTCAATTTTCCCCGTTTGAGACTAAACAATTATAAGACAATCAACAGCAGATCTGCCTCCCAAAATCAGTGTGGAAGCACTACCACACCATCAGCACTACCACCAAATCCTTCCACTTCTGCTAAGTTCCACCTCTTCCCTCCCAGTTCACCTTTCCTTGTGTGTCATGTCTTTTTTTTTTTTAGGTTAAAAGCCTGAGGGCAGGAACTTGTCTAAGATGACATATTGTGAATTACTCTTGGACTCTTTCAAAGCTTAGGAGTGGCAAATAAACCTAATAAATAAGATTTTAACAGGGCCACGTTTGCTGACCGTCTCCAGCTACTAAAATATAAAGACTCTAGGAACTGATCCACTATGGAAGCATACTGAACTTATATGTCTATAGCAGTCTAACCAGCCAGGACTTCAAAAGTTAAAATATATTGCATTCTCCCTCCTTCCATTCTCCTCTTCTTAGACACTGTGAAAATTCCACACCAAGAGCAGCCATGTAGCAGTTTCAATGTTTTTCCAAAGAAAGAGAGACCAAAGCTTGGATCTGTAAACATTTGTCAGTTGCTTTATTGCAGGAAAAGATTATTATCTAATTGCTTCCTAAATATATCTCTTGGAATATATATCAATCATTAAACAAAAAACAAAGAAAAAAGTGTCCTGATTTGGCTGGTGTTGCTTGTTAGCATAAATCTTCCAAGGTTTGCAGGGCTTGTCAAGAATAAACAAAGCAGATTTGGAGTAGGTAAGATGCAAAATGTATTCCTTTCAAGCAACACAAAGTAGACCTAACTCTTGCTTCTATTTCTGAAAGGAACCAAGAAAGGGAGAATTAGAACTTTTCATAGGACCATTGTTTGGGGTCTGAGTTCCTATCATTCCCAGGCATGGATTTCACCTCTAGAAGTGGGCCAAACATGATGACATGTAGTCACCGCCTTCCCAGAACCCTCCTGACACAGGGTGTTTTTCCACTGTGCTCCTTTAATCCAGATCTAAGAAGATCCGGATCTAGGGAATGGGTACTTCCCTTAACCCAGATCTAGTAGATCCGGATTAAGGGAAGTACCCAATGGGTTTCCATGGGTGGTCTAGCACCCAATAGCAATGGGTGCTAGACTCCCTGCCGTGGAAACACCAGAGCACCCATTTGGAAATCCAGATCTACCCACAAGGGGTCTGCCTGTCACCCCAGTATTTGCGGGGGCAGGGTGTGCAATCTCCAAAGCAGTTCCGAAGTCACTTCGAAGTCTGTGCAAAATAGCTCTGGAGCATCTTTGAAGCCTGTGCTGATCTTAGGAGTAAACTTTGAAGTGATTTCAAAGTGACTTTGGAGTGACTTTGAAGTTCGCTCCAAAGATCAGCACAAACTTCAAAGACGCTCCGGAGCTATTTTGCACAGACTTCGAAGTGACTTCGAAATGACTCCAAAATCACTTTGAAGCTGGGATTTCGGGGCTCCCGCCCCCATGGGTGCATCCCCTCTCCCTAGCCTCCTCTAGACCCCATTGCCAAACTAACGTGGAAACAGGCTCCCTTTAATCCGGATTTTCTGGCTGAAGACCCCATTGCAGACCCCATTAATGGGGTCTACAGAAAATCCGGATTAAAGGCCAAAAAGTACCCATATGATCCGGATTTCCCGAGGCGCGGTGGAAACAAATGTGTCCCTAATGGGTGCCGTGGTGGAAATGTGGTCATCCGGCTCTCACCCAAATGGGTCCTTAATGGGTACTAAAATGGGTTCTAAGTGACCATGGAAAAACACCCACAGTCCAAGACGACGGTGAGGATCTAGCCTTCGCAGGGATACCTAGTCCACCAATTCAGTTGACCCTGACCTCCCAAACCCTCAGGTGGACTGCAACTCTCCACCACACTGGACAATAGGAATGTGCAGAATTCTCTGAAACTTTCAAAATTTGACTGAATTAATCTGAATTTGGACATCCAAATTCGAATCGAATGTCTATAAATTTGAATTTAAACATTTGAACGAATTTTGAATTTTTGAATCTATTCGTTCGAATTATTTGGACATTCATCTGTGTATGGATATGTAAATGATGCATACTTGCACAAACACATCTTTACCGCATCCATACGCATATGGGATAAATACAGGATGCGTACAGATGCGTACAGATACATACGGGCACATATGAATGTTGTCGACATTCATATGTGCAAATTTGAATTGAAAATTTGAACTAATAGGTTTGAATTTATTCAATTCAAATTGAATGTGAATACATTCAAATTTTAAAGATTCAAGTGGAGTTGAATTTTCAATTTGAATCAAATCAAAACAAATTCCTAAAATTGCATTCATGCACACACCTACTAGGCAGTATGGACAAAGCTCCAGGATGGTAAACCAGGAAGCTGCCCATGAGTAACAAGAGAATCACAGGCTCTCAGAACTCTGGAGGAGGAGGAGTTTTATTGCATTCATAAATGTAGCTTTACCACCAATGGTTCCCGAGGACGTGACTTTCACTCTTTCTTCTTTGGACGACCACGCTTCTTGGTCAGCTGCTGGTGAGATTCTACCCGGGATTCTTGTTTGGGAGAGTTCGACTCATCTTCTTCCTCAGAAGAGGATGACTCTTGCTCCTCACTGTCGTCCTCATACCCAGCTGTGGATAAAGCAGATTCATCAACATCTCAAAAATGCAGCTGCCTAGGGTTTTGAAGACCTACAATGAATGGGACATGTTTTCCACAGGGGGAAAATTGACTCCTAGAGAAAAATTAGAGGCCACTTCAAGCATCAGATCTCACATGGACCAAAGAATATGCAGGTGCAGCAACTAGGAGAGAAAGCTGAACAAGGCCAGTTAAGTATGGTCTTCATCTAAAGAGCCTTGTATATGAATGCATCTTCAGGAGACTATAGGAATAATAGACGCAAGCTAGGCAAGAATTCAGTTTGCACCTGCAATACCCAAGAAGCTATGCCCGCCAAGGTCTTCAGATGTTACCTGAGATATGTTGCCCAGCTAGGTAGACGGGCCCAGATCCTGACTTCAGCCGGAATGTAACAGGAGGACTAAGATCAAATCCTGCTAGCGTGGCCTGTAGGGTACAGAAGTTCTTATTTTGAGGTACATGCTGTGATCTAGTAAAACCTTTTAGGAAGAGAAAGCAATATTTGGCCCAGCTGGACAGTTTGAGCAAAGCCTGATCTGGGTCTCCTGAGTGCATGGCCTGATTAGGCTGCCGTGAACTAGGGATGGTAAAGGTGAACCATTTGTGCTTATCATGAGAAAGCTTCCCCAAAGCGTCTCTTATCAGCCAGAAGTGCGAATGGTCCTCCCATTTACCAGCACGTGCCACCGCGTCTGAAGCCAGAAGTTCTACTTCCTTGCTGCCACAATTGGCCGTTCCATGACATGCTCAGATGCCATTGCAGAGGGGAGTGTTCAAGCAAAGGGACATCATGTCAGTGCCTGTGATCGAACGCACTGGTTGCTGATCAAATGCCCCTCTCGGGACTCAACGACCCGACACCACTCCCGGGAATCGGTGGTCCAGTTACATCAGAGGTCAGCGATTGATCACAACCACCAGCTCCACCATGCCTGCAGGGATGCTGCCTCCCCCGCCCACCAACCACAGGGAACAAGAAGAAGAGTGAATGGTCATGCCACTGGACGCTTCAAGTAAGCTTCTGGTCAACATTGGTAAAGGTGTGGAACACGAGTTAGTGTTCCACAGCTCATGAACAATTAGTGAACTTCTGAGGAGTCAGGGCATGCTTAGAGGCTGCAACAGCCAACTCCATGCGTAGATGCTCTTCAACAGAAGGTCACTAATTGTTGACTACTGGCTTAAGTGCAAATAGGCCTCAGCTCTGCATAATGTTTCCAGTTCTCTAATAATCTTTGGGCCTGTTTGCACTTGGCCTTATTCTTGAATATGTCCCAGAACAGGGGCCTGCTGTCCACATGCTAATGCAGGCTACAGTAGGCCCCAGGTGATACATTCCAGAATATGGGCAAGTGAGGACAGGCCCTTGGTTGGCCACTCTGAAGCTACTCCAGCTCATCTGAGTGCCTTTTAAAGGGAAGCAGACATAAGAAGGGAATTACAGGGCTCTCACCATGGGGAGGATGGAAGGTTGCAAGGTTGCGATGTGCACTGGCGTCGATTGCTTGCTGTCGCTTGTAGGCATAATCTCCACAACATGGAATTCGTTCTTGGCATTTTCCCCTAGACAAATCTTTGAGAAAGAGGTCAAAGTCCTCCAGGGAACAGTCCCAGAAAGATCACAGTTTCTAAAGCAGAGCTTTGCAGAGAAATAGGCTGTTTCCAGACCTGAAGAAAGCCCCCAAATCCCTCCTGCATTGTGTTGGGATCATCAGGCTTGTCTGTGACTTTCCCAGAGCTGGCAAGGACGTGAAAAACAGGCAAAGAAAGGGGCAGGGCTTTGGCTGGCTCTGGAAGTTCCCAGCAGAGTGACTTCCTATGCACTTAGCTGATGTGGAGATAAGCAGAATTATGCCAGGGTTTGATGCCACTTCTAGGGACCTGTTCTGGGATCTTTTTTTATATCCATTGCTGCCTTTTGCCATCTGGAGGCAGCCATGCTGAAAAGTCTCTAAGAACATAAGAACATAAGAGGAGCCCTGCTGGCTCAGGCAACAGCCCATCTAGTCCAGCATCCTGTTGCACATGGTGGCCCACCAATTGCCTATGGGCATCTCAAGCAGAGACAAGGGCAAACCTTCTCCTGCTCTCCAATCCCAGCAAGAGGCCTTAGAAGCCCCCTCTGTTAGGGATGTGCACATTCAGAACGTTAGTTATTAATACAAATTCGTACAAATTTCAACACAAATAGAATGTTACGGATACATATCAGATATGTATTCATTTGTATCAGATACGTGTTCATTCATATCACATATGTATCAGATACATATTCATTCGTATCTGCTACATACTGAATATCCGTAAAAATACATATGAATAGAATCATATCAAATAGAATTTTACCGCACTCAAATGTGATCTATTTTTACGAATGTGGATTTTCAAACATTCGCTTTGTTACAATCGAGTGTCAAAAATGCCTATTCACACCCACCACTCGCCTCTGTAGCAGTTCTGCAATGGCATTTATTCATTTGAGCTGGGCAGTGGATTCAGTTCAGCCCAGCCAACCAGCCAGGGACCATGAAACCTGCAATCCAACAACCTCTGCTGGGCATCAAACTGGGGAGAAGCCTAGCCCAAACCTGGCCCAGTTAAGCAAAGTCAACCATCACCCAAGGCTCCATGCAAAGGTTGTCCACCTCCCCATCACCCATGCCCTGATCAATCATGATAAGCAAGGTCCATACCGTCCGTAGAGAAAGCTGATGATCCCATGACCACTTCTCTGGGACATCAAAGGTGAATGTGGGGTTCTTATCATCTAGCTGAGCCCCTGTGCATGGGAAATGGAATGCCAGATGGTCAGCTGAACCCTTTCTCCCTCACCAGCCAACAGAAGGAGAGCAGGTGCTGCTGTTTTGCCCCTCTACAGCCCTCTGCAAAGTAACGCCTTACCCCAAATTAGAAGGACGGATTTCTCTGAATGGTCACTTTCATTGTTGACGTAGCTGACGTCCATGGCCATCGCTGCACGAGGGACGCTTAAAGGTGTTCCGTGAAACTTCGCTGTAGCCACCTACGTTTTAAGAAAAAAGCTCAAAAGTGGCTTGGAGGTGGTAGCTAGTGTTCCCATCCTCCTCCTAACACACAGTCCAAAGTCTTTTTCTTGTTTTTAATGTGGATTAGAGGTGGGATGAAAGTTCTAATATCCACAAGCTACCACTTTTGACCCAGTTTGGTCTAGTGGTTAGGGAGCCGCACTCTTATCTGGTAATATCGGGTTCGATCCCGCCCTCCCCCACGAAGCCAGCTGGGTGACCTTGGGCTAGTCACAGCTCTCCTCTGAGCTCTCACAGCCCCACCCACCCATAAGGTGCTTGTTGTGGGGAGAAGAACAGAAGGTTTGTCACCCACTTTGAGTTCAATTAAGGGTGAGAAAAGCTTCTTCTTCTTAATGTGTTTGGGTGCAGCTTTTTTATTCAAGCAACAATGCAGTAAAAGCATAAGGAAGAGCAACGTCTTTTTACCATACAAATCCAGTGCTGAAAACATTCACGCACTTGTACCTTTAAAAATACTCCTGGCCTGTTTTTAAAAAGTGGAAATTCTCACCTGTGGGAGATCAAGCCAACAAGCCGAGTTTCAATTATGTGAATGCGAATATTTTCAAACCTTTCCAGGTATCATTATTTTGCAAGCTAGGAATATCCCTGTTCACTCTAAAGCAAGCCCTGCCACGCAGTTTATATAGCCAGAACATTTTATTTTCAATCCACAATTTTAATATGGCCAATGAAATCTTCTCAGATTACCTTGAAAAGTTTATTGCACTTAACATTCTGAATACAATGCAAATATATTCGATTTGTTAGCTTCCAAAACAAATTTTGAAGGGTTTTTGGGTTGCTTTTAAAAACTATGTACCCATGTATAAATTTAGCAAGCAGGATGCTTCTAAGGCCAATTTGCTGAGATTCGAGAGCAGAAGATGGTTTGCCCTCGTCTCTGCTTCAGATACCCAGGAGCAATTGGTGGGCCACTGTGAGACAGGATGCTGGACTAGGTGGGCTGTGGCCTGATCCAGCAGGGCTCCCCTTAGGTTCTTATGGACTAGAGGGGCCGTGGCCTGACCCAGCAGGGCTCCTCTGAGGTTCTTATGGACTAGATGGGCTGTGGCCTGATCCAGCAGGGCTCCTCTTAGGTTCGTATGGACTAGATGGGCTGTGGGCTGATCCAGCAGGGCTCCTCTTAGGTTCTTATGGGCTAGATGGGTTGTGGCCTGATCCAGCAGGGCTCCCCTTAGGTTCGTATGGACTAGATGGGCTGTGGGCTGATCCAGCAGGGCTCCTCTTAGATTCTTATGGGCTAGATGGACTGTGGCCTGATCCAGCAGGGCTCCCCTGAGGTTCGTATGGACTAGATGGGCTGTGGCCTGATCCAGCAGGGCTCCTCTTGGGTTCTTATGGACTAGATGGGCTGTGGCCTGATCCAGCAGGGCTCCTCTGAGGTTCTTATGTTAAAATGCTGACAATATCATGTGCATGCAAATATATCAGTGCATTTACAATAAATATCAGTACATTCTTGCTAACCTGGCTATTTTGAGGCTTTCTTAGGAAGAAACTCCATTCCTTTCAATGAGAGACAAAGCAAAAATATTGATACATTAATTAAAAACTATGGTGTTTTAGCATAAATACCTTACAAACTACCAGCCAAATGTGAAGTCTGCTAGTCAGAAACAGAAAGCATCCATTCAATTCAAATTTTATCTAGCAGTATCATAACTTACCAGACTTCTTTGCCACACCAGAAAGAGTACGAGAAATGAAACATCTCAGGAGATGCTTTTATAAAACAGAAACAGGTGTTTTTCCTCAAACTTTGGCCAATCAGAGCAGCCTTGTAATAAGCAGCAACTGCTTGATCTTAAAGAAAGCAGATGCCTTCCTGCCAAAAGAAAGAAAGGGTGGGCAACAACAAATTAAATTGCATAAGAACCTAAGAGGAGCCCTGCTGGATCAGGCCACAGCCCATCTTGCCCATAAGAACCTGAGAAGAGCCCTGCTGGATCAGGCCACAGCCCATCTAGTCCATAAGAACCTCAGAGGATCCCTACTGGGTCAGGCCACAGCCCATCTAGTCAATAAGAACCTGAGAGGAGCCCTGCTGGATCAGGCCACAGCCCATCTAGCCCATAAGAACCTAAGAGGAGCCCTGCTGGATCAGGCCACAGCCCATCTAGTCCATAAGAACCTAAGAGGAGCCCTGCTGGATCAGGCCACAGCCCATCTAGTCCATAAGAACCTAAGAGGAGCCCTGCTGGATCAGGACACAGCCCATCTAGCCATAAGAACCTAAGAGGATCCCTGCTGGATCAGGCCACAGCCCATCTAGTCAATAAGAACCTGAGAGGAGCCCTGCTGAATCAGGCCACAGCCCATCTAGTCCATAAGAACCTCAGAGGATCCCTACTGGGTCAGGCCACAGCCCATCTAGTCAATAAGAACCTAAAAGGAGCCCACCCCTTCTCTCCTGATAGGAGCCTGGTTGATGTTACCAACCTCTGTGCCACCCCACGCCCCTTCCCCGATCCCCAAACTTCAGAAGCTGCTTGCCAGCTAAAAAGCTGCTCCTCCTTCTCCCCCATCCTGCTAGGACTTTATCCAAGTGGGCTTCTATAGAGATATTCCTATAAGCAATCAATTGGTTATTGAATTGCTGAAAAGAAGGTCTCTCATATTTTGCTTAAAAACTGTATTGCAGCTAAATGCTAGCAACAAGCTGATCTCTAAAAAGTATCCATGCTTGCCAAAAGTTGGCTTTATCTATGTTCACAGTGCTTGCCAAAAGCCTTATTCAGAGACCTATTGTTGCTGTTGTCCTTCCTAGCTTGCAACTAAAATAATGTTACATGTAAGCGTATGAGAAAGGCCGCTTGGATGTTTGTGTTCACATAGAATCAGCAAATTATTAGATATAAGAGAGGCTTGAAATCTCTCAAAAAATCATCATATGATATGATCACTACATGCTGTTTCTTGACTGTTTAAGATCTACGCTTGCTGCTTGCTTGCTGGCCTGCTGCCTATTTGCTTATATGGTGATTATCGATTAGGTATAGTCTGATGCTTAAGTCCACTTAGCTATGAACATTTTCATAGCATAGGCACAGTTTGCATAGATGTAGCAGTAAACAGAACTCAGGATTGCTACAGGCTTCTTGTCAAAGAGACCCCATTTGTCATTGACGGAGTGCTTTCTTGCAAGAAAGTGTGGGGAAGGTGTGGGGAGAAGAACAGAACGTTGTCAGCCGCTTTGAGTCCCCTTAAATGGGTGAGGAAAGCGGGGTAGAAAAGCCAACTCTTCTTCCTCCAGGAAGCCAGCTTGGTCACCTTGGGCTAGTCACAGCTCTCTTCAGAGCTCTCACAGGCCCACCCATCTCACAGGGTGTCTGTTGTAAGGAGAAGAACAGAAGGTTGTCGACTGCTATGAGTCCTCTTGAATGGGTGAGAAAAGCAGGGTAGAAAACCCAACTCTTCTTCTTCAAATGCAAACTGTTCAAACTTGTTCAGGGTGTGTGCTTTGGGTCACATTCTAGCTTTGTCTTCAGGCAGGCAGGGTGTTCTGTTGAGGTGCAAATCTGTTGCAGTGTAAGTTCAGTCCAACTCAGAGGTTTGCATGGGCAGAGATTCTTGGTTCCCCTGCCAGCAATGGCCTCCCACTCTCAGCCTATTCGTTGCAATACTCTGCCAAGCAGCAAATAATCTCATGCCACATGCCAGCCGTTTCTGATTTGAAATTTCTGCAGCCTGGGAGACAACCAACTTCAGTAGTCATGAGGGAACTTCCTGGAAACAGAGAAAGGACATGTTAGAAGAACATGCCGCTGCATGGAACAGACGAAGAAGCTAGTCTAGAAGGGAAAGGTGGGGAACCAGGAGCTTTGAGCTTGAATCTGCTCTTGGTTTCTGCTTCAAGGATGCTGAATCTGTCATGGAGACTGGATTTTTCACGAGGCTTTCCATAGAACTGCAGCTCTCCCTCTTCTTAACCTGGTCCTACTTCTTTCCAGCAGCTTTCTCCTCAACATTACCAGTCCCATTGACACCACCCAGACAATACTTTTCAGCCAACATCTTGTCAGCCAGGGTCAGGCAAAGGCCCATCCCAGAAGCAGCCATAAGGGGAAACTTAACACCGGTCCTTTAAACAGTGGAGGTAGCATATATAAACTTTTCACCACCCCCACCACCCTGTCCAAACCAAAGATTTAGAGAACCAAAGGTCCCAGAAACTTCCTTGTTCCACCCAACCTCCCCACCCAGGGACCTTGGCTTCTGCAACTGGAATCCAGTTGAAGTTTGGGTTCCACCTGAAGTAGTGTTCCAGTTGTCATGGAGGGGGAAAACATCCCTTATGGAGATTCAGTTAAACTATATATACTATGTCAAGAAGAAGAAGAAGAAGAAGAAGAGGAGGAGGAGGAGGAGGAGGAGGAGGAGGAGGAGGAGTTGGCTTTTCTACCCTGCTTTTCTCCCCCATTTAAGGGGACTCAGAGTGGCTGAGAAACCTTCTGTTCTCCCCACCACAGACACCCTGTGAGGTAGGTGGGGCTGTGAGAGCTCAGGAGAGAGCTGTGACTAGCCCAAGGCCATCCAGCTTGCTTCGAGGAGCAGTGCAGAATCAAACCCAGTATTCCCAGATAAGAGTTTGGCTCCCTAATCACTAGACCAAACTTGCTCACAGAACTGGGATCCAGAAATGGCAGGTGAGAATTCTTTGGAACTGGGGAGGCTAATCCAGGCATGTTTTTCCACCAAGGACAATCTGGGGTCCTTCCCACTCCAATCAGTCCATATATATGGCTTCCTCCTCCCCCTCTGTATGTTTCCCACACTCACCAATATAGATGTTCTTTGTGTAGCATGCGGCGTCTTCACCTGCCCAACAGAATTCTGCATCCGGTCCACAAGAGCCGAATTCCTGTTCGCAGCTGTAGCACCAGATCGCATTTGCTGCAGGAAAGTGGGCAGTGAGTAAATGTAGAGAACGGAAGACCATGACCAGCAGATAAGATGATGTATAAAGAAACAGATGAATAATATGCATGAATAATATGAATAAATAAAACCCTCAACACTAAAATATATTTAAAATATAACCCATCCATGCTCTCTTTCATTGAATGGGCGAGAAAAGCGGCGTATAAAAGCCAACTCTCCTCCTCCTTCTCCTCCTCCTCCCCCATCCTGCCAGGACTTTACCCAAGTGGGCTTCTTGTCAAAGAGACCCCATTTGTCGTTGACCAAGTGCATGCCTGCAAGAAATATCAATCAACCAAAGAGCCCTGTTCCCACTAGGACTTTTTAGAGTTTTCAAAACGGTTTGAAAGCCCTCTGTCCACACTGAAAAGTGGCTTTCCAAGTTAAAAAGAGGAGTAATTGGGAGAAAACAAATTAAATAAAACACCCCTTCAAACAACTCTCGCTCCCACTCAGCTTAGAGTGTTTTGAAACTGTGTTTTGAAGCAGAAGCCCACCTACCCACCTGCTTGCCCACCCACCTGCCTGCCCACTGCTGCCATCCTTGCCCAGGTGCTTGCCTGCCCACCTGCCCACCTGCTCTTTCAGCTGCTGCTTCGTCCCGCCATTGTGGCTGCCGCTGTCACTCGGCTTCCTGCCAAGCAGCGCTGGTGCTCCTGAGGCTCAGGGAGGAGGAACAGAAAGCCGCGGGCAAGCGAGCTTCCCTTCCCTTTTGGGTGCTGCTCCACCACTGGAGCTGGTGCCGCCACCACCACCACCATGCTCTGCTTTAAAGCGGAATCAACAAAAACCAATGGGAACGCAAATAATGTGCGTTCACATCTGTTTTAATTCTTCTTTAACAGAGCTAAGTGGGAATTCACCCGAAGTGTTTTAATAAACTCCAAGACAGACAAAGCTGTGGACTAAAATGCTGCGTTCACACCTAAGTTTTAATCCACCTCCAATCCATTTCGAGAGTGAGCCAACATATCAGCAAAATGACTAATCATTTTCTTTTCACAATTATTTAGCCCAAATGTCAATTTTCCGAGTTAGATAATGCCAGAAGGAAACAGCCTGGCACCTTGCTGGTGTATTTTCTAACTCTGACAGTGGACTGAAGTTGGAGTGAAACTTGAGTGTGAACGCAGCAGCCACAAGGTATATAAAGGCAAAAATGCCTAAATCAAAGGATAAACATATGAAAAAAGGAAAACAAACTTCTGAAGAATATAGCAAGACCTGGAAAGAGTGTGAGATAATATCTTTACTTACATATAGAATGTCTTTCCCAAGTTGATCACATTTGGGGTGTTTTTCCACTGTCACTAGAAGTACCCATTAAGTACCCATTAATGGGTACAAAAATGCCATTACGTACCCATTTATGGGTACTTAATGGGTACTTTTAGTAACAGTGGAAAAACACCCTTGATCTAAAGTGGGAATTTACACAAATGAACAAGTCTATCTATCTATCTATCTATCTATCTATCTATCTATCTATCTATCTATCTATCTATCTATCTATCTATCTATCTGTCTGTCTGTCTGTCTGTCTGTCTGTCTGTCTGTCTGTCTGTCTGTCTGTCTGTCTGTCTATCTATCTATCTATCTATCTATCTATCTATCTATCCATCTATCCATCTATCTATCTATCTATCTATTTACATTTATATCCCACCCTATACCCTAGGGTCTCAGGACGGGTAACAGCATATTTAAAAGACAAAAATATTTAAAATAAAACCATATAACTAAAACAGTGTTTAAACAATAATATGTGCAGTAGGGGAAAACTGTGCCACATTTAGCCAAAGGCCAGAGCAATCTATGTACAAAAATAATGCAAAAATATCCCAACTGAAACAAAGCAACATGGGGAAAAGGAAGACTGAAATAGCTGACTTGATAGCTTCAATACGAATGTAACACTAATTTCTGTATAGACCAAAAGATCCTTGATGAATATAGGTAACAAAACGTGAAGCTGGATATTTTTTGATAAAGGCATTTATGTCTATTTATACATTTTAGTCCACACTTTATTTGTGTTGGATCTAAGACAAACGTCTTCAGTTGGTTGTTCTTTGTTCCTTGTTTGTTGGCTATGTTGCAAGAAATATCACCCAGAAATTGAAATTAAAAGTGTTTGCCCAGATATTAGGTACTGCATAGTAAGAACACCACCACCAAATTTGGAAGAAATCACACTTTTAGGTCCCCGGGATAGAAAACTACTGCCTGACTTTCCAAATCCCAGTGAATATCAATTTTAACAGTGCAAAGTCACAAGTGTACAAGAGGCAGAAAAGCTGGAAAAAGTTCGGCAAGTTTTTCCTTTGAAATTTCTCTGATTTGCCTTGCATCACCATGCTGGTTCACAACTGAGTAGGGAATGAATATTCAAAATATTCGTTGTTTGTACTAATTCGGATTAATATGGACCTTTGTATACAAACTGAATGTTCAGAAATTTGTACTTTAGTATTCGTACAAATATAAATATTTTGAATTATGCAAACATTTGTTTGTGTATGGATTTATTATTCATACGAATTTGGATACTCAAATATCAATTCATTACTAATCAATTGTCAAAAATTGCATTCATTCCTACAACTGAGCGCTAGACCTTTTCTTCTAAAGCTTACCAGTGGGAAGACTCAGCACCATCCACCACCAAGGAACAGGAGGGATCTTCATCCTCTGTTAGGAAGAAGATGTTTCACCAGCCACATCAAAGCAATTGTCCCTCTGAACTGAAAGTTCAAAGAAGTGGAGAACAGGTCAAATTTAGAAGAAATATCAAAGCCCTGAACCCTCAGGTGGGCTGAGAAGGAGCTTGGAACTAGCCCAGGCACGCATGGGGCAATGAGACTTCATCCTGCAAACATCTCTTCTACTAACCACACCTTCTGCTCATCAAGGCTTAGGAAAAGCCTAAAGCAGTATGTCAAGAGAGCAGATGTTGCTATAAGGAGGACTTCTGTTAACAAACTCCATAGTCCCTAGATCTTCACCTCCCACTCACAGTACTCCACGATGGGCACACAGCATCATGTTGGCACTGACTCTCCCTAGATATCTGCCGTAACATCAGAGAAGAACACCATGGACTTGGCTGTCAGAAACTATTATCTGGAAACCCAGGCAGAAGAATGATGCCATCAGGAGGTGTTGGGTACCCATTCCGGCAATCCATAAATAGGTTTGCCGTTGCCGGATTGGCAGCCTTGTGCACAATTTAGGCTTTGTGTCTTTGTTACTTGGTTGATTCAGAAGTGAAATCATCCTATGCTGCCATTCCAGCTTGACAGCACAGATGAGAAGAAAGGGGATCTCTCTGCATTCGTGGGGATAGACAGGGGTAACTGTACTCAGCCTCCTGTACTTTAGATTGGGTGTACACTAGATATGTGCATAAATATTTGTAACATTGGAAATTCTTATTAATCTGACCAGATTTGAACATTTGTATCCAAACTGAATGTTGGCACATTCAAAAATTGACATTCGAATTCGAATTGAATGTTCTGTAAGGGATCTATTCGAACAAAGATAAATTTTCTTGCATTCAATCTGAGTTGAATAAAATGCATTTCTTGGCAAAAATAACACGAAGAGATACATAAAAAGCAACTGTGTGTTTATCAGTCTGCCTTTCCAGAGAACCTGGACAGTTGTAAGCATTTAGAAAGAAAATGTATTTAAGAAGATAAGTTTTGAATGTGAATTTGAATGTGAGAGTCTAATTTTAAAAGAAAATGCAAGAAGGAGTGACAAATGAAACCAAGAAGAGAAGAAAGTGCACCAAATGGGGCCCAGCTACACCTAAGTGTTAATCCAAACTTTGATCCACCTTCAGTCCACCTTCACAGTGAGAGAATGTGTCAGCAATGGGAAGAACTGTTTTCATTCCATGTTATCTAACCGTCACTGAGAAAATAATCCTTTGAAGAATGTGGAAGGAAAATGACCTGTCGATTTGCTGATGTATTATTTCACTCTGGAGGTTGATTGAAGGTGGATTAAACATAAGGTGAAGACAAGCCCATGTCGTAGAATGATAGCCATTCTGGAGAACTTCCTTGGAGCTTAATGGCAATTTGTCTTTCATCACTGATGTCAGATATGTGTGGCAAAGCAAACTCTGATCTTGGCTCCTAGAAGAAATAACCCAACTAAGGACCATATAGGTAGGTGGTGGAAATACATCCACTCCCTTGAAGCCAAATCCTTGCTACAGGCCCAAGTATATCCAAGTATTCCTTCTAGTCTCTACTTGAATATATCCAGAAACAGATGTCTGAAAGAGAAGAAAAAATAGAATAATATAGAATAATAACCCATTATAGTTAGGACATAGAAAGTAAAACATTGCTGTTTCCAGGCTGGTGAATATTTTATTATTTTATTTAGCCCATCCTGTATCACAGCCTCACATTGGCTAACAAAATGGAATTAAAAAGATAAGGACAGAATGTTAAAATATACATAATCTAATGCCAACATAAACAAATGCAACTGAGAGATTTGCTTCATTCAACAAAGGTGAGCATATATGCATCAATGCTAATTTGTGGAAGAGAAGGGGAACCAGCCTGCAGGTAAAGTGTCTTTTCTTTGGAAAGGTTCAAAGGGAGAAGAGCAGAAAGAGATCTGAGGCTGGAGCAAAAGATTCAGATGATCCATCCCTTGCCATAACCCGGCCATCTTTGCAACTATGCGTTACAGTATTCCGTGAAACAGTAATGGACTTCAGAATGACGGAGGCCGCTCTTCTCTTTGGAATTGTGGCATCCTTGGAGGCAGCCAATTTGGGTACCAACGGCACTTCGTCCTGGAACCGGAAAAGAGAGAGGGTATTATAGACAATGTGGAATTATCGTCACCTGCTGCTGGAGGATCTTTCACAGGAACGGGACAGGGAGGAAGAAGCAAAGTTCTGAAAATCCCCCACATATTAGGGTTGCTCAGTGAGCCCCATTTGCTCCAGAGAGTCTTCATTCTAGTGCATAATGAAGTGAAGTGGAGCTTCTCAAGAAAGGGTTGGACTAGGGATGTCCACAAATATTCATAACGTTCAAAACATTATCATGGACTGGATGGGCTGTGGCCTGATCCAGCAGGGCTCCTCTTAGGTTCTCATGGACCAGATGGGGTGTGGCCTGATCCAGCAGGGCTCCGCTGAGGTTCTTATGGACTAGATGGGCTGTGGTCTGATCCAGCAGGGCTCCTGTTAGGTTCTCATGGACTGGATGGGCTGTGGCCTGATCCGGCAGGGCTCTTCTTAGGTTCTCATGGACTAGATGAGCCGTGGCCTGATCCAGCAGGGCTCCTCTTACGTTCTAAAATGGTACTAGGTGGACCAAAGGGATTGCTGGAAAAATTGCACATAAAAATTGAGACGGTCTCTATGCTATGTTTGCTTTTTCTTGCATACTCACCAAAGTAGTTTTTCTTTGTGAAGCACCCACCCATGACCCCCACCCAGAAAAACTCCTCTGTAATAGGACAGCCATATTTGGGGAACCTCTTCTCACAGTGATGGCACCACATGGCACTTGCTGCAGAGGAGGGTTGCAAAAAGAGTGGGGGAGACGGGGGGGGGGGGGACCAAGACAAATTATTGGCACTTTTGACATTCAGATAAGCAGGTAGTTGATCTGAATGAGGAAATAGTAAGGATTAGGGATGTGAACGAATGCAATTTTTTTGATTCAATGCGATTTGAACTGAATATCCAAAAATTCAAATCGATTCAAATGTTTAAAATCAAATGTATTCTCATTCGATTCAAAATCTATTCGTGCAAATATTCTATCCGTATTTGCAGATACGAATGTCAACAACATTCGCGTGTGTCTGTACACATCCGTACACATCCCGTTTTTATCCCATATGCATCTCGTTTTCATCTCATGACGTATCCGTATAAATGCATACAGATACGAATAAGATGCATAGGGATACATATATAATGCCTAAGTCTCCATACACATATGAATGTCTGAATAATTCATCTGAATGTTTAAATTTATAGAACTTCAATTTGAATCTGAATGTCCAAATTCGAATAAATTCAATTGAATTTTTAATTTTACGAATATTTGTACACATCCCTAGTAATGATACAAAATATAAATTAGATAGAAAGTTTTCTAAAATACTTTGTCTTTCAATTAAACAATATTCTTGGATAAAGTATCTTGGCTGGACAGGTACAATGGAACATAAAGGGCACATCACACATTTGAACTGATTAATTATCCTTGATCTGCATTGATAATGAGCATTTGAATTTTTCAGAGCTGATAAAACTTTCCCAGCAGTCCCAGGTAGCACAAAACTGTAGTAATGAAATCAAAATCTGTGTCTCCTGTGAAACCTCCAAGATTCGGCTATGTTCTAGAAATAATTTTTATTGTCATTACATATTTATGGTCTCAAGACAGATATTAATACATTTCATTATCAGGCATTATGACAGAGTACTTAGTCCCTTTGGGTTATTCAGAGCTATTGAATATTTAATTCAAATGTATATCATTTCTTAATGCACACGAAAGATCCTTAACAGATCCAAAACCAGAGAGATCCATTTTCAGAGGGCTGATATTAGAGATGTCCATGAATAGGTTTACCGCATCTGTCAACATCAACAGAGTAGTTCCTAGACCTTTGTCGTCTGGGCCGTAAGTCCAGGTTGGGTGACCGTTTCCCATGCATAGTCAGTACTGGATAAAAGAGCAAATAACAGAGAAACCTGTTGTGTAAGTTAGATTGTTGTTGTTGGTTTTGGTAAATCTATGAATAAGCCTTAAAAGGTACGCAAACTGCAGTTACAAAGCACAGAAGAAGCTTGCAAGATAATATGGATAATTCTGTATTACAATGTTTTCAAGCCATAGGGCTCCTGGATGAGAGAAATCATGGCTAGACCCTTATATACAATAATACGAATAGACATTATTATTGACCATCTGCTCACTTTATTTTTTGTTTGTTTTTGAGGAGGGAACATGGTTCAAGTGCAATGAATGAGCAGTATTATTTTAAAAACAAAGTTAGAACAAGCATCATCCATCAAAGGAGACGGTTGGAAAAATCACATAGAAGTATTATCTTCCGTGCATGAAGGTGTTGTTGTTGGGAAGGCTGGATTTATAGCTCTGGCGGCCAGACGTTAAATCGGTTACAATAATCCGTTCTGCAGCACCACTTCCTCCTAATATAGGCTCTGTAAAGGTTTGTGGTGCTTACACATCTTGAGGTACAACCTTGATTAATCCTTCGAAGGTGTCCCCCTGTAAATGAAAGGAGAATAGAATTATACAAGTCTCTCGCCAGCCGCCTGCAATGCTTCTCTTTTATCTGTCTTTATACCGACCCTCCTGCTCACCCCCTCACATTTTCAACCTGATTTTGCTTCCCAAAGCCTTTCCCTGGAATCACCTTTCGAAATCCTCTGAGTGAAGCAGAATTTTGTCTGCGGCACCTCACAGAGGGAGGAGATCTTACATGTGTTGTCCGCTCGGGTCCTCCAACAATAATGGCATTTAAGTCCTACAACTGTGTGAGACAAACAAGAAAAAAAAAGAACGTGAAAGAATAAGGGGTGCAAAGGAAGGAAGGAATGGATACGAATACTGCCCCTCCAAATGTTTTAGGTGAAAACTGCCATCACATCTCCATCAGCCAACGCAGATAAAACCTCTAAAGGCACCAAGATAATGAGAAGAAACCGAGGCCAGACGGGCCCGTTTAGACACGGCTCACAGGTCAACTTCAAATGTTTCACACAAAAGTAGTCACCCCAGGTACATCGTTCCAACAACTGGTTGGGGCAATCTCCCCATTAGAGGCACGCCAGTTTCTGGAGATGGTCACAGAACAATCACAGTGAGAAGCCATGGATACTTTTGCCCTCCTTGCTAATTTGGAGAATATCCTTGAGCTTTAACCCTCCCAACAAGTCAAGTTTTGATATCTTCCTTTCCCCTCTTTTCTTCCTGGATTTACCTGCTGCTAAGAAGACCACCAACAAGGAACCCAAAGCCAGGAGTTTATTTTCGCAAGTGTTCATTCTGGAAAAGGTAAAGCGGAGAAGCAAAAAAATCATCCTTCAAGTTTATTCTAAACCTACATCAAATCAGGCTCAATACATTTGAAACTCAAGGCCATTTATACCAAATTATGGGGAAACTATGTGGAGGTTTGGCAAACCTCCTGGTGTGTGGCTCTCCAGTTCTTTTTGAACTGCAGATTCCATAATTCTTCTTTTCTAAAAAAATCTCTCAGAGTGCACAGGTCGGGGTAGCAATGCCGCAGGTCAGTGATAGTAAATCACAGCTAGACGCTTGCCTCTTTCCAAAGGAAGGCACGATTTATTGTTTGGTTTCAGTAGCAAAGTAAAGGCACAAAAGGCAAAGTGCATATGTACAACGTGGGCTTATATCTTACATTTACAAATTACCATCAGGTTTTACCTATTAGCAAAGAGGCAATGTGCCCTAATTCATAGCACCTGTTACAGAGAAAAGGTCCTGCAGTTACTTTCCACACTGTGATTTTTTCTATTCTGTATTAACTCTTAAATGCCTTGACAAAAAATGTCCTTCATCAATATTATATCCATCCAACTAAATTATCCCCATTTTGGTACAACAAAAAACCTCAAAAAAGAGGCATGGAGACTTCAGTTCCCTCCCCCCTTCCTTCTTTCTGGTGGACACAAATTCCATAATTCTTTGCCATCTTCCAGACTGTCTGGGATCATGGGGATTATGGTTCAGCCACAGCTTGAGGGACATTACTTTGTCCACATGAACATTGGTGAATTTATCTTCTTAGTGTTCAGTGTATAGACACATTCCTGGCCACCTGGCCACGTTCAGAATGGGAGGAGCACACCTTTCAGCTTCATCCTCCCCAGAAAATCTCCCTTTGGGTTGAATAATGTAGAAAGAAAATTCACTCTGACCTCTGGCTGACAAGAAAGAGCTCCCTCTTCCCATTTTCGGGCACCGATGTTGTTTTAGTGGGGACTTAAACCCACCCTGAGACCCTCAGGTAGATGATGGATGGATGGATGGATGGATGGATGGATGGATGGATGGATGGATGGATGGATGGATGGATGGATGGATGGATGGATGGATGGATGGATGGATGGATGGATGGATGGATGGATTCTCTCATTCTGAAGGTGGACTGGAACTGAATGAAAACTTAGGTGTAGGTGAACCCTAGGTAGTTAAGATTTAGGACTTACAATAAAGACTTTCTACAAGAGAGCTCCTCACTGCTGCCACATTAATAGAGACAATCCATGTAACTATTAGCATGAAGCCATTAAATCTGTTTCTTCCAAGGATGTCTTCTCTGGCATCCCCTAGTCAGCTACGTAATCCAAAGTAAAGGCTAAAAACATAGCTTCAGTTCAGCTAGCACCTGAAGCCAGAAGACAAGTAATACGATATTTAAAAAAATGAATCCTGCCTTACCTGGTGGTAGCAGAAGCCTTTCTAAGATCCTCCTTTTGGTAGCTGGAGAATCAGAACCAAGGTAATTTGTGAAATTTCACAAAAACTAGTGCTGTCACTCCGCAAAGTGTAAACTTGATCTTGGCATGGGTTCTACAAGTAAGGGAGATTTTTTTTTTCTTCCTAAAATTGGATCAAAACTCTCAGTGGAAAAAACATGGCTAAGTGGGTGTTCAAAGCAAGTAGCTGTGGAACACTCTGTACTTCAGAGGAACCAGAACATCAGATAGATGGAGAAGCATTAGTACAGGTCACATTACTGGCAGCATAATGGGATTAGTGGGTTGGAGTACAGGCTCGCTAGAAGGAAGTCATTGTAGGTAAGACATCCTACAGCTCCAGTTCTTCAAAGGAAATTGGTCCAGATGAACAATTCCATCTCCACCTTAATGATTTGTCACTTCTGAAGGTGGATTAAATTTAGGTGTAGATGGAGCCTAAAAGAGTTGAAAATCCAGATTCAACTCCACACTTCCTGATTCAGGTTTTGCTACATTCGAATTTTAAACATTTGAACTGAACTGGAAGTCAAAAAAAGAAACACGTTTGTGCACATCTCTAGGACGGAGGGGGAATATTTTAAAACTACCTTATGTGTAACCCAAACCGCTGCTGCTTGGAACGTCTGTCGGTTTCTACCAGGCTCAGAGGAAACGTAAAGGCCGTGGTCACATCTTCAGCTCTGACTGCTCACATCTTCTCTTTTCTACAGGTGGAAATGCAAAAGGTGTGAGCAGTCAGAGCTGGAGATGGACTGAGGAAGGTTGAAACTGAAGGCGTGATCTCGGCCACACTTTGGCATTTGTCTCTGGCCAACCAGGGGTAAAGAATCCAAAAAGGGAGATACATTTTTAAAAATTATTAGCTCTTTATTGAAGATTCGTTCTGTGCTTAGTATATATGCAGATTCAGCACTGGTACGTACAATATCGGACAGGCAATCTCTATACAAACTAAGAATTTAATATAGTGCACATCTACCATGGTATGTTATGGTGGAAGACAGGATGCTGAGAAGCATTTTAAAGGCCTCCTTTTGTGTGGGGTCCATGACCTAATTCTGTACAAGCTAAACATCAGCCAGTGGGCGCTGTGAGATCCACAGAGGGTGCGCTTCCACAATCACATGAGTTTTTCCCACCCTATTTATGCACAGGGAAACATACAGTCTGTGAAGGAATTAGCATCCTATAAGAGCTTCATAATTGCAGCTCTGCCCGGATTAATGCGCAAGAAATACAGCAAGGGTTCAGTGTGAGCTGTCATTGTACAGCAGCACGCTTCACGCCATACTACCAGTCACCTGTATGGCACAATGGGCGGGTTAGGTCATATGGGAAGAACATTTCGCAGCCATCGCACCACACTACTGCCGTGGCCAATGCTAAAATGTAGGGCATTGATCCAATGTCTAAATCAGGGGTGTCCTCTCTTCTTTGCTCTCACAGCCCCACAGGGTGTCTCTCATGGGGAGAACAGGTTTGCCAGCTGCTTTGAGTCCCCTTAAAAAGATCTTCTTTTTCTTCTTATTACATGCACGGCTTCAGTTTTATGGCAACGTGAGACTTTATCTTCCAGTGTGGCCCAGAGACACCAAAAGCTTGGACACCCCTGGTCTAGAAATGTATCATAATTCCAGATGTGCTTTATATGGGTAAATCAATCAACTGAAAAAGGAACAAGTGATGTCTGGAAGCAGCCGACTGTGTTGGATCAGGAAAAGATCAGCCCAGGCTTCAGAGAAGCCCATCAAATCTATCCAGAGCATCCCCAGGGGCACTCCGGGGCATGAAGAGTCCTGCTAGATGTGGCGTCCTTCTGACAGACAAATGTTTCGCCTCATGTGCTGCGCTTGGATATTTGATGGCTTCCTAAGGAGTAATCAATGCTCCATGCTCAGGTAATGGTCCAGGCGCAAGGAATGGAGCGACTCCCAACCAATCCAGGCCGAAATCCACCACAGCATTTACTGCCAAGGGTTGTAGATATTGCAAAAGTTTGTTTCACAACAAAAGACTTCGTGTATGTACTGTCCTTGAATCTTGTTAATTTTTTTGCAGTAAGGCGTGCAAAGGCGGACGGCCTTTTTAATCACTCCTCCTGCAAATGAAGAAGAAAGGAGGGAGTCAGATTGCGGTAGTTTTCAGATGCGTCTATGTCTGCATCTAGACGTCACTGATTTATTCCACTATATCTGTATATTCTGGAATAAAGCATGAATATTCCAGAATCTCCAGCTTCATTCCAGAATGTTTGTTTGTTTGTTTGTTTGTTTGTTTGTTTGTTTGTTTGTTTGTTTGTTTGTTTGTTTGTTTGTTTGTTTGTTTGTTTGTTTGTTTGTTTGTTTGTTTGTTTGTTTGTTTGAAATCTTATCCCACCCTATACCCAAAGGTCTCAGGGCAGGTTACAACATACAGAACAAACACCTTAAAACAGTAGCATATTGATCATATTAAAACCATAACAGTGCCTGGATATAGGGAGGGAAAGCTGTTCCCTTACTTAGCTCTCCTGAACACATAGAATGAGGGTGCCTGAGGCACCTCGGGAGGGAGACAATCCCACAGTCGGGGAGCCATCACTGAAAAGGCCCTATCCCATGCGCCCACCCCTTCTGCTACTGAAGGTGCTGGTACAACCGGGGGGGGGGGGGGGGCTCCCCAGGAGATCTTAGGGCACAGGTCAATAAGGAAGGAGGTGTTCCTTTAGCTATTTGGGACCCATGTCCTATAGGTTAAAGTTAGTAACTTGAATTGGTCTCGGTAACAAATATTCCAATATTTCAGAATCTATATCCAATGGCTGGTTTCCACAGACGCTCTAAGGCTATGAACACACGTTGTTAGGCTACCTAGGGATTCCCGTAGAACAGCGCAGTATCCGCGCGTTTGACAGGTAACCTGCGGCGTGGTGCATACGTTGTCTCTTCCGAGTTTCTTGCAGAGATAGCACTTGAGTCCTCCAACTAGGTAGGAAAGAAAACAGGACTTTGAGGAGAAATGGACACTTCTGAAACAGCCGCGGCAATCCAAGTGGAAGCTAACAGTTGGCTTTCAACAACTGAAGGCGCCATTTTTATGATGAGAGGATCCTGCAATGACTAGTTCAAAGCCTTAGTCAGTAGCAGCACCATCTGCATCTCAGGCAGTCCCCAAAAGATAAGCAGATTTGTTCGTACTTGGATGGGAAATCACCAGGTTTTTCCACGGCAGTTGGCTAGAGGGGGTACTTGAAAGAAAACAGGAGACTCTTCCTTTCCTCTGTAGTGCTTTTGTCCAAAAATTAATGCATTTTAGACAAAAGGGAAGACTTAACTAAAGCCATAGAAAGAGCATTTGTCCCTCTAATAAAACTATGGGTCTTCCCGCATTGGCTACCGAAAAACGGATCTAAGAAGATCCGTTTTTCAGCGAACCATCCTCCCGAGGATCTGTCCCAAATAGGGACGGATTCTCGGAGGCCCCACCGGTCCGCACACATGCGGGGAAGACAGATCCAGCAGGACCCATTCGAAAAGTCCGCCGGATTCCCGTGCCGCTGACGACCCCCGTGGAGCCATGGGACTGCAGCAGGCAGCTGCCAGTCACCACATGTTTCCGGCAGCGCACGGGGGAGGGCGGAAGGAGGCAAACCAGCCTGCTTCCACCCTCCCCAACATGGCGGCCACCGGGACATCCATCCCTTCACCTGGCCATGTGTGGAAGCGTCCTGCTTCCACATGGATCCAGGTGAAAGGACGGATTGAAGACCTAATTTTTCAGGTCTTCAATTTAATCCAGTTTTTGGCGGCAAGCCTCCAAGGTAAGTGTCTTAAATGGGTGTTAACTGGGTGGTTAAACCGGTTTAACCACCCAGTACGGAAACAAGCCATGTTTCTTCAGTCTTTGTGCTGAACTACATTCAGATCTTTCACATACAAATCTAATCAAATACTTGCTAGAAGCAGCTAATTTAGTAACTGCACAAGGTTGGGAAAATCACACACAAAAACCTGTCCCTGGATTTGTGGTTTGATAAAATTTGGGATTTTACTATTGATGAACGTCTAACTTGGAAAATTAGGAAATTAAATAACCCAGGAATGCCTGAACTCTCAAACATTTATGGGTTTCACTACTGAGTGCTCTACCAAATTTAGGAAGATCACAATGGCTGGATGCCAAAATGATAAACTGGGGGCTAAAGCAATATATTTCTACTTTAATTAATGTTAATGAAATAACATTTGATAACACTCTGATGTATCTACAATTTATTTATTCTTGTTAGACACATGGAATGTATTTGTTTGATTTGTTATTCATGTTTGAAAATAAAAATTTAAATTAAATTTTAAAAGCAATCACTAAATCTTTCTGCTTCTCAGATGGCCTAGAATGGCTTTCACCTCACAACACAGATCACACAATCATGCCTGGCTAAAGCCGTGGTCACACCTTCACTTTAAACCTAATTCAGTGAGCCAGTTTGGTCTAGTGGTTAAAGAGCCTGACTCTTATCTGGGAATTCCAGGTTTGATTCCACCCTCCTCCACAAAGCCAGCGGGGTGACCTTGGGCTCGTCACAGCTCTCTTCTAAGCTTTCGCAGACCCACCCACCTCACAGGATGTCTATTGTGGGGAGAAGAACAGAAGGGCTGTCAGCTGCTTTGAGTCCTCTTAAATGGGTGAGAAAAGTGGGGTAGAAAACCCAACTTTTCTTCTTCTTCAGTCCATCTGCAAACCTGACCGCTCACACCTCTTCGCTTCTATCAGTTTTATTTGTGGACTTCCCATTCAGGAAAGTCCAAATGGAGGGTGGAAAGTCCACAAATGAAATGAGAAGGTGTAAGCAGTCAGACTTGAAGATGGACTGAAGGATGCTTAAAGTTAAGGTGTCACCACCGCCTTAGGGATGAAAGCATCAGCCCTTCCCCTCCTCTCAAGGGGGCAAATGTCCCAGTTCTGCTGACACCCAACCTCAGCCTGGTTGAACATGCTTGCTCCTCAGCGTGTTCTCGGTCATTGTGCCTTGGGCTTAAATCTCCCACCTTTTTTCTGCCTTGAAATAAAAAATTACCTGCGGTGATAAAGAATATCAGTGACGAGATGGCCGCCAGGAGTTTATTCACCTGAGTTTTCATTCTGGAAAGGTCAATAAGAGAAACAAAAACAAACAGCCGGTGAGATGATTGAAAACTTTCTCCAGGTTATGGGGAAAGGAAGCCTGGTAGATTTATTCCATCTGCCTGTTTGGTCTAGTGGGTAGGGAGCCGGACTCTTGTCTGGGAATACCAGGTTTGATTCCGCCCTCCTCCACAAAGCCAGCTGGGTGACCTTGGGCTAGTCACAGCTCTCTGCTGAGCTCTCTCAGCCCCACCTGCCTCACAGGGAGTTCTGCTGTGGGGAGAAGAACAGAAGGTTTGTCAGACTCTTTGAGTCCCCTTAAGTGGGTGAGAAAAGTGGGATAGAAAAGCCAACTCTCCTCCTCCTCCTTCTTCTTGAACAGGTTACCTGTCAAAAACAAAATTGGTCACAAAACAGCTGAACTCCAGTGCAACCAGACACAAGTTGGTTAGGCACGGAGGAGAGATCTTCCATCAGTGTACCTGGCCAGTGCTCCTGGCAATCCCTTTGGCTGCTGGTCCAGGGGGCCTTGGTGAGTGGCGTCACCTCCACACAGAGGCCTTCAAGACCAGTCGCCCTGTGTGGACGAAAGCAGCCAACCGCGAGACGACAGCAAGGTTCAGAGTGAGAGGGAGGGACCTCAAGAGTCTTTCCTCATGGACTGGGTCTCTCATGTGCTCCCACGTAAATTCAGGGGAGCAGGTGTCTCTCCCCAGGGGCTCCCATATGGGGGACGAGTTACCTGGTGGAAAATGCCAGCTGTGACTTTCATCTTGCCTTAAACCCTGTTACACATGGCTTAAGGCAGTAGCCTGAATCAGCTCACAAAGGGCAAGCAGCGTCAAGCATCTCTCATCCAGCTGCACTCACCTGAGTGGTTCTCAAACTGCGGTCCTCATTAGACGCTCCTGAAGAACACCCCCAGCGTTCACAGCTGTCCTAGATCAGCGAAGGAAGAGCAGCCACTATCACCCCCGACGCTGTCGCAGCAGCCAGGTAGAGGCATTATATGTTGCACCTCTGGACTGCCTGCCCCCGGCTACGTTCCACAAATAATTGAGATTTTGTCCTTGATCAAAACGGAACACCTTCCTAGGAATCGGCTGCATATGTGGGCAACCAAAGAACATGGAGTTTATTAGGAACACTCACAGGAGGAGCCAGGGAAGAAGGGGGCAGATACTCACGCTTTATTCTGGAATATCCAAATACAGTGGAACAACTGATGCCTGGATTAGGGACGGGCACAAATTCAGCCGAATTTGGACACTGAAATTCAAATTGAATTTTGGCACATTTGAAGACTGACATTCGAATTCGAATGGGATTTTTGATACATTTGTACGAAGTTTCGTACAGGATTCATATGGGATTGAACATTCGCATTGAATAGAAATCCTACCACATTCCAAGGGGACCTATTCGAACAAAGAGGAATTTTCTTGCACTCAACTCAATACGAACTGAATACCAAAAATTAAACATTTCTTGCACACCCCTAGTCCGGATCCAGCAAGTCTCCAGCCGGTAATTGGGAAGGCCAAGGGGGGGGGGGGGGGGTTGCGAACGCAAACATTCAAATTTGTATGAATAGAGAAAAAACAAATGTATTCAAACTCGAACCAATTTGAATACATCTGTATCTATTTGTACAAATATTCAATTTGTATTTGATGTTATTTTTGTGTCTGTACGCATCCGTACACACGCGTATCCATCCTGTTGTTATCCTGTATACATACCGTTTCATCTCGTACGTATCCATACAAACGTATACGGATACATATGCAATATGTACATATTGCAGATACATATGTAATATGTGCGTATCTGTACACATATGAATGCCCAAATAATTCGTATGATGCATACGGATACATATGTAATATGTATCTGCACACATGCAAATACCCGAATACTTTGTATGATTCAGAGCCACTCTGAATGCACTAGGCTTCGAATCTGCTTCAAATATGTGCCAATCCCCAATATTACCAGTAGTTCCTCCAAATCCAGTCCAAATCCACTCTGGAAGTGACTGGGCAGCTGCTCTGAATGTAGCAAAGCTTCAAACGGAGGCACAAAGGCTTTTATTCCACATTTCAAAGTCAGTCTTTAGATATAGCCAATGTTTGATTTAAATGCAAAGTTGTGAACATTTGCAAATTCCTACAAACGGCAAAGGTGACATTTTTCGTCCATCCCTAATAGAATTGATACTGAGTTGGCTTTTCTACCCCCCTTTTCTCACCCTTTAAGGGGACTCAAAGCGGCTGACAAACCTTCTGTTCTTCTCCCAACAACAGAACACCCAAACCCCGTTGCTGTGCAAGCACAAAGAACAGAAAGTTGTCTATGGATGAATGTGCACTTTATTTACAGAGTATTTGACAAAGAAAAATATCCATTTCTGCTTTCAAATTCCTTGAGGTCTGGTGGTTGATTTTCTACATGCTTTTGAGCTAGAATCTTGTCTTTTTTTGATAGTTAATCGTAGAGCTGCAAAGCTCTTGAGCTCCACTGCAGACTGGCGGTTCCACCTGACCTCCCTGTACAAGGTGGGTGTTTTTAAAAAGATATTTTACAATAGGAAAAATACCAGGCTCCTTCCCCTTACTCAACAAAAGGATTTCAATGCAATGCCACTGCAGTGTTCATTTTCAATCTATTTCAGACCACACTTTATTTTGTAAATGTTTAATTTTCTTACACTTTTTTTTTAAAAAAATCACATTTCTGAGCGATGATGAGATCTACAGCTCAAAGCAAGGCTCACATCCTGGCCTCTTTATTTTTGGGTGGGTCACCAATGGCGCGTTTAAGAATACCTGCTTATAAACACAGTTGCTGTTCCTTTAAGAAAACACAGGTGGCCATCAAAGCAAACCTGGGAAGTCCAAGAATAGCAAAAAGGAGCCATAGAAAGGAGGGATGGAAAACCCATACCACCTTTCCATATTTCTATATTCTGTCTCAGGGGACTCAACAGTTTTGAAAGAAAGGAGGAAAAACCCTGAACCTGAAAAACAGAGAATCTATAAAAGAGGAAGAAAAAGTGTGTAACAGAAACCATTAAATTCTGTGCTTTCTCTGGACTGTGGTGACTAGAAATCTAAGACAGTACACTGAAATTCTATAGCTATATCCAGAAGTCCTTCCAAAGATGGAAAAGAAATCCCAGATTTTAGCAAAGTGATTTTAAAAAGTTCTTGGTACCGGAAAGGCCTGTCCCCAAAGGACATATTCATAAAGATGGTCAGATTCCATAAGCCCCCCCCCTTTTTTTTTAGAAAAAGAAAATCTGCATAGTAGAAATAGCTGCTGTTCCGTATTATAAAATGGCATTTTCCCGTCTTTTCTGCAGATGGTGGAGAAACTCAGCCAAAAACCTGAACAAAGTTTCTGCCACTTTCACGATCCCAAAGAGTGACCTAGCAAAGGTCTCTAGTCAGTTGCCTGTTTCTGACCACCCTTCTCCTGAAAACCAAGAAGAGATCCCTGCCAAAATGCTGGGAGTTCGGGTGTTAGCAGCTGTTATCTGTCCGTTAGCAGGAATCCCTGGATCAGACGGCTCCACTCCCAAGCGCAATGCGGTCATGTGCCAGGGAGCCACAGCTTCTGTGTGCTGACGACGTCGCTGAGCTTTCCTTTTATCTTCAGAAAATGCCTCTTGAACTCCAAACCATCACCCTGGAGGGAGGAAGAGACACCGGGAAGTGAACGCGGCAGCAGGAAGGTGTCTTCTATCCCGCTTTTCTCACTCATTTAAGGGGACTCAAATCAGCTGACAAACCTTCTGTTCTTCTCCCCAAAACAGAACACCCCGTGAGGTAGGTGGGGCTGTGAGAGCTCAGGAAGAGCTGGGACTAGCCCAAAGTCACCTAGTTGGACGAAGAAGAGTCAGCTTTTATACCCCCCTCTTCTCGCCCTAGACCAAATTGCACTGTGACACCCTGTATCAGATAAAGGCCCCTCAGCTAATCTGCCATACCTTAGACAGACGGAAATCCACGAGGATTTTGTCACCCATTTCCAAGAGGTTTGCTTTGAAAATCAGTTTGTTGTTTCTTCTGTCTGTGGTTGATATGGTGACCTTAAAAGAAAGGGGGGGAAAAGTAAATTTGCAATCCGATTTGTGTATGTTTACTACAGGAGTAAGCTTCTCGTTAACATTGCCCCACACCTAATGAATAATTAGGGAACCTCTGGGCAGGCAGGGGGGCCTGGAGGCTGTAGCGGCCTCCTCCGAGTGCGGACGCCCTTCCCAGACGTTCCCTAATGGTTGACTACCAGCCTAAGTGCGAAGAGGCCTCCTGTGCCTTTCCGGAGCCCCGGATCCAGACGTACCTGGTTGGTGCAGGCCTTCTTCCAGACGTAGCCCATCTTTTCACAAACCTCTTTCAAGGCATGGTACGACTGGTCAGCATCCAGCTTTAGAAAGAAACGGGTCATCCTCTTCACTAGGCGCTGCCACGGGTTCTGGAAAGGGGAAAGGGAAGAGAGGGAATCAGCGAGGAGTCAGCTAGGGCAGAAGCCCACAGCCTATACTTCCTGAGCTACATCTCCCATCAGCCCCAGCCTGCCTGGGCAGCAGCGAGGAGCAATACCGGGAGCTGCGGTTCAGCAACGCCCGGAGGCCCAAAATGAATGCCAAAACCCATGCAATTCAAAAGACAAAAGTAATCATACATGGTCTACTCCACAAGCCAAATACACCACCGGGAAGCCCCGTCATCCGTGGGGGGATACCTACCAGTTCCTTACAAGAAACCACGAAGATATGAAACAGTGGGCAATCTTGAGTGATTACCCACAATTCTCAGGGAATCGTGTTAGATTTCATGTGACTGCCAACTGGCCCAGGCCTCCAGGAGACCTCCGGGAGGCCAAATAGCACTATTTGGGGGTGTGAGGGAGACCGGTCCAGTTAACCACAGATAAGTGAAACCATGTACTGGGGAAGAACGTGGCATAAGAGGAAAAACAGAAAACAGCAGCACCGTTTCCAACAAACGTACAGGGAAGCCGCCATTTTCGCCCAGCGGCCACTTTTAATAGTCGCTGCAAGTACGTTACCTGGGAAGAACTTGGGGTGCCCAGAAACTGGCTGTTGAGCAGCATGTGCTCCGGACAGGCCGGCTGGGAAAAGCTCATGCCTTGCACCAGCTTGTCAATACTGGCTGGATTGCTGTCCCACAAGGAAAGGCCAATGCCGGGTTCTGGCTGGGAATTGGAACACGCCATTCTTTCTTCGCTGCAGCAGTTAAAAAAAAAATCTTACATTACTAGAGTGTAGAAACTTGCATTTGCTGGCACTACATACTGTGACAAGTTAATAGAAACACAGTCAAAACTAAAATGACTTGGGCCCCAAATATAAAGGAACACCTTCTTCCATAGTGGCCTGCGTGTGCCTGTCCCACCACCCTCAATAGGAAAAAGGGTGGGCCCCAGGATACGGCCTTTTCAGTGGTGGCTCCCAGACTGTGGAATAGTCTTCCTCCTGAGGTGTGTCAGGCATCTTCACTTTATGCACTTAGGAGAGTGGTGAAGGCGCACCTCTTTGCCCTGGTCTTTGGCTAAACGAGGAAACGGCTTTTCCTCCACACATTCAGGCACCGCCATGGCTTTCATGCTCATTTTATATGCTCATTAGCTTTTCATGTGGTAACCTGCCCTGAGACCTTTGGGTATAGGGCAGGATCAAAATACAGATGAATGAATGAGTGAACGAATGAAAGACTAAGATTAGTCAGGGTGCTATAATCACACAATACGGCCACCTGTGTACGCTTTTCACCGGAGAGAAGTCCATGTCTGATCTAATATGTTTGGAGAAACCTCCTGGAGAATCAGAAAGGCCTCCTGAGGAGACCCGAGGCCGCTTGATCCCTATAGAGAAAGGCAGATCAAAAGAAACCGTTAGCAGGAGATATATTTAGAAGAAGAAGGAAAGTTGGCTTTTCTGACCCTCTTTTCTGACCCATTTAAGGGGACTCAAAGCAAACCTTCTGTTCTTCTCCCCACAACGGACACCCTGTGAGGTGGGTGGGGCTGTGAGAGAACAGAAGGAGAGCTGTGATGAGCCCAAGGTTACCCAGCTGGCTTCGTGGAGGAGGGCAGAATCAAACCCAGTATTCCAAGATAAAAATCTGGCTCCTGAACCACTAGGCCAAACTGGCTCCATTACTGTTACACAATGCACCATGCGTAAGTAAATTGCTGACTCTGTGGAAGACAGCTGAATTCTGCTTCCCTGTGTGACAGTATCACCATTTTTTTGAAAGGTCAGAAGAAGCAGAACCTTAGGGCAGGCCGGTGTTTGCAAACAATGAGCAAAGGAAGAGCAAAATAAAATAAAATCTTGGACACAAATACCATTCTTAGCTGAGTTGATCTTATACATTGATATGCAATACACTTCCCATTATGAAAATCTCAAAAGCAGTTATACTGTATAACACAAATTACCAATTTTCTTTCTTTTCTCGAATCTACAGGAACATATTCAAACACTTACGTAGAGCCCAGATTTCATCTATTTACAAAATCCAGTTACAAAGCTCTAATATTTTATAATTCAGGAGTATCTACCTTTCTTTAAAGGTTTTGTGAACCATCTGTCTTTTTTGATATCTGCAACTGTAAGTCTTGACGTGGGGTTTTCAGTTAGTATTTTGAGGAGTAGTGCTAGGGCAGAAGAAAAAGAACAAAGTAATATGTTATAGAAAACATCAAGACAGATTCTGTGTTAACTTAAAACTGACCAAGTTGCCTTCAGGCCTTCGGGGGTGGGGGTGGGGGAATGTTTTATTTCACTCCAATTTCAAACAAATTCTAGGGATCTACACACACACTTGCCCCGGTTTGGCTAATGTGGACACGACCAAACCTGCCAGTTCTGAGCCAAACCAGAGAAAAACAAAACTAGTTCTTGCAAATCTCTTACTTACAGGTTTTTAAATTAAACAGTTCCTTAGATTTCAGACAATCAATGGAGAACGTCACCCTCATTCAGAAGGATTACTTCTGTCTTGTATCAAGACCACCCTTAAGCCACCCTACTGAAGGGACATTAAGATCAGCCAGCTAAAGACCATTACCCAGAGGCAATGAATCGATCTTCTTCCATGGGGAAATGTACGTTTTCTTTTCCTTCCAATCGCAATACTCCTGACAGGCGTCAACAGGCTGGTCCCAGGGCAATTCTGCAAGAGATAAAGCCGTAATACCAGAAAACCTCTCAGTCGCCTAGAGAGGACACTGCAAGATTTGGGACACGGATCTTTGCCGCACCAGAAGCAAAACACAAGAATGAAAGCAGAATCACCAATAAGCACACCAGTTTTGTAACTAACCAAACAGGGCTGCTATTATTGTTGTTGTTGCTATTATTGCTATTGACAGAAACACAACAATATAACAAGACACCAAACACGGCGGCTTCGATATTTCATAACGCATTGGGATCCTCTTCCCAAGATGCTAAGATGACATCAAGTACCGGTGGATGAAGTGCACAGAACCCAGCAGGGCGGCCTTCTGCAATTGATAGACACTAACCTTGTCGATGTTAAGCTGTTTGAAATGCCAATCAAGTTATTCAAATGGCACCCACAGTGCCAGTCACCACTGGGATCACCACTGCTGGCTTGTGCCAGAGTCTTTGGACTTCGATCTCTAAGTCCTTGTATGTTGTCATTTTTTCAGTTTGTTTAACACCAATCCTACTATCTCCCGGTATTGCAACATCTATTATTATTATTAATTATTGTTATTGTTAACATAAAACAACAGTAACACACAGCAAACAAGATATTTAAGCTGGTTTTGGTCATTGTTTTCACTAGTCAGGCCCTTCCCAAGCGCCCAGGACTGAGTGATGTATCGGCAAATGATACAAGCAGATCCCAGCAAAGTGGCTTTCTGGAGCTGGCAGATGGATATCTTGTCAATGCCAATGGTTTTTAGGTGCCCGCTGAGATCTTTTGGCACCGCGCCCAGTGTGCCGAGGATGACTGGGACCACTTTGACTGGTTTTCGCCAGAGTCGCTGTAGTTCAATTCCTAGATCTTCATATCTGGTGAGTTTCTCCAGCTGTTTCTCCTCAATTCTGCTGTCACCTGGAATAGCAACGTCGATGATCCACACCTTCTCTTTCTCAACAATTGTAATGTCAGGGGTGTTAAGCTCCAATTTTTGGTCAGTCTGAAGCCTCAAGTCCCAAAGTAGTTTTGCCTGTTCATTTTCAACAACTTTTTCTGGCTTGTGATCCCACCAGTTCTTTGCCACAGGTAGATGATACTTTTGGCACAGGTTCCAGTGGATCATTTGTGCTACAGCATTGTGTCTCTGCTTGTAATCAGTCTGTGCGATCTTCTTGCAGCAGCTGAGTATATGGTCGATTGCTTCATCCACTTCTTTGCAGAGTCGGCACTTTGGATCTTCTCCTGATTTTTCAATTCTGGCTTTGATGGCATTTGTTCTTATTGCTTGTTCTTGTGCAGCAAGAATCAGTCCTTCTGTTTCCCTTTTCAATGTTCCATTCGTAAGCCAAGACCAGAGGCCTTTTCGCAAAGGCCTTTCCGGTACGCGTGGAAGACAGCTCCGGACGAGGCATTCGCATTGCCCGAGCGGGGCTTGCGCCGCCTCGTGTCCGGAGCTGTCTCTCGCGCGTTCCAAATGTAGAGCACTTTGAAGTGCTCTACATGCGTTCGGGCGCGGACGAACTGCCCGCAGGAGTTCAGGAGGAGAAGGATTCGCGCTTGCTTCTCGCTCCCGAACAGCCGCGGGCCCGCCTCCCCCGCCGGCGCAGGTTTGGCAATCAGCTGTTTGACAATCAGCTGATTGCCGATCTGCCTCCGCAGCTGTCTCCGCGCCCCTGGCCGGCCTTTGCCGGCCAAGACAGTTCCGGGCGCTTTTACCGTTCACACACAGGCGCGCCGGAACGCGTTCCGGCGCGCCTGTGTGTGAACGGTGAAAGCGCCCGGAGCTGTCTTAAGCTTCCCGCCTGAACGCGTTCCGTTTGGAACGCGTTGCAGTGCGAAAATCCCTCAGGTCTTTTCCGTGTCCACTTTGCCTTCGATGTTCTCCAAGAACTGTCCATGCAGTGTTTTATTGCGCCAGCTGTCCGTTCGGCGTTGAATTGCAGTTTTCCGGTACTGGTTCTTGGTTTGCTGCACTTTGAGAAGCTTCTTGTTGTTGACTTCAATCAAAGCTGATTCTTTGCTTTCTGCCAGGTAATCTGCTAATGCATGCTTCTCTTCTTCCACTGTTTGCTTCACTTGCAAAAGTCCTCTACCACCCGCTTTCCTGGGCAAGTACAGCCTGTCGACATCACTCCGAGGATGTAGTGCATGGTGGATCGTCATCAGTTTTCTGGTTTTTCTGTCTAAGTTGTCCAACTCCTGCTGAGTCCAGTTCACAATTCCTGCAGTATATCTAATGACTGGTATGGCCCAGGTGTTTATGGCCTTAATGGTGTTACCGCCATTCAGTTTACTTTTCAAGATTTTCCTATTATTATTGTTGTTGTTGTTGTTATTAGCAGCAGCAGCAGCAGCACCGATATTTGCAAACTGGGTGTGGCCAAGAAGAATGCGTTGCAATTTCTTTCCTGCCCAAGCAGAAAATCATTGCACATTCCACTGCATTTATCTGCTTTTCAGTCCACTTTCTGTTAGCTGTGGGAAAGAGTGAAGAAAAAAACACGTTCGGATGTACATTTTCAAAACACATTGATAATGTGTCTGTCTCTCCTGGGAACGGACTGTGAAGCAGATACGCTGCAAGGTCGAGAAGTGTTTTCGAGCACGTAGGCCAAATGGGAGGGGGAGACAGAGCTCACACATTCCCCGGAAGTTGTCACCAAACAACGTCCGGGTGCTAGTATGTATAAGGCTTCTGTAGTCTTTGTTATGCTGCTGCTGCTGTAGTATGTGAGTGTGTATTCTGAGAGTGTGTAGTTTATGCTCTCCATGCTCTTGCCAAGAATGTGAGCCTGGGAGGAGATAGCCATGCGCTAAACATGGATTGGAATGCTGATACTCCAGGCTAGAGACTGTACTTGCTTTCTATATGCCTTTGTAATCTTACTTGCAATAAATCGTAGCTCATTAGATATAACACTCGGACTGCTGTGTTTTAATGAGCTGAATTCCTGGCGTGCTGGAATGCCGGTTGCTGATAGCAGAGCGAAGAAATCTGCCGGCGCAGCGGAAGCACAGGAGACAGATAGCAAACAGGTAAATCACTCTGCAACAATCTTATCAAGATTATCAACACTTTCATCCAGCTTATAATGCAAATTGTGACCAGAGAAAACGTTTTTGCGGCTCCTTTGCTGTTGCTTTCACTGCATGGTAACCCAGCCCAGGCGAGTGCATGAACACATCTATGCAGTTAGCCTGGTTTGAGGAACTGAACTCACGGCCCTGTTTCCCAGGCGGCTGCTCTATTACAGACCCTTTTAAAAATACCCGAATAATTAGACCCAAGATTTGTGTGACTTCAGTGAACTTGAACGTGAGAAGCAGAGCTAAATGCACACCCTGGATTTCTCAAAATACTGCACCGGCCAGTACGTGCAAATATACTGGAAGCATCCGTTCTGAGGTCCAAGGGATGCCACGCCCCATGGGGCGGTGCAAGGGGGTGGGGGCCTAAGGGTTGGCGTGACCGCAACAGCAGGTGGACGACAGGCTCCTAGCACACTTCTTGGTCCGGTATAGCAGCCAGTGCGGAATCGCCATGAGTAAGGCTTTCTGCTGATCTGACTTATTTATTATTTATTTATATTTATATCCCGCCCCATACCCAAGGATCTCTGGGCGGCTCACAACATTTAAAACTGCATCAAACAATACTAAAACCAGTACAAGGTTTAAAAGTCCAACATAATAATTTTTCAAAAATGCAAAAAACAGTTTAGAAAACAGTAGATTGTGCAATGGGGGAAAGCGGAGGGAACATTTAACCAAAGGCCTGGGTGAAGAGGTACGTCTTCACCGCCTTCCTGAACATAAACAGAGAAGGGGCCTGACGCACCTCCAGGGGGAGGCCATTCCACAGCCTGGGGGCCACTACTGAGAAGGCCCTCTCCCGGGTGCCCACCAGCCTAGCTGCCAGACCCATGCTGACGAACCAGAGGTAATAAAAACCATCCAAGACTTGGGCCTCACTTACCTCCCGCCAACATGGCCGTCAGCACGATCCCACACGACCAAACATCCACGGGTTCAGCATGGAACTCTTTCCTCTGAAGGACCTCCGGAGCAAGATACGGCAGCGTGCCGCACATCTTGTTCAGCAGCCGCTCCTGGCCGTTGTATCTGAACACAGTTGCTAAGCCGAAGTCAGAGATCTTGAGGTTATCTAGGGAAATGCAGAGAGAAAACGGAACCAAGTAAACATTATTTATTTAATTTGCTTATTTATTCTGTC